>CM022473.1:26547164-26619007 GCA_011952105.1 Coreoperca whiteheadi
CCCCCCCCCCCTCCTATCCCCCCCCCCCCCCCCCCCCCCCCAAAGTTCCAGCATCTAAACTGCGAGGAACTGCATCTTTTCTCAGTTTTGTATCATTGTAAATTGTACATCTTTGGGTTTTGGACAGCTGGTTAGGCAAAACAAGTGATGTGAAGACATCCCCTTGGCCTCTGGGAAATTGTGATGGAGGTTTTTCACAATTTTCGGACATTTCATTGGCAGAAGAATGAATCAAAAAGATAGGAAGAAAGATTTATCGATAATGAAAGTAATCATTAGTTTTTCGGCATACTAGGCCTGCTTTGAAAACACAGCAAAGCGAAAAAAGACATTTAAAAAAAACAGAAATGATGAATCAAAGCCAGACCAACAGGAGCACTTGGCAAAATGAACCTCATAATCACACATCATTGAGTGTGGATCAACTTTACCCGTCAAAGCGTAAATAGATGGAGTGCCTGCCCTGCCGGTAAATGGTTACTCCCTGGAGGACCACTGAGGTATACTGAGCATATCTTCTGCCTTTAATGCTTGCTGGGACTAAAGCGACCTGCTGCTGGTTGTCAGCTGTAGTGTCTCAAAGCTGCTGTGTACAAACGTGCTGACTGCTGCGCGCAGCAGACTTCAGCGATGCCATAGTGGGTCACAGAGGAGTAAGTAAGGAAGAGAGACAGTCCCAAACAATACATCACTATAAAGAGAGGCACAGAGAAATACACGCAGGATGCAACCTCCCCGTAAAGGTCGATCTGATCTCGTTCTCTCTCCTCCTCTGTGTCCGACTGTCTTTCTGTCTCTTTCAGTCCATCTATCTGCGTGTCTCCGCGTCTCATGCCACAGACTGGAGGGCATGAAATATGCAGCACGTGTATCAGAGTCAATCAGCCAACACTAGCCCTGTCTACCACTCCCCTGGGTAGCTGGAGTGAGAGATTGGGGAGGAGGGATTCCTGTGTAGTAGACACACAAACCTCACCAACCACTTATCCTCTATTTAGCAAAGCTAGCAGGAGGTACCCCGCGCGCGCGCACACACATACAGTAGCCTACATGCACATCGCTGATTTCAAAGCTTTACTCAGTGCCAATGTCAGGCTCATTGTGTTTCCTTTGACCACCAGATGAAATGTGTCACCCCTTCTTAAGGGATAAGTGGGGGTAACTTGTGCTTTATGCGCCCAATATTTTTAGAGTTGCTGACTGACAACATTTTCCACTGCTAGTAGTCATCTTGAAATCTATCAGTTTTCAGGAAAAAATGCAAGTAGTCATTTTTGAGTTTCAGACTTGTGTTCTAAAGCCTCTAAAACTGCATTTCTAGCACTAAAACTCCACTGATGTATATTCAATGTCACAAAAACTCTGGGTTAGATTCTATCTATCTATCTATCTGTCTCTCCATCTAGTTCGTATTGTTGCTTTGTCTCCTCATTCTTTCTTTCTGCCTCACACACAGACCCACGTGCTTGAGTTTATGTGTCCATTATCTGAATCAGGGAGCTCTTTTATGTCTCAGATAAGCCGCCTGCCAGGCAAGTCATGATGGCAACACAGTAAGCCTTATATCTCTCTTAGACACACTGATGATGACACGGTTCAGATGTAGATGGATGACAGAAAGCGTAGCCCATCACTCTCCACCCCTTTCTTTCCACGAGGTGACAGGTTGACCACATCACTGGTTAGATACACCAGATGATGCCGGACTGTGTCCCTTGCTCTGCTTCCTGTACAATAAATCACTCAAACTTGACAGTGGCGGTTGTGCTGTTACTGATGTGGGTTTTAAAAAGTTGGATTATATGCACCTAATTCACCAGCCATGCCAATGGCGTGGCTCTGGGGAATGACAGCGTCGTTCCATCGGTCAGGCCCACCCCTTTGGTCCAGACTTAAATATCTCAACACCTGCTGGATGGATTGGCACATTTGCACAAACATTCATAGTTCCCCGATGATGAATCCTAATGACTTCCGTGATTCCCAGAACTTTCCTCTAGCGCCACCATGAGATTCACACTTGTAGTTTAAAGTGAAATATATAGTTTTGGACGGATTGCCATGAAATGTGGCGGAGACATTCACGTTCCCTTAAGATGAACTGTGATGATTTTTGCGATTTTCTGACCTTTCGTTCAGCACCGTAATTACGTACATTTGTTTTTATTTGCCAGAATTTTGATTTATGACCAAATACCTGCAAAACTATTCTCACCATCTTCAGCTTTACTTTGTTTAGTGTTAATTAGCCAATGTCAGCATGCTAACACGCTAAACAGATGCCAAACACTGGCATAGTCATTGTGAGCATGTTAGCGCGCTGATGTTAGCATTTAGGTCAAAGCACTGCTATGTCTGAAGTACAGCCTCCCAGCTTCAATAGACTTGTTAAAATTCAAACAAATATATTGAACACCAGGGTCGCAACGGTGTGAGATTTTTACCGTACGATAACCGTCTCACAATATATCAGGGTATTCACCGTATTACACATAGCGTTGGGCATCGAGAACCGGTTCTAACTTGGAACTGTTGAAAAAATAACGATGCCATAGGAATTGTTTAGAAAATTTGTTTTTGATTCCGATCATCGGTTCCAAGCGCGCAAGTTTTGGTTTCCATAGTAGCCACCGGATTTGTGTGGTTGCTAGTGCTTGCCGTGCCCGCGCCCGCTTGCTCTGTTGCAGCCACGGAGCACGGTAAGCGGCGCTCAAAAGTGTGGCTTTATTTTAATTTATAAAAGCCTGGGTCGGCACAGTGCAACACGTGTAACAACCTTATTTCTTGCACAGGAGGATGCACTACAAATGACCAAACTCCTACGCCTGCATGCTGTACAAATTAAGGAGTGAATCGTTAGCGTATTTGACGTGCTGCGCAGGTCCACTGTCTCGTCCTCCCTGGGTAACCCTGCGCTAACCAACGTTATTGACGTTACCTCGTCACAATCAGGTAAGTGATTGAAGTGTAATAACAAAGCCCTTGACCAAATTTCTAATTGTGGTGAACGACAACGTTACTGAAATAATTATTTTTCCCTCGTAGATGAATGTAGCGTCATGCAAATTGCCCCCTCAAAGAATCGGAATCGAGAATCGAAAAGAACCGAAATCGAAAGTAAGAATCGGAATCCAAATCAGAATCGTTCCAATCCAAACGATGCCCAACCCTAATTACACAATTATTTTTATTATTATTAATTACAATGACCCTTAAAGGAATGAAAACAGAAGGGTTTTTTGTTTGAACAAACGCTTTATTATCCTCTCACAAAATATTATGTCCTGACAGACATGAAACTTGATATAACCTTGACCTTCTTTGAATAACACGAATACAATACCGCAGATAAGCCAGTGAACATGGCATTACTGTCAATTTTCATACCACGGTGCAACCCTATTGAACACATATACAAATCTGCTCATTTATAGGCAGAACGTGTGACAGCAATGCAATTGATTGAATAACGGGGGGGGGGGGTGTCTGTGTTTAACACCTGCATTACCTTATAAGCTGAAACCGGCTTACAGTAAATGGCCTGTGACGTCCCCAAAGAGAAAGCCATCAGGGGAATGATAATCTTTCTGCTTGGTGAGTGGACCAGGCTGTGCCAGGTGTTGGAAGGGGGGGGGGGGGGGGGGCGCTCGGTCATGTGGCACAGGGGGGTCTGGCACCACATTCTGTTAGAAAGAGGACCAAAGCTTGGCAAACAAGCCTTCTGTAAAGTGTGGACGGATGGCACAGACACAGTTCTGACCTTCCTGCAAGGGCTTGGCCACCGGACTGACCCATTAGAAGGGAGATTCGCGAGTGACTCCCAAGTGAGGGAGCTAGAGTTTACTGGAAAACACATTAGCCCTTTCTCTGTTGACCCCCGTGTGGAACTGCCCACTTAATGTTGCCCAGCACTGCTTGCCACAAAGGAGGCAAAACAGAGCCATAGGTGTTCCTCTCTTCATTGATTAGCTCCATATAGGAGCTGAGGCCTTCACACAAAGACATCCAGAGACTATTATTAGAAAATCTAATCATAAAAGTGATGGAAGGATAACGCCCAAATAGCACCATTAAAATGATATCTATTATGGACAATATTTGCACAAGATCAAAATCTGTGCAATACAAAGCGGATATAAAACAGACTGGAATGGTGCACAGCTCATCTGCAAATACGCATTTAGAAAAGCATCTTCCATGCACAGGCTTCGTGCACGCACAGCAGGAATAAATGGTGTCAACTTTCACAGTGAGGGATCCAAAAATAGACCTCTTTCCAATTGGGGATAACATTTGTAGGCACACAAAAGCCCATGATAATCTTTCAATTTTAGGGGAGAACAAAACAATTAAAACAGAAAACACAATGGAACAATCTGTGACAGTGTAAGCACCCCGAGTGAAACAAAGGGAATTAGGACACTTTATGTGCCACAACAAATAAAGGCTGTGATAAGATAGGACGTAGGGGTCTGAAGTCCCCCTAGAACATGCTTCTTCATTGTTGCGTTTTACTTGCATGAAAGCATCTTGATGCCGGCGAAAAATCTGACGAGGATTCCTGACCGTGTCTGTCACTTTGACGCCAGTTAAAGGAGGTCGGAAACTGTCTGAAACCTGCTTCCTGTATCAGCAGCATAGCGATGGGGTTTTTTTTTAACACGTTATCATGGTCAGTGATGTAAGATAACATTTTAAAACAGACAGCGAAGTTGTGAACCTCGGTTACCGAAAACCGTGAATATCTTTATCAACAAGACTGTCCATTGCGACACAGCAAACATAAATTAGCGCGTCTTACGGTGGCAACAAAAAAAAAAAAACGGCAGGTCAACTGATTTTTAACACATTTACCCTTCACTACAGCATATCTCTCGGCATGGTCAGTCTTATCTGATATGTTTACTCCCAACAACATAAAAATACAAAATGATATCAAGGCAGACATGAAGTCATTTTGACTGACAAAATGATGCTTTGATTTTCCAAACTGGATTCCTACTCACATATCTTCCCTCACCTGCCATAATCAATTGAACCTTCCCTTTCTCATACATGTTTTACCAACTACTGGGTTATTGGGGACACGCATCACTGCTTGTGTTCTCCCTCAGGCTATGGCTGGCAGTCATAGATGATGCCTCAACCGCTCAACACTCCTCTCGGTTTCTCCCCTTCCCTCTCGCTGTCTGGCGCTCCTCTCCCTGATGCACACCTTCCCATGCAAGCCAGCTGAGTATTAATCTGCTTGATCGAAAAATATATCATGTGTGTGTGTGTGTGTGTGTGTACAGGAAAGAAATGTGTTGGGCAGCGACACATCCTCACGAATAATGTCGATTTCCACAACGCTCAGCACACGTGTGGGCAGACAAAGGCCGCTTCTAAAACCCGTCCTTTTGGTGGAAAATCAAAGAAATGGTAAATAATGATGAGGCGATGGTGTAAACTATACTGTAATTAATGTATCCCCTTTGTTGCGACAGTGGTGCAACATAAGCCAGCTTTTGAGGTTCAAGACCTTTATAACAAGCATGAAAAAATGAGCACCATGGCAACCATGTTGTGTGAAATGTATTCATTAACTGTCATCATTTTGCCGGTAAATGTTCCGTGTACCTTTTCTTTTTTTTTTTTTCTTTTTTTAGGAGATTTGCTTATGCATGCTACTTCTGCTCAAACCAGAAAGTGCCTTCATTTTGACCAAAAGCTTGGACCAACTCCTCTGTTATGTAGCTTTGTGCAGCATATTATCACTCAGCAGCATTTAACAAGAGACAGGCCTATGGCTAGAGACAACATTGCATTGGGATTCTTGCGCTCTCAACTTTCCTTTCATGCTCAGTCTGTTGTTACAACCATGAAACATTTCCACGTTGTGATGCCAACGGAAAGAAAAGGGCAAAGCAGCGCCTTTTGAGTCTTTGAAACCACCAAATCATCTGATGCTCAGAGCGAGCTGCGAGAAAAGACAACATATTTATCTATTGCCTGCACTGGCTAACCTGACACCATGGTATAGAGACCCCTGGCTATACGCTGCCCACCTGCTGGGGGGACTTCATCACCTCAGCCCTCTGACCCACTGGACCAGGAAACAGACCCGTAGCAATTTAGGACCTGGTTTGACTGAGACAGCTGTAGATTATGATGAAGATGTCTCCTGGCTGCACATGACAGACATCCCAGTTAGCAGTTTACGTACATGGCATAGACAGCTGTACCCACGGCTAATCCCACCACTGGTTTATCTAATCACCAGAGGAGCAGAAGTCCTGATGCAAAATTTGAATCTTGTGCTATTAAGAAAACATAATTTTAGTCAACAGTGACACTATGACTGAATATCATCTGTTTTGCCAGCACAATTTCTAGGACAGAGAATCACTGGGTGCACGTGACACCTGCCATAAAGACTGACAAACTTAACAGCCAAAAGACCCCAAAATGACCATCGTTTGGCAGGTGGCTTCTTGCATGCAGCTCATTGATTAGGGAATCTTAACATCCCCGGTGCCTTGGAATAGTTTTCAACATTTTAAGGAGTTAAACTGCCATTGGTACTACAATTGCTTCATTGCCATGGTGGCTGACGGACTCATTTTACAGCCACAAGAAATATTGCACGGATTTGGCTTGCCTGAAGCCCCCATGTGAACCGTCAAGAATGTGGGTTACAGTTCATTTCAGTTAGTGCACGACCTAGAGCTGAAGGGCTGCTGGTGACCTAACCGCGGTTTATCAACAGGACCAAGGTGCACTCGATGCGCACCGTTTCCTGTAGCCTACACGTGGCTCTCACACCTCTGCGGCCACGCAGTGCTAGAAAAAACATTTAAAGTTGGAGCAGCCCCCACGATCACAAGTGGAAACAGCAGCGCGTCTGTTACAAAACGAACGCGGATGTTGTCACTGTAGCCCATTTCTACTTAAAAGCGCACGCACACATCATCACAGCATACAGACACAGCACCCCATAAACTGGCGTGGCTTTAAAACAGCTCTCGGGACCAAACTTGTGTTTTTGGACTTGAGATAAAGCCATTCACTTTGCACACGCATGCAGCCTGTGAAAGCGGGGGAAGGAAGGGAAGAAAAAAAAAAAAAAAAACTGCCTACAGGAACCATGCAGCAGGGTTTCCATCATGCCCAGAAACCGGGCTGGATGTGAGGGCAGCCGGAGGCAAATCTAAAAACCCACCTTTAAGACACTATAGGTCGTGCAAAACATAATAGCATGACTCTGCTTATTGCACCCCACCCCTCCTCCGCCTCCTCCTCCTCTCTGGTCTCAGGAACGCAGGACAAGCCCTTTTCCCCGCATTCAAGGCGTAGCGGCGCAAAATAATCTGAAGGACACCCCGCCTCCCCCCTTTCGCTCACCTGGCATATCGTCTTCAAAATCCATGTCGTCTTGTCCCTCGTCTTCATTACTCAGCGACCCCGGCATCTTTATCTCATAGCCCCCAAACCCCTTTTAGGCTGAGAACACTGAAAGTTAACCCTCCAAACGCCGCAGCCCAGTCTCTTTCTTCACGCAAAAAGAAATGTATTCGTCGCTCAGTTTAAAAAAATAAATAAATACATTTTATTCTTTTTATTTTATTATTTTTATTTTTTTTTGCAAGTGAATCTGGGGCTTTCTCTCCGGGCGTGAAAAATGTAAATTTGAAAAAAAAAAAAAAAAAAATTAACATTTTTTTTTTCTCCACTGATCTCTATCCAGGTCTTCCAGTCTGAAAAATAAGAAAGACAAAAATGGAACACACATGCCCAGATTGTGACGTCTGGTCTGTTGCCATGACGATGCATCCCATAATTTCACCCACAACTAGTTAGTCATGCTCTCCTAGTTACCACTTCAACTAGTAGGGTGCAACAAAAAAAAAAAAAAAACACGCGCACACACACACACCGTGCGGCGACGCCGCGTGCCGCTAACAGGCGGATACACTCCCGCGCCCGTCGCCTGCCCGTTTCCTTTTGGAAGTCCGGAGAATTGAGACAGAAACTTCTCCTGCTTTCCCGCACAGCCTTTACTCTAAATATGAAGCCAGGCTGTACGGGGGAAATAACCCAATTTAAGGAAAACGTTTGTCAATTAATATTTTTTCGTGGTCTAATTGACACTTTTGAACGACCGCCTAACAAAGGGTAGTCGCGACCTGACTCAAAATCTGTGTCCTCATTTTGCAAACTTCCACTCTTTTGCAAGACGACAATATAGAAAGAAAGAAAACAGCCCGATGCCTGCGTGCTGTGAGGAGTCCTGGCTGCCAGCGGTCCAACCGTTGTCAAGGTTACCACCGCTGTAACACGGGAAGCCCCGCAGAGAGCTCGCCGGAGACAGCACGAGTTTCAGCCTCACTTCGCGGATCAAAAACACACAAACCAAGAGGCTGGAAGTGTCCGGGCTGCACATGCTGCCTTGGAGCTACTCACTGTGATCGCTTTATTTTTGTTACTTATAACCAGTTTAATCGTTATAATCTTTTTGTTTTTCCTCTATTTACAAAATGCAATTATCCACTTTAGACTGTATGTTTAATTAGCTTTGCTGACACTGACTTCTGAACATAGGGAACCAAAGGAAAAGACTCTCACTGGACATCCCATTTCAGGTAAAGGAATCACAGAAATAAACCTGAAATATTCTAAAAATGACTAACTGTATTGGTAGAGTAGCTCTTTATGGGTTGTTTTAATTATGCATTGAAACATTAAGGCTTTTTTTTTATAAACACAACATAGCAAAGCATACAGTGTTATATTCATCTGCTATATGTAACCTACAAGCAACGGTGCTGTGTGTGTGTGTGTGTTTATGTGTGATGCCCAGAGAACAAAATGAATGCAATTTAAAAACAAATAAAAAGCCAACGCAGATTTTCTTCCCTCTTTTTTGAAACTTTATTCAAAGTGGTGTTGGGTTTAATCTTCGTCCTCCTCCTCCTCCTCGTCCTGGTTGATCTGGAAGTAGCGCAGCTCATAGCTCTCCTTGGTGTTGGCCACGACCCGCAACCAGTCCCTGAGGTTGTTCTTTTTCAGATACTTCTTGGTAAGATACTTCAGGTACCTGGCAGAGGCGACGGGGAAAATCGGCATAGAAATAGAGATGATGATAATAATAATAATAGTAATAGATTATTCCTATTCACTTTGAATCTACAGCAGTTTGCAGTTCAGCAGTTTTTAAATGTGCTTGGACAAAGAAATGGGTGTGGACTAAATGTGACAACTGGTGGCAGTTGAAACAAGCCTGATAATAACCTGCAATAGTCGGCATTTTAGCCATAATGCAATAAAACCCTAATTTCATTGCAAAATAGGGTACAGCACGTGCTTTGCATTGTGGGATTGTTAACTGGCGCGAGATGACACACAGCTCGTTCCAGATCTGGGGTTCGCATGACACATTAAGGCAGCATTGTGTGTCACGTGCAGAAATGCAGTCTTTGTATATCTGAACGAATCTGAGAATAAGGTGGCAGATCTATCTTACGCAGAGGTGACAAACAATTATACGAGATGTACTAATAGCAACGTCTCCCAGTGACTTTCTCCACAATATCAAGTGCTCCAGTTAAGAATGGAAGTGGTTGAGTCACCCTCTGGTGGTGGTGTTCCTAGCTCAGACTGGAATAGTTTTGGAAGTCTTCATATATCCTGTTTATTCTTTCTTTTTTTGAAAGTAGTTTTTATGCAAATTAATATAAAGACATTTGGACATGTCAGTGTAGGAAAAGCACGTGTAAAAAACTAAATCAATGATGATTTTAGGGTCCTGGTACTGTGCGTGCCGGCTCACCGTCACAACTTACCGGGACACTTGAATAGAACTGAGCCACCGTTAATGTTATTAATAACACCTCGGCTCTTCCTACTATGACAAGTGAAAACGTCTGCTGTGAAAAAGGCAGGCATATTCACTTTGTCGCTGGTCAGTCGTTATAAAATGGTTCAATGTTTTGGGCACCGCCAACAAAATTCCACTTCCGCTGTACTGGGCTGGTGGCACAAGCCTCTGCGGCAAAGACCTCAAAAAAAACCCTCTACAAATACAACCAAAGCTAACTGCACGGCTAGAAATCGCCCTAATGTCCCATTTCCTCAAGCTGCAAGTAGAAGATTAAATGACAAGACACAAAAACCTCTGACACACAGTACAACTTATTAATCTATTTTACGCCTGTGAAATTAGATACAAACCCTCTGGATTTTTTATAATTAAGGAAAATACAACACTGGCATAGTAGAGCCATGTTGTCGACCACATCAGGCCGTTCCCAGTTAGTATCAGTCGTACCTCACACCCCTTTAAGCAATTTGAGCTGAATGCTACCACCTTCATCCCATCTGTGGTAACGGCAAAACTGAAGCACCGTCAGTTGAGGATGTTAAGTCATTTTTGTTTTGTTTGTTTTTTTCCAAAACACACATTTCAGGCTCAGTTCTCACACACACACACACACCGCAGTGCGCTCGGATTGAGAAAACGGCCGACCACAGCTTCCGTAAAGCGGCACACCGAGAACGGCTTACAGGCAGCGCTCAGAAGACACACTTCAGGTGGCGTGTCACTATAAAACCGTCATTTTGCATCCTCCTCGCTTTCGCACACAAGATAAATGCACGCGGCGGGGATTCTAATTACTTAGCGGCTCTGGGAGACTTCGTTGGGTCTGGGTCTCGTTTCGATCACCTGCTATTACCTGACCGATAAGAGTCGCGTTGTGCTCCGTACCTCTTTGAGAAGGGAACTTCAGAGTTCACCGAGATTTTGCTCTTGCTCCTTTCAATGGACACCACGCCGCCGCCAAGGGTTCCAGCTTTGCCGTTCACCTTGATGCGCTCCTGCAGGAACTGCTCCTGAAAGTGCAGCGGACACAGCAGGTCACACACAGCCGGGGGTCGGTACACACGACCCCCCCCCCAGTAAAACCACCGTGGATTATAGTGTCCTTTCTTTATTCTGAACTGACTGTCACCGTCAGATCCGGGGACCCGGGACTGATCCCACTGACATGACAGCGGTGTCTGACAGCTTCTACACACTGTTTAAAACGCACAAGATGTCTGAATGGGGTCTACTCACAAAGTTGGCAGCATCCATGATGCCATCCTCTACGGGGTGGGTGCAGTCCAGGGTGAACTTCAGGATCTGCTTCTTCCTCTTCCCACCCTGCTTCTTGACCACCTGCTTCTTCTGGCACAGACATCGAGAGGGTGAAGTTACTCAAACACGTACAATTTGCCATAACAACGCATGTGAACTTCACAAAACAGCTAAAACACGCATTAAAATAACTTGCAGATCGCGTCAAAGCAGCACAAGTGATCAGACATCGCGTTCCCAAGGCTGTGTCCGACGCCCCTCTTACAGTGAAGCCCTCCAAAGCGTGTAGTAAACCAGAACACTTCACTACTGATTTCCCCCCTTTCAATGGTGCTAGCTATCGTTAGCACTCACGTTAGCAGTTAGCCCAACGTGGTGTTAGCCACCGCAGTAAACAGAGCTACAAAACAGAGGCTAAAACACCTGCGGCTGCCATATTGCTGTACACTGCTTAAATACACTTGGACAAATGCAAAAAGCCAAGCTCAAATATGTCGCCTGCGCGCAGTTTATTTGACCGTTTGAGTACTCACAATCGGGGCCATGGCTCATGACACACTCAGCAAAAAGGAAGGAGCAGCGGCTGCGCAGGAAGTATAATACCCGGCTGCAAAATCGATCGCGTCGATCTATCTGGCTTTGATTAAGCGGAGTGTGGCTTTCCAAATTCACACGTATGACTACGACCCAGTCATGGCGCGCTAGCTTAATCCTAGCGCTAAGTCCATGCTAAATATGCGCAACCACACGTGTTTTTTTAAATAACAGACATTTAAACACCTCTTACGGGAGCATAAATGGGGCACCAACCGTTGAAAGAGTTGAGGCATCATTGTATTTACTGGCCAGCTGCTGTCCAATTAGTAATTTGTCAGTTAGCCAGGAGTGAATGAATCTTTCAAAATGAACCATAATCTTAGCTGCTCTTTAAACAATGTTTGTTTAAGATTGTATCGGTAAGAAATATTAAAGCCATATGGACAGTATGAGCATAAAACAACTGAGCCATCGCCATGACAACCGAGCCAACCTCCATCCAGATGAAGACCGTGAGATGTGGTTTGAAAGCGCAGGGAAAAAAAAAAAAAAGCTAACTTAAGTGTCCGTTTCCTTCACTACATTTTTGCTACATTTAATGTTTTTTTGCGTTTTTAACTCTTGAATTAGAAAGGAGGACGCCTCTGTTTGCCCACCGCACAGAAAGGGACGTTATTGCTCATATGCAAGGCAATAACGAGGTTCATTAAGTTCTAAAACACACAAAGTGCTTCGAATGGCATTAAAAATAACTCCTTTGTGTGGCCAGCGGAGCGTGTTCCTAATTCCCAGCCCTCACCCTCCATTCACCACTGCCTTGGAGTGCAAGACGTAGCAACAGTGGGACATTAAAAATAGGACAACTGTATTTTAATCTGCATGGGCCAGCAATATTAAATGTCCCTTTTGCACGCTGGCAACACTTGGGGGCTGGCATGAGGCGTGTGCTGTCAGCTGCCTGGCGGAGGGACCCCATCGGCCTACTATCGAAGAGCTCCTGCATTGCTGCCATTCCTGCTGGGGGAAGCTGACAGCAATACTGAAAGGTGGGACAGTGGCTCTCAGTGCTCTCTGCAGACTAGCCTACCGCTTTTACCGTAGGATTTGGTGGCTGGATGACAACGTTGGTGCTGATGATATTATTTGATATTATTTATTCGCCATCTCTGGATTGTGCGTTGCCACTGAAGCCCCCGGGCACACTCATCACACATCTGACAAGGTAAGAGAGAAAAAGGGGGGGGGGGGGGAGTTCCTCTGGTTTACTTTTTAGAAATATCTGACTCTCCTGATCACAAGTGTTTCACATCAGAGTCTGCTTAGCCTCTGTTGTACATGGAATATCTGAACCATAACGTTACGCAGAAGCTTTTTAGTTCAGTGATGTGGCGATGTGGCTTTGTAAAACTTGTCGGTCAAGTGATACTCTCACAGTTTGTCATCGTTCACACACTCTGTTTGCAGATGGCGGGAGGAATCTTCACCAACTTGGATCCCCTGTGTAATGTGGATTGTGCTAATGTCCACCCCCTGGTGTGTCACCTGTGCCATGAGCAGTACCAGTCCCCGTGTTTGTTGGACTGCTACCACATCTTCTGTGCCCGCTGCCTACGGGGCCGGACCAGTGACAGCCGTCTCAGCTGCCCCCTCTGTGGGTAAGAGTTGGCACGGTGAGGTTGATCAGGTCAGGTTTAGGCTGCGTATAGATTATCCATCTCGAAAGCGTTGGAAAACCCTAAACATTATGCTCTCGGTCGCCGCACTCAGATTGCATTGTAAACGGACGCTCTGCTTTGACACTTCCCAAAGGAAATAAGCTTCCTTATTCACAATATGGACAAAAATCCCTCAAAGATATGAGGGTTTGAATCACGTTTTTGAACTAGAAATGAAAGTTCAACACAGTGTTGTTGTGTCTGCGTAGGATATCTGAGCCTGGACATCACCTGTGGTACTAAGCCACAAATCCCCAAACAAACTGAAACTATGGAGGCCAAATGTCAAGGACTGGCTGGTATTGTGGCTTATAGACACACTCAATTTGGATTACAAGCTCACACAACTTGTGTCATGACAAGATTTGGTGATGCTGTGTAATGAGCAGGTGGTCTCAAACTGCTCAAACGATTATGCTGTTTTAAATTCCTAGAGTACAATGTAATTTTGCTCCTTGAATCCCCATGGGGGGGGGGTCAAACATTTTGTGGAAAAAAACACATTTTTCTTTGTTGCTCAAAGGGATTCGTTCCACATAAGTTGATTAGTAGATTGGTTTGGTTCATGCAGGAGATTTGAGGGGAATCCCATTGGTTTCAGAGAGCATCGAATCTCTCTGTTTTGGTTTGAGGGTGCTGCTCCGTGACCTATTGCTGCCCTGGTCTGGGAACGGCAGGCCTGAGTGGCCGGAGCAGCTGCAGGGTCATCCCAGACTCTGATTTAGCCCTTGGCCCCAATGCTCAGCAGGGCCGGCAAGTTGCTCTAAGACCAGCCACACAGCAAACAAAGCATACTGGTATTTGGCACCGGTGCCAGCAGCTTAGGGAAATCAAAAAGCAGTCACATGATACCAATCCATTTCATCCCCTGTTAAGGAATGACTTGTGGTTAACAGTCACCTTCAGGTCTGCAGCACTCATTTTGCACCATCAAAGCACACAGGGGTGTATAGAAAAGGACGTCTACTGCAAAGCGATCATACCAGGAGTCTTTTCTACTGTGTGCCAAAATCATCACCGATGAGCAGCTCCTGGGTTCGGATTCTGCTCAGTCACATCTGTATCCACCTCTTTTTAAAATAGTGTTTCTGCTGAGGCTATATACAGTGTGTGTGTGTATCTATATATATGTTTATATTCATTATCGCCCATATTCTTTCCACATGTCGGCACTAAACTATGAGCCAACTGTTGTGAATTAAATATAGTAATAAAATTACCTAGATAAACTGGCTGAACCTCAGGCGCCTTGCACATTTATCTGCCTCACGGCTATTTGATATTAACCTGTGTCGAGGTAGATAACGTGTACTAGGCAGCTGTATAAGGCAAAGTAATACCAACAGCAGTGCTTTTATTCATAGCACATGGTAATAAGGAATGAGGAGGGGAAAACCCATGGAAATCAGTGGTTTTCTATGGAAATAACCCTGCGGGCACAGAGCCGCTGTGCTCTGCTGTCTGGGCTCAGGCTACATGGGCCCGCTTTCCATCAGCAGCAGCAGCAGCAGCAGGCGGCTAACAGCTGCTCACTCAAGAACCACGTAATCTAGGAACGCACCGCTCTGCTATTAGTAGAGCACAATAGCTCCCCGTTGCTATGAAAACTAGATAAAACATGCACAGCAGACAGGGGCGCGGAACATTTTGTGTCACTGCAACTGGATCGCAATGTGGCAAACGGCATTATGTGTATTTTGCCAAACAGGCCTGTGCACATGTGGCTAACTCGACAGAAGCCGGCCGCTGCACGTGCCAGCGCAGGCCTTTTCTACCGGAGATTAAACGCTCATTGTGCGTGCTTTTTCTTGATTTCTTGATTTCTTTTTTTTCACTCTTTGGGTTAACAGGAATTGGCTCTTCAAAATCAGGACTAGGCAAGCGGTTGTTTAATAAACAATTAGTCAGTCGAGGGAAAATGAACTGGCAACTATTTTGATTGTTTCATTTGAGCAGTCAGATGTGAGAGATGTGCTGCTTTTCTTTGTCATTCTAGTCTTCGGTTGTTATCTTTGGGCTTTGGACAGACGGTTGGACAAAAGGCATTCAAAGATGCCATCATGGGCTCTGGGAAATTATACTATTATCCCCTTTTTTTTTTTTTTTTTTTTTTTACTATTTTCTGACAACAAAAATGATTATTTGATAAAAAGGAAATGATCCTTAGTTGCAGACGCCATAATTGTAATTATACTAAGGTGAGCCTGTGCAAATTGTCATGTAAATCTGTAAAAAGCACACCGACTTTAGAAGACTCTAAATCACATCTTTGTTCACAGCAAAGTGTAAATTCTGGCTGTTCCCCAGACTCATTATGCAGATTAGAGCAGAACATTTGTATCGCGAGTCTGAATTACAACAGAAAACGCCACGTTCGGTCTTTAAACATCTGCCAACTCAAGAGAGCCAAACTATCAATTTAGATAACACTTTGTTGAGATGAGGTCGCGCTTACAGGTGTGTAAAAAGATTAATTTGTCACACAGCATGTGGTCCTCGGCGAACAGAAGGAATCCTTTTTTTTTTTTAAATCAGAGATAGCAGAGCGCCATCTTCAGGGGTGTCACAAGAATGCAATACACGCGGAGTTACAGGGTGTATCTTTATTAACAGCAGCCTCCACGTTTTGTTTTATGTTCAACTTATTTTCAGTGCACATTTGGGCAACTTAGAATCCCCCTGGCTGATTAATGTGCTGATGGAAACAGCCGTTCACCCAGTGTTTTAACTTAAAATGAATGAAAACGTGGAGCGACGTGATTATACTGGGTGGTTTAGTCCTTTGAGCTGGCGGTTCATCTTTCCTCTTGATAGCCCTCGGTCTTCATCTGGTTCAGGCCGAGGTCTTCGTTCTGCTCAAACGAGCGGGTATACTTCTCGACAGAGATCTCGGGATCCGGCTCCGGGGCGTACACGTTCTGCAGGTAGCTGTTCCCCGCCGGGTCGTCCAGGACGAAGTGGACGTTCATTTCTCCAGCCACGATCTTGTCTATCTTCGCCCCGAACTCGTTCAGCTTCTGCACCCGGTCCGACGTGCCACTGTCGCCGCAGATGAAGGGGTTTTTGGAGACGATCAGGCCTTTGATGTCCTTCAGCAGCCCCTCCAGCGTGGTGAACTTCCCGCCCACAGCTGCCATCCCCAGCTCAAACTCCAGCTCCGGGATGCGGACGCCGCACGTCTCCGACTTGAGCACGTCCCGGCTCATGTCCGACGGGTCGGTGATGCGCAGGGTGATTCTGGTGCCCAGCTCCTCCGTGGCGCCCCCCGACTTCACCTCATTGGTGCGATGGCCGCAGGCGTCGCAGTTGGTGGCCATGATGATGACCTCCTTGAAGTGGGGGATCTGCACGAGCTTCATGTTGGTTGAGGCCGGCGCGTTGCACTCTGGGCAGTTGGTGTTGAAGACCAAAACCTCATCTCGCATGGCCTCCGGGTTGTTGCCCGAGTCCTCCTCCAAGACGTCGTCAGCCCTGATTCCCAGCTGAATATCCTGCTGGACCGTCCGCGTGAACCGGGACACCGTGAGCGCCTCATCCTTTTGGGGGGCCACTGGGTTTTCCACGAAGCTGTTGCCAGACGGATCCTCAATCACCAGGGTGAACTCCTGCTCCACCTCCTTTAGCCCCCGCAGCTTCTGCGTGAACCCGTGTATTTTCCCAGCCACCTCGGGGTCCGCCGCTCGCCGGGCGGGCTGGTCTTGCTCCAGACCCGCGACTGCTCGGTCTAAAAGGCCCTCGATGGTCGTGAGTAAGCCTTTCTGGGTGTAGGGGGGGATTTCAAAGTCCAGCTCGGGGATCCTGGTGGTCGCGCTGTCTGCCTTCACAACCTCGCGGTTCAAGTCCTGCTTCGTTTTGACTTTCAGTGTGTAACAGATGCCCTGGTCCTGAATCCGGCCCGCGGACTGGATTTCCGTGTTGGACCAGGAGCAGTTAGCGCAGCTGAACGAGCTGACGATGACTTCTTTGAAGAAGGGTATTTTGGTGAGAAGCAGACGCGTCGTGCCGTTCTTGTAGCAGTTCATACACAGGCTCTCCATCTCAGTGGGCTGCCAGTCGTAGTCGTCGGCGCCAATATCCTTGAAAACGCTCCCGCCACGCACCTTCTCCTCGTTCCCATCGTCCACGTTTTGCTCGGACATAACAGACATTTTCCGCGTCGAGTGTGCCCCCCCCCACCTCTGTGGAGGAACTCCTTACACGCGCTCTCGGTGTATTCTTGCTGGAAACTTCCAGATAGCGGTCAGCCTGCTACGCACACGTTTGCTTCTTCGTGTTTGACAGCGTCTTCCGCATTCTCTTCTTCTACGGCGGACGAGTCCTGGACGCCACTGCCGCCCCCCTCAGGTGTCCCGCGGTACTGCTTTCTGCTTTATTCAATTGTAGCTTATTTTCATCTTCTACTTCATTTCCACTTTTTTTTTTTTTAAATCTAATATAATTTATGTATGCCTTTTTATATTGCCTTGTGCTTCCTTTATACCTTGTCTCTATATAAATGGCTCTTTATATATATTTTTGGTACAGTTTTGAATTGCCTTGTTATTGAAAGGTGTTATACAGATAAACTTGCCTTGCCTTTTAAAGAGCAGCAAATATTTTTCATATTTGGAAAATTCCGTTGTGATGCCTTATAGATTTGGCCAGCTGTAGAGGGGATGCTGTATTGTTAGACAGATTTTGTTACACTTGAGCTGGCTTGTGGTTTTAAATATTTCACTTCTATTCTTTTTTCCCCCGTCAATTTTTGATTGTTATTGCTACTAGTTTCTTTTTCATATTTTAAATCTTTGCTTGGGAAGATGTATGTAGGCTTATTTGTTTCCCAAACTTGACATCTGTGGTTGACTTGTTCTTATTTTCTTACTGTATATATTATTGTTGTTGTTGTTTTTATCGTTGTTGTAGAATGGAATAGATGTTTTATTTTTTTCCTTCTGCAAATGCTGCAATCTTTCCATAAACAAAAGAGTGAAAACTTAAAGTTCCCCTCCAGACTTGTTTTAAGACATATATAAATACTCGGATTTAAATAATTATTTGTGGGTGATATGTTTTCCCACAAAAAAATCAGTTACCTTGCTAACTGTTCTAAAAAATACATCTACAATTTTTTCCTCATTGAAAAATCAAATCCATAAATATGTAAATATTGTTCATTTCAAAATGTTACCTACTTATGTTTAACTATGTGCAGTGGAGGTTTGAGTTTCCATATCACGCTTCTGTTCTGGAAGTTGCATGTTGAACCACGATGGGCTTCCAAACTAGTCCTGCTGTCACAAAATCCTGCTCAAAATGGACCCCACTTTAAACTCAGATTTAAGGTGAGCGCAGAGACACTTTGTCCCCTCAGCAGACGATTGCGAAAAACAGCCTTTTAGTGTCAAACTCTGAACAAAAGACATTCTGCACAGCGAAGCTCAACCACCCAGGTGAAATAACAAGAAGGAAAACCCATTTCTGAGTGAAGAGGGACTGTAAAAAAACAAACAAAAAAACAAGCAAACAAACAGTAGTGCAGGAATTAATCACGGTTCATCTTGTCACTTCATTGTCATACTTAATATTTATCAGGTCAAACTGAATTATTCCTGGCATACCTCAGCTTGAAGAACAACGCAGATACTTGCCAGTGTAACTAATTTGATGATAAATGTCATGATTTTCTCTGAGCAACTCACTCAGGCTGTCTGAATGTCTGTCTTTGCCACAGTTACCCATCCGTAGTGAAAGGGAATGGCGCCCTCCCACCGGAGGACCGCCTGCTGAAGTTCCTGGTCGACAACAATGCGGACGCTGAGGAGACAGTGCAGTGTGCCAACTGTGACCAGGAAAGTAACAAAAAGGTACAAATTGACAGACAGACCCACGTCAATTCAGATTTATTAAGGCGAAGGTCACCCAGAAGTTGGGCCTGCGTATTCCGATCATAGTGACAGGTTCACATCATAGACAGATATTGAAAGACTATATAGTCATGACGCAGACGTTAGAAATAAATGTGCATGTATGTTAAGTGTACAGGAATGAAGTGTTGGCACGGGAGTCTTGTATTGCTTTATTTGTTAGGATACAAAAGATAAACGAATCCAGCTTTCTCACTTTTCACTCCGCATGTGTTAAAGCCATCGTGTGTAGAATTAGTTTGATGCAATTACTGCATCTTTCAAATTATTCTGATGTCACAAATTTTAGTTTCTATAGAAAACTTGTGCTGCCAAAATGTCTTTTTTAATACGACCGCTGGGGGAGCGCCAAAATCAGAACTCTTAAAATTACACACATAGTAGCTGTAAAGCAGGTGTTTTTTTCCCATCAAATATTCCTCTGTGTAGCTTTAAACAATATAAAATAACGTAATCATCTCTCCACTTTGTCTTTCAATTGCATTTTTTATCCTTTTTCCCCCCGTACAGGACGCAGGGGTGATGTACTACTGTAACACTTGTAGCCAGCCACTGTGTGGCGCCTGCAGGGAGTTGACTCACAAAGCCAGAATGTTTTCCCACCATGAGATTGTATCCCTGGCCAAACGCACCAAGGCCAAACACAGGAAGTGCTGTGAGTGCCACCTGTAATCTACTCCAGAAGAATTACAGGCCCACAAGGCTTCATTACACCAGTGTAGAAGCTTTAGAAAGTAGTATGAAAGGCAGCTTGGTGATAACCAGGCCGACCTGTGTTTGTATTCTGCAGCCGCTTGTATTTGTTCTTCACGAGCCTGCTCATTGTAAAAACACAATGCTTTCACTCTCACACTCCCGTGGGCTGAAGTTAAAAGGCGTCTCTGTCTCCACAGCTCTCCACAAGGAGCCCTACATCCTTTTCTCCACAGAGAATAAGTCTATGCTTTGCATCAAGTGCTTCAGAGACACGCAAGTGTGAGTGAATCCACTACACAAACTTTATGACTGTCAGAAGTTCCCTTCTCTTCTCTTCTCTTCTCTTCTCTTCTACACATTAGCTGTTGTTTGTTTACCACAGGGAGAGTCGGACTCACTGCATTGATATTGAAACCGCTTACGTGCAGGGGTGTGAGATGTTGGACCAGGCTGTGCTGGTAAGAGAGTCCTGTCTGTTCATCTACACATTTGGCATTGTGAATAATTCAAGCGCTCATGATGCTGTGAGATGCTGTGCAGGCGCACTCAGAATTTGTGTGGATCATTACAATACAATTTGAATACATAAACATATAAACAAGGACTGTTTTTTTAACAAAGTTTAGAGCACTGCTGAATTAATTAAGGTCAAATACAAATAATTTGGGCCATAATTTCACTGCTCATCGTTCTGCTTTGGGTGCTTTGTCTCAGGGCCATACAGAAGTTTTAAATAATGAAATAGGCAGTACTGAAGATTAGAATCTTCATTGTAATGAGCTTTAATTACTATATTTGCAAATATAGCAAAATAGCCTCAACTATGCTTGCGTGTTTCAGCTTGATGTTCTGATAAAGGCTCCGATGACACATGCGGGGCAGAGCAGTGGCCCACATGGCCTTTCACTGACAGCGAACCTCCTCCTCCGCCTGTAGGTGGTGAAGGAGCTGCAGACTTCAACTCGAGAGGCGATCGTTCTGCTGAGAGCAATGATAGGAGAAGTGTGTCTGAATGTGGAGGAAGAAGAGAGTGCAATCTGTAGTCTGTTCAACAGCTTGCAGGTTATATAATGATCCTATATTTTCTCCACTGTTCCTTTTCCCCCTAATCACTCAATGAAAAGACTAACTCCTGCACACTGACTTGAAACCACACCACGATATATGTATTTGTATATGTATACCAATAGGCTAATAGGCTGTATGATGACGGGCGTGGTTAACCATCCAATCAGCTCAGGGTGCTAAACATCTCAACGCAACTAACTATTTCAAGTAGCGTACAGTACAATGAAAAGGACGTCAAAAGTACATTAATCTGAAAGAGTTGGAGTAAAAAGAAATTTTATCAAATTTAGGTATATCGGAAATATCCAAAATAGTTGTTAGTTACATGAAACGAAGCATTCAAATATTATACATGACAAAAAGGATTAAAAATGCATTTCACCAGAAAATATTCATCATATTTTTCACTTAACATACAGTAATATACATGTCTTTTGTCATCAAGACTATGGACAGCTAGCTATACCCAAAATATATCTAAATGTCCTAAATCTGCCTCTGTCTAATCTAAATCCGACCTCGTGGTGTCAGAGTTTGAAGTGTAAAGATGTAAAAAAAAAACAAAAAAACTCCCCTTGTAGAGAAGAAGGGTGTTCATGTCCTCTCCTCTTCCTGGGAGTCTTAACATGCTCAATGCCGACATTTTGACCTGATGAAGATCTGAATGGGATCGAAGTGTTGTCCATTTAAATAGGTTTTTGGTTTGGAGTCAGCGTGCACGTGTTAGTGCAGTGTTTCATAAATGCTTTTTACCAATAACTTTGCACCTATCCGTGCTGTATCACTACGCTCCCTCTAATGTCTTCCCTAACCATTACAACAGTTAATATGATCATTTCAAACAGCTACATTTTGGACTTTTATCTGACTGGCCCGTGGTATACAAAGTGATTACATTCATTCCATCAGGTTTGTTTATAAAGAGCAAAGTTCAGACGTCAGTGACAGAAAAGTGGACTGAAGTAACTGTCAAATAAATCTCTCTGAAATACATCTAGCCCTCTACAAAGTAATTCTGGGAAGTGGAAGTTAAAAATGAGATTAAAAACTCAGTCTGAAGTTAGTGTGCAGTAAGATGGAGCGTCTGACACCATTTGCACTGCTTGGCCACTGGATGTCTCCGTTCACCAACTCATGAGAAAAGAGTGCATTTTCTTTGCATAATGAACAATCCAAGAGAGCAGACGCCACACTGAGGAATTTACAACCAATTCTTTCCCCCACAATCTTAAAAAAATTCATTTAGGTATTAGAGGAGCTCAAGGCCATTTTCACAGCAGTGTGAGGCATAAAAGGGTCTGCTTTCTCTGTTCTCATCTGACAGGAAAAGCTTGCAGAGAGGAAGAAGATTCTGCTGAAAGCAGCTCAGAGGTAAAATAAAAAGATTTACAGTTCTCATATGAAAATGCTCCTTTGTTGCCACAAAGCTCGTGTCACAATATTTACCAAATTGAATGCCATTATCCTGCTGTCACCGGGTTACTTGATAGTTTTTCCATTAAATCATGCCGCATTTTACTCATGGGGATGAAGAGCAGCACCCTGTTTGCTCTGGAATAATCTCTCTCCACACCAAACACATTTCCTTGCGTGATTTTCATTTCAACAAAGCATTGTACAGAATTAAAACCGCTTCGGTAGGATTACAGACTTCAAGCCAGTGGTTGCAGCTTGTGCCTGGATCCAATCGATGAAAATGTAGCCAACTGCAAAGTATTGGTATAGAAATATTCAGTATGTAAATGATAGACTTTCTCAAGTCCATAATATCAACAACAGCAACTGCTGCGGGCAAACCTGAACAGAGTCTGCAGATTTCCTCCACTTTAAGCACGTGCTATTGGACCTACTGGAAAATAAGCAACCTGCGTCTGTTGCAGCACCCATTAAAGGGGTCTTGAGCCGTTTTCCACGCACTATTCTGCCCTGAGAATGTTTTGGAGAATTCGTGGCAGACTGCCATGATGTTACTTACTTTGTAGCTGCTCGCTTGTGCAGAAACAAGACTGTAAAGTGATATAAATTAAGACATTACTTTGCAAAAACAGGTTAATGAAACCCTCCAAAGCCATTAATTTAGCATTAACTCACAAGTATCCGGCCACTAAAACAATTAGAGATCTTACAACATCCCCACAGCAATCATTAAAGTTTGATTCAATGTCACCCGAGGTTTGCAACTAATTAGTCTCTAAGATCAAATTATTGCACATCAGTTAAATGTTATGTAAGATTAATGACTAATCACTGAAATATCTGGCGTTTGAGCATAAACAGACCTACAATTTCTGTTTTATCTCCGTCTCTACTTTCTCTGTGAATCTGCAAACTCCCGTTCCCAAGCAGCAAGAATTCCAAATGAGAAAATCTGAGAACCATTTCTGAGCACTTTTCTTCTTCAGTGTGCTCTCCGTGTGTGCGTCTGTGCGATTGAATGAGAGCAATTTAGTGAGAGTATCTGGTTGCACTCTGTGGGGATCGGGGATCTTTAATGAGATTTTTCGTGCCCAGTGTCCTCTCTCTCTCGCACCCCCCCCCGTTGCCTGGAAGCCGTCCAGTGGCTGGGTTCCCGGAAGGGTGTTAAAGGCTATTTATGTCAGGCTTTTATGTGTCCGGCCCTGCGTCTGTGCCTGTGTGTTTGCTACAGAGAGAGAAGACCGACAGATTAGTTTCTGGAAATATGGAGTATGTTGTTTGCGCTTGCTGAGCCCTCTGAGTGTTTCGGCAGGCGTGGATGGGAAGGTGGGGCGTTACATGTTTGTGTGTGTGTGTTTGCAGTCAACACGAGGAGAAGGAGAAAGCACTAAAGGAGCAGCTCTCACACCTTACAGCCCTCCTACCAACCCTCCAGGTAAAGTAAAATGAAAGCCTGACCATAAATAATAATAATCAGTCACAAAAGCACTGCTGGTCACAAACTATCATAATACAAAGAATAATAATTCAAAGAAGTACTCAGACCCTTGAAGTGAAAGTCATGCATTCAAAAATCCCACTTTAGTAAAAATGCAAAAGTATAATCAGCAAAATGTGCTTAAAGTGTCAAAAGTAAAAGTACTTGTTCTGCGGTAAAATGTCCCCTTTAACTGATGTATTTATTATGCAAGACTTTATTAGTTTGTTAATACTGATGCATCAATGTGTGAGCAGCACTTTACGGTTGTAGCTAGTTAGCACTACTTTATAGACTCTTGGGTAATTTAGTCTTGTGGTTCCCAACCTAGGAGTCGGGCCCCTCCACAGGGTCACAAGATAAATCTGAGGGGTCATGATATGGTTGATGGGGCAGGAAAGAATAAAAGGTTTTGATACACAAATTGTGCTCATTTGTTTGACTTTTCTTTACTTCTCTGTGAAATATTGGATAATCTAAATTTTTTGGGGACTGTGAACAGGCATTTAAATGAAACAATTTGAGAAGTTTATAGGGTGGAACTTCGAACAGCTCATAGACATTCGACGCATGACAAGGGACCCCCAACTAGAAACTGTTTGTTTGTGGCAAGCCAACAATGTTGGGTACCACATGCTTTAATCTTTACCATATACAGTCTATGGTCTTTACCAGTGCATTGCATTTTCTAAGTTTATCATGTGTTTTTTTTTATGTAAAATCTTAATCTGAAAAGTAACTCCAGCTGTCAGATAAATGTAGTAGAGTAAAACGTACAATATGATCTATGATATGTAGTGGAGTAGAAGTATAAAGTAGCGTAAAACAGAAATGTTCACGTAAACATCACTGCCTGTACTTCTGTACTTTTGTGACTGGGCTATGAAGATGATGCTCATTCTGATCATACTAAGTGTGCAGTTAGTTGTGGAATGAATTTAATACCATTTAATCTCAATTTCAGCCCGTTGGTGTCTCATATTCCATGCAGCTTGTTTGAAATCTAACCTTTAATCTCTGATGGTTTTAGGTTCACCTCGTCACCTGTTCGGCCTTCCTCAGCTCAGCCAACAAGTTTGAGTTTTTGGACATGGGTTACGTGAGTACAGCCACATAAACCACTGTATGAACCATGTTTTATTATTATTGCATTTCATGGGAATTCAGACATAAGTGGGTACGAAAGGAGGCTTGGGTAAGGGAGGGGAAAGTGAATACATAACCCAAAAGGTTTAAAGAAAAGTTAATATAAACAAATGTATAGATTAAATAAAGATAACCCGATTATTCACTGCGTTTATGTGACATATAACTATGGACAACGCATTATCAGTGATTCTAACTCCACCCTGTCCACTGTTCATACATCACAATGAACCCAGTTTATTCTGAGGAAGTTTTCTTGGCAAGAGAGAAGTTACAGTATTCGCTGGACTGAACTGGTCTTTAAATGGAGGCTGTCCATAATGTCTCAGCGAGGTGAAACAGGTCACTGAATCACACTCGGATGCTCTTGCTTACACAGCAACTCATGGAGAGGCTGAAGCGGATTGTAAAGCTCCCTCATCGACTGAGACCAGTGCAGAGCAGCAAAGTGAGTAGGAACAGCCTTCATGCAGAGCTGGAAAAGGTTACATTCAGAGTGTAATCCACTGCAGTGTAATGATTAGTTGTTTCACTTGTTCCCAATGCAGTTGCACTGTGGCCCCAAGGCCCAGAACCAATTTTTCTTGTATGAAAGTTGGGTTTAGTGCCTGCTAATAGGACTTTTATTAATTGATTTGTCAGGGACATGTTAATGTTTTACATTCAAAGAAACAAACAAGACATATAGCGGGCAGACAAAACAACATCAAAGCACATATGGGAGGATAAAGCATAAATGAAGGGAAACCTACTAAAACCCACTTTAGAACATACACATACATGCGTCGTATGGCAATCAGAGCTACAACAACAGACAGGACTAAACATCACAAAGGACTAGAAAGCTATATTCTCACAAGCAAAAAGTAAGCTGATTTGGATTGTTAGGTAAGCTTAACTAACATAGCAAGAAATCCATAACAGCTGGCAAAACGTCACAAAAATGTTACAGTGGTCTTAAAAATGGTTATTTTTGAGCGTGAGAGTTCATTGATTACCTTAGAAACAGTAGTTTGACAAAACAATCTTCAGGCAATCTCAGGATAATCTCCAGGAAACAGATAGTAAGTTGAGTTAAGATTATTTTGTCAAAAATGGTTATTTTGTGTCGCAATGTTTCTGGGCAGTTTATGTATGCCCTCATACATGGTTGATGAGTGTTTTTTCTTTTCTTTTTAATTTTATTTATTTTGGAAAAACCTTAAATGATGATAATGACAAAAATAATGGTAACGGCTGTTGTTATTATTATATTTCTTACATTACTATTGTTGTTTGGTTGCTATTTTCACTAATATTTTATCGGGTTGACTGTAAGAATGGGCCTGAATCTGGCAACTCCTGACTCGAATTTGATCTATTCTTTCTTTCTTTCTTTTCTCGTTTCTTATTTATTTCGGCGGAGAGCGGAAACAGTAAAGAATAATTTGGCAGAAATACGTGCGCACTTTTGAAACTCTTGAAACTTGAGACTAAGGTGACTTTATCTCTATCTTCCATTAGATCAACACGGACTACAGAAGTGAGTTTGCCCGCTGCCTGGAGCCCTTACTGCTGCTAAGTCAGCGCTGCCCTCCATCTGTCGCCGGATCTGCAAGTATTGCAACAAGGTAAGATCATTTCCATGCAATCAAATATCATTTGGATGTAATCACCGAAGGATCCCTTACTCTTAAGGTTTTAATTTACAATGTGCTTTCATTGCCTGAATATTACCACGGCATCTTTTGGATCCTTCCAAGAAATCAGAAAGTCTGGGGAGAACATTTCACACTTGTGAAGGATCCAAACTCAAAATCCCCAAATGGCGAACAAGTACAGATGGTAGACAGCGATGACTGCAGTGAGAGGAAAGGAGGCGCCATGCTCAGTCCCACTATGGCAGTTATTCTGTCCGTCTGTAAGCTCTGTACACTGATATGTTTACGTAAGTCACCTTGTTGCATGGGCGCTGGCAAGGAGGCAGTTTCTCATGTTTTATAAAGCTCTGGTGTTGCTGCGGCCAGGCCAGAAACACAGCAAATATCACGAGAAGATGGATGAATGGCGTGTGGTGCTACGTTGTCACAGGTCCTGGAGAGAGATGTTTTCCTTGTGATGTTTTGTTTTACTTAGTGTTACATTGGTTTTAGTTGCAATGTAGCTGAAAACCAAACAATCTGAGAATCCTTTGACAAAGCCATATAGTCTTTTTATTTCATAGATTCCTCTGAGAATTGCATCAAATTGCCAGTAAATACAACCTTTATTTTAACACCCATCACTGCTACTCCGAACAAAAATGCCTTTTTTCCGTCCCTCTCCACGTGCACACACACTCCCCTGACCGATTTTATTCCACATCAGTGTCTCCCAACTGTTCACAGGTCCTTAAGCCCACCCACTAATGCCAACATACTGACAACCCTCCTCTCCAACTTGCTTAGCGCCCTGCCAGTGCAAGATGCAAAGTGGGCAGGGATTGGTGGCCGGGCCGGCTGGCACTATTTTTATCGTAATTTCACAGAACTCTCCAGGATTCATCTGGAAGTTGGCATGCAGGAGCGGCCGGGCCGCTTTGTTCCAGGCCGCTGACGTCACAGCTTTAGCACGGACAAGGTCTTTAATTGGCGTCAGTGATGGGCGGACAGAGGCTGGATGATGACACGTGTATGGCAGAGAGAAAGAGGGCTACATGTTTTAGACAGGTCTTCTGTTGCATCAAACAGTGGGCAATATTGCAGGAGTAAGAGCCTACCAGACCCCAGGTAAATGTATATGTATGTTATTATTTTCAAGTCATTGCAGTTTATTCTGTTGTATAGAGGGGCATGTCATGAGTGTGTAACAAGTGCCGTAACTTGCAGCGTGAACCCCCAATAAATGTAGCTTTTGTAGTTGAATGTCTTGAATATTTATGGTGATTGTAGTGACGGTGCTTTACATACTGAACTGACAGTGTGGGATCAGAGGCAGAGTCACACTGACACTTTTAGGTGACAGTCGGTACACAAGGTGCTTGACTGCACCTTTTTTTTGAGTCCACTCCATACTTCAGTTCACAGACGGAGGAGGAAATGGGCTTTTCCTCACCGTATGGTAGTTGAGAATGCTGCCCACACGCTGTAGCCTGTTACACCGTGCGACTGAGTGTGTTGTTGTGTCTGATACATGCTAAATTGCTGTCTGAAAGCTCCTTCCCCCACTTGTCAGCCGCTAATGCAGGATGCAAACCGGGCAGGGATTGGTGGACGGCCAGCTGGCTGGCCCTATTTTCATCATAATTTCACTGAACAGAAGTGAAGTTGTACAGCCATGTTCTTTGTAATTGATGCAACTGATGCTGCTGCTTTAGTAGTGGGAATGTTTTTAATTGGCTGTGTTGGGACAGCCTGCATGCTCGGAGGACAGCATTCCTATGGCAACGTGAGAGGGATGTATTGACACCTAGGTTATTGTAGAATGGCTTCAGGGCAGTTATGCTGGATTAGGCATGAAGCCAAGACTATGGTCAAAACAGAACCCAAATGAATGTATGCCACTCAAAACACTCACATCCCTTCACCATCGCCTTCACCGAGAGTGTGAAAGTACAGTATGTATGTACGGCACACCCGTACTTTCACACTCTTGGTGAAGAGATGTGAGTGTTTTGAGTGACAGCAAGTGTACTGATTTACTTTAGACATATGATATATATGTAACCTTTATTTAATCTGATAGTCTCTCTGAGATCAAGATCTCCTTTGCAAGAAAGACCTGAGTAAAGAAAAAAATAAACGTAGCCAGACATAACTAAAGGACAAATACATAACCAGATGAACAAACACTCATATATAAAGAATAGGGGTTGAACAGTTTTGGGGTTTACTCTTTTTTAAGAACTTAAAAGCTTTGTGTGGTTAGTTTCAAACATATTAACAAATGAAGTCAGCGGACCAGCAGGAGTTACAGCTTTGTCCAACAGTTTAATTTAGAAATACATGTCAAGCAACTCAAAGGCAAAAAGTTCATTTTATTTAAAAGAACGGTTTGTGCAAACATTTGACCTCCTTACTCTTTAACACAGAGATGGAAACTACCATCGAGATTACCACACGGTACAAAACAAAATTAAATGATTGTGAAAGTAGAGCAGAAAATGTGTCTTTTTAGGTAAGATAGTATATAGAAATTGTACACAAAGCTGTATATATATCTTAGTAGAATACAAATTAAAAGTAGTGAGTAGGTTGTAATAATGGAACTTCTGGACCCGGGTGTTTAGCATACAGTATGTACACAATTCCCAAACCATTGTCATGACTGAAAGCTCTGGATGTAACTGGTAAATAAAAATAATAGATTAAAAATTCTAAGAATATTGTACACAGTGCAAGCTG
Source organism: Coreoperca whiteheadi (assembly GCA_011952105.1). Lineage (NCBI taxonomy): Eukaryota > Metazoa > Chordata > Actinopteri > Centrarchiformes > Sinipercidae > Coreoperca > Coreoperca whiteheadi. The sequence goes on from CM022473.1 coordinate 26,576,603, forward strand.
TACATGTACCATATCTATAAAATATCTTCTATAGTCAGAGGAGCGTTGACTGTAGGTTTCCAGCAATAAATTGTTATGGACCAACATGGTCAGTTATACAGTTCAATTTATTCAATATGAGGCTTTATTCCTCCTGTGGTGTGCGAGACAGAGGTTAGCTAGACGTACGAATAATGTCATTAAGCACAGTTCTTAATGAGAGCAAAAAAGCAGTCATTATTTTTTTCCCCCCTCACCTCAGGCACCAGTCCCCTGCCTCCATGTCTTGCCGCTCCCCGTCTCTCAGTGAGATGCCCCGAAGGCCCACATGTCACCGCAACATCTGCACCAAGGTCCTCCTGGCTGAGGGGCGGGAAACACCCTTCACCGAGCACTGCCGCAACTATGAGAACTCCTACAGGGTGAGTGCCTCTGTGTGGCCAGTGAGTTTTACCCAGAACAACACTTGAACAGCACAACAAAGAGTCCACAGTCATGCCGGCAGCTCTGTGAGGCCGCACTTAGGCACAGCGGCGCTTTGAGCTAAATGCTAACACCAGCGTGCTAACATGATCACACTGGCAACGCTGATATTTGGCAGTTCTAATGTTCAACATGTTCACTTCTTATCTCAGCGTGTTGCTAACATGTGCTAATTAGCACTAAACACAAAGTACAGCTGAGGATTCACCTTGATGAAAGCATAGTACTTAATAAAAAGTTTAGAGATTGTCAAGTTATTACAATTCCTCCTGTGAGGATCATGAATCTCAGTCAAGAAGACCGAAGTGTAGCGCGGCGCAAAAAAAGCTGAGTGCAAGTGTACAAAGTGACTTTCACTTGAATGTCAAAATTGCGAAGAACATATTGCAAGGAATTCAAAGGTGTTTAATATCCCGGTTACCATATGGTCATCATCTAAGAGCGAGTATACAGAGTAAGATTAAGTGTTTTTGATAAATTGAGAAGAAGCACATTATGATTCAAAGAATTTTATTAGCTTTATGTCCATAGTTTCTAAATCTAATGTATTTTGATCTAAATTGGTTAAAACTGCAGCAGCAGCTTTTCTTCCTGGGTTGAGTAGGCATCTCTGGTCCTCCAAAGTAAAACAATGAAAAGGCAGCAGCTTGACTTCCTCTGGGAACTCATCCTCAACCTGTCTAGTGGACAGCGTTTTCACGCTCAGATGCACTTCACCTGGCATCTGCACAACCACCGAATCTCTGCTGTTTTAAAGACACTGAAACACCTCTTGAGTGGCGTGTCCTATGTACCGTGTATGTGTGTGTGTGTGTGTGTGTGTGTTTATAGACTTTCCAGACAGAGATTCAGAATCTGAAGGACCAGGTCCAGGAGCTGCACCGAGACCTGACCAAGCACCACTCCATCATCAACACAGATAAAATGGGAGAGATCCTGGACAGATCGCTGCACATTGACGGCCAGATAGCGGCCCAGTACGCCACTGTGGAAACTATGAGAGTCATGTTTGAAGAGGTGCGTCAAGTGATACCTTTATGTTTTGACCTTTAGTTTGCACCTGCCTCTGCCAGGAGGTCCTGATTAGGAAAAAAAAAAAAAAAAGTTCCTACGTTTGTCCTCAGTCAACTCCATCCTAACAAGCTAGTTTTCACCCACTGTTGTAAATTTAGACCACTGGGAATGCAAACAGAGGGAAAAGGAATGTAGAAAATGTCAAGGTATCCCATGAGCCGAATGACTGCGGTCGATGTGATATTTTATTTCATCAGAATCCGCTTACCTCATTTCTCTCACAGCTCTGGGATGAGACTTTTCAGAGGGTCACTAATGAGCAGGAGATCTATGAAGGTTTGTCTTCACCAGTGACAACAAAAATTAAAATGTATTGCAAGAGCGTTTATCTTTCACGGTTTGTATTTTGATGTTCTTATTTTAATAAATTTTTTCGTTTACTGATTGTAGCTCAGCTTCAGGACCTCATGCAGCTGAAGCAGGAGAACTCTTACCTAACCACTATCACCCGACAGATCAGCCCCTACATCCTGTCCATTGCCAAAGTCAAAGAGAGGCTCGAGCCCAGGTGTTGTATTCAGAGGATTTATTCCACCCATATTGTCCATCTGCTGCCATATTGGTTGACTGATGATAGTGATTGGAAGGAAATGGAAGCTCTCGTTGCCTCCAGAGTAGCTTTGATATGAAGTACCACTTCATGAAGCATTGGGGTGCATGTAAAGTATTGGGATGTACAGGGACCAAACTAAGTCAATGCAGCTTTTCCCCAATTTTAAAGCTGCCTTGTTTTCCTTTTTAAAAAGGACATCCAACAAAAATGGAGTTAGACATCAAAGGATAAGGCTTGTTGAATAAATTATCTTTATTATTTCAACAAATCCCATGAAAAGACCAAAATCAACGGTGAAATATTTATTTTAACAAGTATTCTCTGCGAGCTTCATTGATGATCAAAAACTATTAAAAACACATCAGTGAGCCCCGGCGTTAAGGGTGGGGCAGTAAACCACTGGGGCAGCAAATTTGTATTCATTTGTGGCTGATAATACTCTCCAACAAATTTATTCCTGTTTGCGGAACGCTTGCAACTATAATGAATGAATGAAACTGTATATTTGTGACCCTTTTTTTTTCAAGTTTAACATCTTTAGTAGGAACAAATGGGCTTGGAGCTGAGCCTATTTCAAAATGTATCTTCTAGGTTTCAGGAGCCTAAAGAGCACCATGACGACCGCACAGAAACAATGCTGAAAATCTATGAAGACAGCGCAATCGCTAAAGACAGTCAAGACAGGTATTGACATAAACGGTGTACAGCTGTAGTTTGTCTATATGTAAAGCCTTAAGATAGGTCGAATCTTTCAGCCATGGAAACAAGTAAGTTCAAGAGCTACCCCCAGAGCATAAAAGATTTTGTTTGTTTTGCGATTTAGGCAAGATTTCAAAAAGAGTCTGTTTCACATTTTATTGTACTTCACTTGATGATGTAAGGACTGCACTCTTTGGTAAAACGTCTCCAGTCTCAACAGATTTCCCCTGGCTGGTTTATAATAAAGTGCTTTAGTTGTGTATTATGGACGGAACCACTTTGTGGCAGATTTTATTTGCAGAACTAAGAGAGGAAACAAAGCATTTTGTATATATGATCTACAGTTTGTGCAGTAATTTATGTTCTTTGGTGACACGTCTTTATTCACCGCTCGATCGTATTTTTATAAATCCATGTGGGCTGGATATTCTTACGTGAATGACACACAAAAAAAACCACCAATCATCTAAATTTGTGATAGTAACTACCCTCAATGTTACATTAAATAACAGGCATAGGTTAGGTTTAATAGTAGCAGTATCCAGTATATAGCCAGTCTTTGCCATCAAAATAGGAACATTTATTGAATATATGTTCATGTGTTGTTGTGGTTTTTGAGTGAAGCACCTCCATTTATTTTGCCTTGACAGTAACAACCAGACCTGCGTCACAGACCAAGACAGAGACAAGAACGACCGCCCGCTGATCCTCGAGTCGGGGGAGAGCTCTGTCAAGACCAATCGTCAGGGCAGGCAGAGGGTTCCCACGGAGACGTCCAGCCACACTGAGATGCCCTCATAAACACCGTGTCATTTGATTTCTGCCCCCCCCCTCCCCTCCCTGCTCCTGTGCAGCAATGTGACTTATTTCAACCATAACAAGCCTAGGATGGTATGTGACTTCCTCTGCTGTCCTGATACTGTGCATAACATTTTCTCAGCAGTGGGGAGCTGTCAACAGCCCTTGGACAGACACTAAATGGAGGACATACGAACATGGAGGTCAAAGACTCACTGCTGTCAGAGACGGACATGGATAGGCTCCTTGTTCGAAATGGACAAACATAACAACATCATAAAGAGTCGCTTTGGTGTTATTCAAGAGCCATGAACGGCTTTAATGAGAAAACAGAATGAATAATCTCTTACCTTCCTGGATTGCCTTTTGTTGCTCTGTTTGTGCTTTGGCTGTTAAAATGATACGTATGCAAAGTGTGAATTATCGCTCTGTCTTTTTTTTCTACAGTGTGGGATGTGTGGAATTGCTTTTTGCAGCATCCATTCTTTGCATAAAACATTTTTTTTTTTTTTTTCTTGGAAGCTGGAGGCTGATGATGGATGACCGCCCAGGTCCGATTTCCCCAGAAGCTTGTTGAACCGGTGTGACAGCACAGATGGAACACGGCAAAGGCAATGATGTGTGTGTCATTCAGGGTGTCAGTGTAGGTCACATGTTGATGTGTTTTATGTCTAGCATCTCGTGCATCTCGTCTTCTCCAAGATGAGGCAGTGGATGGCAGGATGAGGTCTGCTGCGGTCCCTCCTACCCCCACCCCCTCGCAGTTTCCACATCTACATGCTAAAAGTGGAAAAGCTGAAATTACAGCGGTGTGTGAACGTAACTGGCCTCGGCTTAACCTCGATCTCCTGCTAGTTTTTTAGACTCCACACTCCTCCTCAATATCCCAGCCGACCAAGGCTGTGCATACTGCTGTAGGAAATATATTCCTCTTGGTTTTTTCTCTCGCCTTCATCGTGCATCAGTTTCAGCAATGCGGGGCAAACGCTTGAAGGTGTTTGCCCAGCAGGTAACTTTCCTTCTCTCGGACTTCCCGACTCCCTCTTTCCCCCCTATAAATTCTTCTCAATTAATCCTGTCTTATTATTATTTATTTTAAACGGATGATATGTTAAAAGTGACAAGAAGTGGAACATGAAGGTATTTACCCTGCCGCTGCAAAGGCAGGGAGATCGAAAGGACCTGCCATACGTCACCAGAAAAAGTTTAATCTGAAATGATTTCAGGAGATAGTGTTGCCGACCCTAAAAGCTTTTTTGAAGGACTTTTTGCCGAGAAAAACAGCATCTTTGAGAAACACAAAGCTAATTACACAGGAGTGATTCATGGTGAAACGCCCCCTCGCTACCAGCACGGGGGCCGGAACGACCACTTTTCTCGGCACAGGTAAGGATGGTAATGAGGAGCGGGACTGATGGCTTCAGCACTCAGAAGGAGGTTATTTACATTGCACAGCCAGCACTAAAATGGGCTTGTTCAGAACCGCCGCTTTACAGGAAGTATTGGGGTCATGCTGGCCTTAAGGAGCAGTCCTGCTCTGCAGTGGAGTCATAGGTGCAGATTCATTAAAAATACATTTGTGACAGCAGAGTAACAAATGGCTGTGCCTCTGCTCTGGTCCTGTACTCCCTCCCCATGGTCATTCATCATCTGCACTCATCGAACTACCTGGCCTATGTTCACTGTTCATTACTCTCTCTCTCTCTCTGTCTTTCAGTCTCTGCTGGGCTCCCTCACCTACTGCTGGGGGGAGGGGGACCCGAAGGCTATTTCACTGCAAGAAACAAAAGTTAGTTGTTGTTTTTTTTTTTTTTAGAGGTATTCATGGCACATTTGGAGGCAAAGTTCATCGAGAGATGCTCCTGATTTGTTGAGCGGTTACAACAGGACACACCATCGCTCCATTCACTTTACAGCGGGTGCCAGTGTAGACACTTACAGAGGATATGCTGAAGGAAGAACCCTGCCTCCAAGGCTTCATTCTTTAAAACTCAAAAGTGTTCATCATACAATTCAGGGGAAAAAACAAAAAGATCAAATTAAAGTTTAATGATCTCCATGGAAAAATTGGGTCACTGAAGAAATAAAAGAGTATAACATTAAGAAGAATACAATTAGAGCAAATAGAACAGATTGAGGATAAAACCACAAATGGTTATATAGTGAGGGTGAAAATACTGTTACAGAAATACAGAAAATATACAGTCTTAATTATGCTGCATACAGAACAGCAGTTGGTTCCAAAGATTTTACTGGCTAAAGACAGATTTCATATATTTCAAGAGCTTATTCTATTTGGTTTATGGATAGTGGCTTCCAAATAATATGAGAGCATATAGGGGGGTATTAGAGAAAGGAGGATTAACAAGTTAACTGGATATGTGGAACCGCAATTCAAAGGAAAGCCTGGATTTTCCAGAAATCACATCTACGGAAACGTTTGTGGGCCTATCTGTACAGCAAACTAATACTGTATGGCAGGTCAGCTTGATCGTAACCACTGGTCCCAGGGCAGTTTTAAAGGAATGGTTTGACATTTGGGGAAAACTGTTTTACTGGCTTTCTTGACGATAGTTGGATGAGAAGATTGATTCCACTCTTGTGTCTGTACGGTAAAACTGAAGCTACAGCCAGCAGCCGGCTAGCTTAGCTTAGCATAAAGACTGGAAACGCCGGCAATCATGGCTCCGTCTGAAGGCAACCAGCACTCTAAAGCTCACTAATTAACATGCTATATCTTGTTTGTTTGTTCTGTTTATTCAGTTTCAATACTATTTTTTTTGTACCACTTTGCGAATATCTTTCTTAAGATCTCCATCTTCTTCATTGTAAATCGTTGAATCATGCACATGCAGATTCCTTTATTGTTTCAAAGAGTGACGAGCTCTGAATAGTTTTTGTGTAACAGCTTAAACTGTTGTGGTTAAGTTTAACTTAAGTCAGGCTTTTCACAATAAGTCAAGCTTTTCTTAGCCTACTTATGGGAATTCCCCCAGGAGAAAACAAGCAGAGTATTTTTTTTGTCATTGTTTTTTACAGTGTTTACTTTGTTTTATTTCATTTGCAGCCTATGAAACCAATCATTTGTTGACCCCCTTCTCTGCTGGCCACTATGGACTGGAGGGCAATTGGAATCAATTTTGATGCCATTATCATCCGTGACAGATGCACGAGGCCAAAGTGTGAAAAGGTCAAGGGTTGAGAGAGCCCTCCCAGGGGAGTCGAGATGCTTGAGGCATAAAAATGTCATCCCTGAATCAATTTCACATGTGAACACTGGTTTAATCTCTGAGGGCTTTTGAGCATGACTGTTTCTTGCAGTTTTGTTGGCCACTGAGCAGCTCCAGGCAGCATGCGGGGGGAAGATGTTTTAGATAGGGAGACTATTACGCCATCACGTTATTTACTGGGCTCTTCCCATCCAGACCAGGGAATATTTCTTCCGTGCACCTAAACTCAATTAGAGACATGTGAGTCAAAGCACGTCAATATTCTTTATCACTCACTGGCCCCGTGCTGTCTAATTAACCCAGGAGTCGGAGCCACGGGCTTTTCATTTGAGTCCAGCAGCTCTGAGGGTCATATTTGTATTCCCATACACTTGGCCTACATCTGGAAGTGTGTCAAGGAGAAAACATGCTATTTGCATTTTTTCTTCATATTTATTTAAAAATATTTAAGTATGCAAAGATATTTTGGGCGTCTGGGCTCAGTCCGAAAGTCTAGTTTACACTGAGTTCTTGTCTTCTGAGAATCAAGAAAGAAAACAGAGACGAGTGCTGAGAGGGGACAAAGGAAAAATTGCGAAAATGTAATACAATAGAAATAAATAAAGATTGAAATATAGTATAATAAAAAGTGTATAGAAATACTCCAAAACATTGGGAATAATAGTCTGTGTTGAATAAAACTGTAAATTAAGTTTATAATGGTATTGATTGTGATATTTTGGAAGTTTAAATTGATAAAGAAGCAAAATATTGAAAGAAACCTGCAGCAAACCTGCAAAGTCTCAATGTTATTTCAATCATTATTTACCTCAGGCACCTCAGTCACTTGTCGTATGTGCAGTGGATTTTCTATTTTACAATTATAACGGGGTAAAAGTTGTTATTTTCACTCTCATATATATATTTTTTTATCAGGAATAAACAACATACACCTTTGCCAAAATCTCCTGGCCAATTTGATTTCAGAAATATTGGTCACTTCAAGATGCTGTAAATAAGACGATTCATATCATGTTGGAGGTCTGCGGTCCTGAAGCCCACAAATGCATTCTTTCAAAACCTCTCCGGGGATTGTCACTAATGCAATAACAGAGCTGACAAATTAAGTTCCTTTTATTGCATCGGACAACAATGGCAGCGAGCGAGCGTGTCCTTGACTCGGAGGAATCACAGGTGTGAGTCTGAGAACGTGTCAAACCTGCATGTATGCAAGACTCAGGAGGGGCAGCCCAGCAGCTCCTTATTAATCAACAGCTTGTTGGGCTGGGGCCCTCCCCCCCCCCCCCCCATCTTCACCTCCTCCTTTCTCCTCCATCTCCAGCTTCACCCCCACCATCCTCTTCCTCCCTCTCTCCTCCCTTTCTTTGTTATTTTGTTATTTTATTTTTTTACAGCCACAGCCTCCCATTCTGGTCAGGAGCCCAGCACAAATGAACCATTAAAGGTTACTCGTTATATAAGACCTCTCCCTGACACTTTCAAAAAAGTCAAGAAAGAAAGCCCAACAGGACTCGGTGTGGAAATCGTGAAGAAAAGAAAAGATAACTCACTGATAAGTGTAACATAATTCTGTTACCTTGCATGGCTCCAACATCTTGCCTGGGTTAGAGTAACCAAATCAACTTCAATTTCAATAATGAGAAATTTGGCTTCTTGCTTCCTGGCAAATTACAACAACATATGAATTTGTTTCCTCTTTCATATTTGGGTTTTTGCAATCTGTGCCGTGTCTGATTCTTTCAGCCTTACGGGCAGCTATTGGGGGACCTACAGTATGGCAAATAACCAATATACTGTAGATGTGAATACATCAGTGCAAACTGGCTTTGTCACCTCTGAATTCCTTCTTTCTTTAGTTGGGAGTTTGACAGAAACTTATGAGAAAGTTAGTGTATATCTTCGTTCCCTATTTTCTTTTAAAGAGTAAAGTGTCAATTGGATAATTCAGGACATGAGCAACTATCTCAGTGTTTGTTTCTTAAAAAACATCTTGGTGCTACAAAATGTCTGATTAATACAGTTAAAGTAACTGGGCAAGCCTAAGGGTCCAAATAGTTCCCAAATCATTTCCTTTGTAAGTTTCCTGAATAACAACATGTAATACGGTGCTAATTATAGGGAAAATAGTAGTTTCCTTGAAAGAAAACTCTACAGGAAAGTAGAAAAGCTTCAGGAAATTGTTCTGGAATTACGGACCCATTCAATAACGCATTACGTTTAACTGCAAGGATACTGCGTCAATTATCTAGCCTACATCTTAAAACTTGTTTTAACATGAATATGCATCGCCTATAATGAATTATTACTACAATTTTTTAATTATTATGTTTTTTCTTACAACACTTTTAACAAGCCTATACCAGCATACAGCATACCAGAAAATACTTTTAGTGATGACTCTCAACATGGCGGCTCATGTGGTCTTTACTGCTCATATTTAGACCGTAACAGTTATTGGGCTATACTGAGGTGTTGAACATGCAGCTATTTTGGTGCATGTGTTTATGCATATGGCTGTAGGCTGTACAAGATTGCTGCTGTTGTTGCAGCAGTAATAGAATTTCCATTTATGCTTTCTTAAGAGGCCCACGAGGCTCTACTAGTACTATCACTATACAAAAAAGTCATATATGATGGACCTCAAGGGCTCGCGGCTCCACAGCCCACACACTTGAGGACAATAGACCATTCAAGCCAAACACAGTTAGTGCCTCGCGATAATGAAAGCCATCAGGAACACAAACCTTGACTACAAGTTCATATTCTGTGTGTACTACTTCAATACTTATGTGATTTATTGAGAAACACTTGTTTTCACCAGGGGTATGTGTGAAATATGAAAATCGGGTGTTTTACATTCCAGGTGCATGCAGCATCATCACTCTAATTACTCTTGTTATATTTGCGATGCAAGAGGCAGCAGACAGAAAATAAATCTTTCACTTTCATGACGCTCGGCTAAGTTTTTAACATTTCTGTGTCATTTTAAGTGCTGTTGTGGTGCACATTGTACCTAGCCGTTGAGCTAAGTTTTCACACACTTTGGCACTCTTCGAAAAGACTGAATTTGGCTCTGGGAATATGCACAGTGCAAATGAAGAAGAAAACCCCGGACACCACCGTGACCTCCTATTTGCCCTAAAGCCCTTCGGACGATGTTCGCATACTCCGCCATCTTGAGACGGAATAATTACCGCGACGGACTGTGCTGCATAATGTCACAAAAAAAAAAAAAAAAGGGGCGAGGACGGGAAAAGTAGGAAGATAAATGCGTGGTCTGGCTGGATAAATAAAAGCAGGGCAATAAAGAGATCTCTGAGAGGAGCTGGGTGAGAGTAAACAGAGGGGTGTGAGAGAGAAGAAGAAGAAATGCATGTGCGCAAAATCTGACAGGAGTGAGAGGTCGGTCTCAAAATGCTTCATGTTACAGTGCATATAGACGCATGTAAGTCCTCTGTGCACATGGTTTATCTGTGTTATAACACATCATTTGACAAATGTTCTACAGCGTTGTTCTTTATTTTTAAGAAAATAACTACTTGCCACATAAAATATAAAATCAGAAGCAACCTTGAAATCAAATCAAAAAGCCTTACAACAACAAACACTCATGTTAGAAAATCAAAACAAAATGTGGCAAATACGACGAGTTATAAAAGTAACTTTTCGAAATATCCGGACCAAAACTGATGCAGAGCTGCGGTATTTTCATGAAAACATGCAGCCCACATCTTTCATGTTTTCTCTTACAATCTTAACTTAGTGAAAACTAGATTTCAGTAGAAGTAACAGTCTTTGCATCTTTTAAAGCAATCTAACCTTGCTCCGTTCAAATCCATTCTTTCTCAGAGCAAGACACACTGAGCACATTAAGCTACAAAGCCGCAGCTGCCTTATTGTAGGGTATGCCCACCTTTTCAGGAGAATCCTTGAAGCAAATGAACCAGCATGAGGAGGGGGAAAAAAAGATACATTTTCTTGTTATTTCAGATATTTTTTAGTTTCCAAGAAAAATGCCGGCAGCATCCTGTTGCTCGCGCTGGCACTCCTCTGAAACGCTGAAATGAACAATGAATGGTGGTAAATAAGTTACAGTCATATTTAGAATATATTTATGTTACTAACTAGCTTGCCATTTGCAAATCAGCCAACACCACAAAGCAACCAATGCCAGACCGTGGCTTGCATCGCTCTTGGCTCGGAGAAAGCAATCCTTATTGCTGGCTCAAGTCAACGCTGTTTAATACATAAGTTAGTGTCATGCATCACATTAGCTGGTGAAGTCATTTATAACATATCTGCTCAGATAGTATTTTGCTGGCAATAACGTTAGCGTGCAAGCAAGCTGAGGTTATTGCCAGTATATACAATATATTTCACATGGTTTGCAGTAATGTTGGCCTCGACTGGTTTGTTAGCGGACTCCATTTCCAGGCCAAATTTGGCAAGTGTTGCCACTGGGGAGGGAAGGCACTCGGGAGTGCGCATAAACGTCACGTCTTTGATTTTCCAGAAAAACCGGCCCGAGTCCTTGACATAGAAATTAGTCCACAGGCTGCTATAGGCAACCAAGGAAATTGGGGAAGGTTTCATTTTTTAAGTGTAGCCTATATACAACCTGTTCCCACATTGGCAAATAAAAAGCAATTAATATGTGTCAAAAACTACAGTACCTTTAATACAGGTGTCAGGATAATAGAAATTGTTCAAACTCTACGTGATAACCTTTTCAATGTAAAATATGATCTTTTAGTAGTCTCTTTCAGGACGTAATGAATCATTGGCTTAAAGACCCTTCTGAATTGCCTTCTTACATGGTTCCTGGTACAAAAATGTTGCTTTTTAATGTTTTATCATGAACGGAATTCGAGAAAAAAAAATGTTGTTTCCTTTCTGCCGGTCTTTATTGATCCACAATCACCTGCAAGCACCAGGCAGCACACGCGTGTTTATTGTCGAACATCATAAAAGAGAGTCTAGGCCAGCGTGTCTCAGTGCATTAACTGAATTAAGGTATAATTACATGAGGTATGTAAGCAAATAAGGTGCCTCTAGTGATGTGTATGACTCAAGAGCCTCGGGTACTACAGCAGCGATCATTGCACATAACCATAATGTGATCGACATAGTAACCACATATCCGTTCTGTCATGTCGGTCATCATGGTTTCAAAACAGGAACTCAGAACTTGAAACACTTTCAAAAGAGAACTGATTGTAAAAAGAAAAAATCCAAATGATGCAATCACCCAGTAAAATCTGCCTTTTAGCCACAGTGTCCGCTTTCCTCATGCACTAACCACTTTCAACATTATGTAATTTGCACACTAAAACAGAGAGATGATGTGCGATATTAAACACTGTTCACTGAACACAAATGTGCAAATATACTGTATATACTACCGTATACTGTATATATACAAAATGCTGCAAATATTAAATGTGAACATTTCAAGGCTTAAAACCCTTCATTTAATATTTGAGATTGTGATCTCATAAGTACTGTCCTTATAGTTTGGAGCAGTGGTTCCCAAAGTGGGGGTCAGTGCCCTGGGGGGGGGGGGGTCGCAAGAAGATTTCCAGAAATAAAATAAACATTTTAAACGATTAGAAACAGCATATTTTAGCCATAATTGTAACAAAAGATAAAAAAAATAAAAAAAATAGTAGTTACATTTAAAATAAAACCATGCAAATTTAAAAAAAAAAAAAAAAAAGGCATCAGCGTTTGGATTTTCTGCACCGATACCTTACAAATAAACACGGATCGCGACGGAACGTGGCGGATGATCTCCGAGTGGCAGTCTCCAAGATTAAACCAAGAATGTACTTGCTGTGCTCCAGGAATATTGCTCACCCATCTCATTAGGTGAGGTTAACGCTGAAATTCAAGTAATGAGTAAATTACTGTAAAATAATATTATGGTTGTTAGGCTGTTGTGTTCTTTTGTGTTGTCATCATGCTAGTGTTTGAATAGGCCTATTACTGTGTGTGCGCGGTCGGGCGCAACGTTTGTACATTATGGGGGGTCGTGAGTCACTGGCACAGTTTTTTTGGGGGTCGCGAGCTGAAAAGTTTGCGAACCCCTGGTCTAGTGGAGCATTACTTGTATGACAGTATATAAGAATAAGATACATTCGTAATGGTTTGAAATGAGAAAATTGTTTGTTAATACACACTAAACTAAAAATTAAGTCTTTGTGTTTTTTTCATAGTTACAATGCTACATGACAATACTTTTAATATGGACCTGGCATAGATCAACATCAAGATAAATGAACAGTGGCCGTCTGTGTCCTGCACTGCACTATGAAGGCCTTTCTCGTTTCTTGGTCAGTTATGAGAAGAAAGGCCTGTAACTTCAATTTGGTTATGATGTATTCTACTCAGTCGAAGGATTTCAGAGCTCTTACTACTGAAAAAGTCCAAAAAGGCACAAGGTAGCTCCTAAGGCACGACATTGACTTCATTCATTTCAGTTCTCGTGTTAAAAAAAACGTTCCAGCTTTAAGCGTTGCTGTGCCGTGAAGCAAAGACTAGTTGGAAAATAACAATTACATACTGCATACAGGGAGAACATAATAATTTACAGATCACAAAGAGAAACAGACAAGAATCTTAAGTGCCATGGTTGTAAAAATGACCCACTTGGAATAAAGTAAACTGACAAAACTGCTGCAGACAAAACTGTTCCGTTCAACACCTCTCTACTAAAAATAGTAGGCGGAAACAACAGTAACACAGCATGGGAGTGGTGGAGCAGTGTTTCCTCTATTTATTCAGCAGTGACATGCCAGCTCAGCAAAAAAACGTTACCAACTTTGGAGAAAACATGTAATGGGCTTACTTGTGCCATATTTCATTCGAATACCTAAAGAGAGCTGAGAATAAAAGTATTCACTTCGTTATCAGTGGTGCAATCGGTGGCAGACCGACTGTACAAAACACAGGGACCGATGTGAAATGGATTGTAAAAATTGCCCCGAAGCACCATACTGCTGCATAAAAAGTCAGAGGAAAACACTGCATTGTTCACCACCTGGTTCTCTCAGTATGTGCGAACTCCTGGTTTGCTGTCCTGGGCCTGGTTGAAGGGATTCGCTGGGCTGGAAGATTCATCCTGCTGGTCAATGGACTGGTAAGCATCTCTGTTTCGTGATACAGACGGGAAACCTGCAGAGACAAGCCAAAAAGTCTTCAACACACACAATCCCCTGCCATGCATATGTATTATTCATAAACCACATCTACTTAGAAACACTGCGACTAATCAAGGATCTTGCAATATACATATTAAAACCTAAGAAAGGGGCCCTTCGAAAGCTTCTACACAACTTGTTTTTTGTGTTTCTGTTAAAAAAGGTTCAAACTCATTTCTCGGCACACACAGATTCCTAACACAGTTGGGCAGATTTGTTATCTTGACAGGAGCATATGGCCCCCTCCAGATAAATACAGATTATACTGTACAGTAAAGCCCACATTGCCTCTGATGGACACTGGACCGAGAAAACAGCAAATAACATAAATTTAAAAAAAACAAAAAACAACCTTGTTGATTAATGCTGAAATTCCTCTCATTTTATCACTCTCGTTTTACATCAGCTACCTTCTGATTAGCTGCTTGTTCTATGTCTAATTGAAGAGAATCTGGCCACAGGAACAGACCACCATCAAGGATCTGAAAACCCTTTAACAGCCTCTCTCTTGTGAGCAGAATCTCCTAATATACGTAATCCAGGATTCTTTGGAGCTATTTACACTGAAAACCTGTCTGGGTGCATCATACCTCATGCTTTATAATGGATTCTGTGAGGGCACTGACATAATCCCTCTGAAAAGTCTTTCAGGACTCCCTATGATGCTCAAAAACAAACAGCCCCGACTCTGACACGGGCAGAATGCCAATAACGTGTTTTTGGAAATTCAAAGACCCACACACTCTCTTGACTCTGCATAGCCCAGAGTCCTATTACTGTGACAAACATGCAGATATTAATACTAATCAAATCAAACCCTCTGCAATGGGTTTGGACGATTTGCAAAAGTATTTATTAATTTCACTAATACTGCACGACTGTGAAGTTTATTATTTTATTTTATTATATTTAAAAGCATGAAAATACATTAACAATTCTAAAAAAAAAAACTGCCTCATGTTGCTCAACAAATCTTCAATAACCTGTCTTACTCTGAGTGTGCATTTCAAACAGGTCACATTCATTGTCTATTATAAGTCAACATTATATTGACTTTAATTAGGCTGATTTGAGAACGTGCACCATCATGCGGCTCTGCTTTAAATATATGCAAACAGAATACACAAACCCAAATGAGGTGTCTGGAGAGTAAATATATGAATAATACATAGATGCGAACTTGCAGAATCATATAAACCCATATAATACAATAGATAATAGCACAAGCATACTGTGCTGACAAACACAGGTATTCAGGCAGGTATGGGAGGGTAATGAGGACTGATGGAGGTGTGAATGGACAAGTAATTAATATAGAATAACTAAAAAGAGAAAGATGGACAACATAACATCAGCAAGACAACAATTAGGAAAGAAATTCCAAGAAAAAGAAATGTGAGTTTCTTTTTTTGTCCTGGAGCCTGATTTTTAATCTTACTTCCTGTGTGGGAGAGGATGGAAGAGGATGCTTGGAGAAGAGAAATTGTAAAAAAAAAAAGGAAGAAGCCGGGAATCAATAGCGGCGGCCAATAAAGGCACTGTCAGCACTATCCGTAGTGCATCGACTGTCCACAGAGGTCTCTAAGTCTGAGAGGTCAAAGGTCAGCAACGGAGAAGAGAAGAGACAAAGAAAAATGGTCAAATTATAACAGGGAAAACACGAGACACAACAAGTGTTCACTTAGAAAAAACAACATGACAGCATGACGGACTGTGAGGTTAGGAATGATGACATGCAAGAAAAAGAACAGGGCAGGTTTTGGCAATTTCTTACACACTAATCAAGTGCAAAGCCACAAGCCAACTGAGAACATTCAGGGGAAATGCATGGCGGGCAATTAGGAGTCTGCTAAGCCCCGCCCTCCCTTCGTTACTGTTGCTATGCCTGTCGGGCTTCACTTTCTAGCACAGTAAACTCGACAACGTTACGCTCAGAACTAATGGTCATTTTTGACACAGTGGGTCCATGATTTCAAACAGACAGCCGGTGACTGTCGATTTCTTGCAGCTATAGCTAGCTACTTAATTCTAGCTAATGAGTTAACACTAACGCCAACTGACTAGTGGTTAATAACTTTGATGAGTGGCTAGTAACTTTGGAAAACCACTAGCCACATTGGCTGGTGAGCAAAAAAGTTCATGTCAAGCCCTGGTCTTAAATATGCATCTGATGCCTACGTGATAGCTGAAGCAGTTTCACTGTAAAGATGCTAAAAAGACATGCGACTTAAGCTTACAGGTCCTTGGTATCAGTAGGGTAGCTAGTTAGCGCTGGTATAACAGTACAGTTTGATAACAGGAAAAATTTAAGATCGTTATTTCATTCTATCACAACACTTTTGGACTTTGGGGTGGTGACTATAGAATAAAATAAAAACACAGGACGAGACTATCCGATATGCAAATGTAACGCTATCTCAGGTAATGAGTTTGGCTGGGGTTGCTTTAGTGTAAACTTACCTGAATCCAATAGTTACTGTAACCCTAAACTCTAATATAGTATTCAAGACCCCAGATCCCACACAGTGGGAAACTGTCTTGAACTGTCTTTATTCTAACGCCACCTGTAACCCCACAAAATAATGAAGTTAGCTAATGATAAGCTAACTTAGCCTTAGCTGGGCATGCTAACGTTTGCAAGTCACTTTGGAGCAGACGAACAGAAAGTTTAATCAATTCCTAATGATTTTGCTTTCTTGTTTTTTGTTAGGGAAAGGCTAAAAAAAAAAAAAAAAAAAAAAAAACTTAAACTCATATACTGACTATCGCTCTTATTACAGCTCCGTATAGACACTGCTTCGGCATGTGGAGAAATCCAAAGCCTGACAGGCCTGAACGTCAAGGTGTTCAGCAAACGGTCAATTTAATGTGAAATGTGTGATCGTTCAGTCCTCTCAGCCTGTGTTGTATTAAGCGACGCAAAAATAAAAGCTAAATAAACAAAAACAGAGTGATTTAAACCAGCATAAGAGGGCTGCCAAACAAAACTGAGGGATCCCTGAATACCTGAATCAACAATTCACTCACATGCACCTGATTGCCTGGTGCCCAGAGTGCTCGGTGCAGCAGGGAACCATGTTAATGGCAGCTATGCAATCAGACAGCAATTAAAAACACACATTGTCTGAATCTAACATTATCTACATTCATCATCACTATGCAGCCAATCACAGTCTAATGGATGGACCTGCTGTGACGTTCAAGTAAAACCACAGACAGAGCAGATTCAGTGCTCCTCCAGACAGTCAAATCAAGAGAAGTATTTTTTTACAGCGTTAGTTGCAATGCAGGAGAAATGTCATTACTTTTCCCAGTGCGTAATGTAATAAATGACTTTTTTAGCTGGTAATATTACACTTAATTATAAATTACACCCCCAACTCTGGCTTTATGTTAGTCATTTTTGTTGTTGTTGTTGTTTTCTTGAAGGCAAACACTGAGCGAGTGTAGACAAGAGAAGCTCACTAACCCTATATGGAACCAGTCTCACTGCCACCATCAAATTCATACACTACAAAATGATGAATACCACCACTTTTAGTTACTCCATATAGAGAAAGCCATGAGAAAGATCTTTGAGAATTTAAGAGTCCAGCAGACGTCACAGCTCAGTGGGATTTCTGATTGAAAAGCTCTCAGCAGTGCATGTCCTGAAATCAATGGCCACACACGGTTAATCAAAGATCACATCTTGAGTATCTCCTGACCAGTCAATGGAAGAAGTGTACTTATCATTTGTTTGCCCACAAGGAAAGATTATATACTCAACGGTCAATAACGTTACAAAAAACTCTATTTCTGTGGACAAACATGCCGCTCTGGCAAAGACTTCATATCCGTTTCTTTCACATCAATCCTGTGCTACTTTTCTATCACGGCAGATCATAAGTTTTTCAGCCTGCATGGGTTTCATATGTTCCTTTATGCAGTATAAATTGGTTAGCCAGGATGACACACAAATGTTATAAGCAACTCGTGGAGAAATAATTTCATTGGCCGGTCGAACTGCAGCTCAGATATTTTTCCTACATTTGAAATGTCTTGTGACTGTAACTAATTAGTGTGACTGTGGAATCACCTGCAAGTGGTTTAGCACAGTCTTCCCAGTTTGTGCTGCACTTGGCAGGCCTTTCATGACAAACGGCATAAAACAACATAGGGAGGATCTCAAAGCGCCCCTGGACACATGCATCACACCGTACCTCCAGCTCAAGTCACACTCTGGGCAGGGGATTTTTTATTTTGTGGGGAGTAGGAAACCTCAGATATCATAGATAACTTATCACTGTCTGAAATTACACTCATACCAGAATGTGCACTTGCTCAACGAAACCTTGTTTTGTTATGTATTTTCTGTCATCTGCTCCTCAGAAGGGAATTATATCACACTTATTTGATTTTACAGGTATACATTTCAGATTTATGGAAGATAAATATAAGAAGAATATAAGAATCTAATTTATGGAAGAGTTTAAATTCTTGTTCATGTCTTTATCAGAGGTACAAATCTTGCAGGTTCATAATCAGCCTTGTACTCATATATGATCACTTCCTCAAAAGTCTACAAACTCACGTTACTGTACTTGACTCATCCTGTAGCACTTACCAAAGTTAACGTTGTAATCTCCTCCACGTTCGCGGTACATTTGGTAGACAAAGAAGCAGCTCACAGGCTTGAGCAAGAGGCTGAGGATGGCCATTCCTGCACTGAAGCGAATCACGTCCCGCCCCCTTTCCGCTGTGAAGTCAATCCACGGGTAATAGATCCCAAAATGGATGATGTCGGTCAATATCGTCACAACCATCCCCATCAGAAACTACAGAAGAAGAACAAAAGATAAAGACGTCTTAATGGACAGAGATGGTGTGTCAGGCTTTGGAACATATGTTGGTATGGAAAGTGCTATCATGCCCTCAAGTGCTACCACATACATCTATGTAATTATGCCATATGGAAAGATTACTTTCAATAAAATAATCCTGAGAAAAGAGCTTTCTGAGGGAAAATGAGATAAAAGGTCCAACTGCATACAAACTAGACAAAGTGGTGCCAGGAGGTCAGAATGAAGGATGCAAGCAGCGCAGAAGAAAATAAGATAGAAAACACTGAATTTAGACATTTCTCTATTCCCTTTGTTATCTTGGACAGTCAAATTCTTATTTTGGGATGAGAAATAATTCTCTAAAAGCCAGAAACTAAATAAATGTGAGTTAAATATGTGATGAGTTGACAAAGAGACACTTGAGAAAGTGACGCCTGGAGTTAATAAATGAAAAAAGCATGCAGTAGGCTACATAGCACATGAGGAAGGAGGACTATATCTCTCAGATCTCGTACAACTGAGAGGGTGGTTGACTTGACTTTGAAGATGCATCATGAACCACAAAGAATTATGTGCATTAATCATTTTTTTTCAACTTTCTTTTCACTCTTTGGCCAGCTGAGTCTTTCCTGAGGGACCCTGGGTGTGAGCAACAGTGACACTGGACTTTAAAGAACAAAAAGGCAAAAGGCTTCCCGATTCCCGATCGCAGTGACAGTCAGAATCCATTACTGTCAAAAGTGTCATTGAAAGAGAGACTGGACACCTAGTTCTTTTCTTGAGGTGCCTCTCATTGACCCTCAGCTGTGGTGTATTTGTTTGGCATGTAACACACCTTTACAGCCGGTGTGGCAGCCTGGGGCCACTTTCACAAAGATCGACTTTGACCGGAGCTCATTTATATTTAACTAATAGTCATACTTCAGATAGATGTCTAAATGTATCCGTTGTACAAAAATGTCTAGTTCCTGAGTATCTTAAGTAGGACTAATTTGCCAAGAATTCTGGGTCATTCAAGGCTTTTTTTTTTTTTTATACTAAAAAAAAACGTGGCTGCCCGAGCAACCGCCTCAAACCGCTCAGCTCCCTTCACTCCCCCAGCCTTCTGCAGGAATTCAACAGTTACATGGACATTTATGTTACTGGATAATTTAAACAAAATCCAGTAACTCCAGAAGCATAAAATCTCAACACAGAGCCGACCTGCAGCAGAGCTAAGACGTCGCGGCTTCTTTACGTGGCAGGGCTCTCGGTACTTCTGCTAACTCATCAGTCAGGTAGAAGCAGAGTAGGGATTTCTGGCACAACTTCACATACTTCCAAAGCTCATGGAGAAAGGGGAAAAAGTCTGAGGAGGTCCAAACTCTGGGAACACTTGTGGTATATAGAACATCTTTATTGTCAGTCAGGCACAGGGCGCCTTCTTTGGACAAACAAAAGGTTACTGTGCTCTGTAAAAACGTTTTTGACAGTTGGTGCCACTGGTCAGCTGCTGTCACTGATTGTTAGCATGGAAACATGAGTTGTAGTTCAGAGCTAGGGTAGGGTGCTTTGTGTGGCTAATTTACTGTGTAGTAAAATTAATCCTGGCCTAATACTAACTTCCCTGGTGCTGTAAACTGATGCACCATGAACGCCACAGCCATACTCTGTACAGTTGTGCTGAATTAAGGAAAGGCTTTCTCAAAGGGGTGTTCAAAGATTGTCCTAGATTCCACAGACAAATAGGTTAGCACGGATACGCATTTCTGTGCCTATAGTTAGACTCCTGTACATGTCACATGATTGCAGCCTGCGTGAAGGAATCAAGGCAAAGACTCACCATGAGCACGGCATCGATCGAGTCCCTCTGTGCAATGGCCCAGACCCCAACAGCTAAAATGCTGAAGTTTCCCCAAGCAAAGGAGGCGGGTAGCCACGCCATGCATCCCCTACCGCAAACACACAAATCACACAAGTCACATTTCAGGAATGATGTTGGATTGTACAAGTGTGAGATGTGGAGGTTAAAGAGGAGGCCGAGATTGTGAGACAGTCTCTGTGTGAATATGTGTGTGCCAGAAGAGGAGAGAAATTCCTCATGTTTGTGAGAACCCCCAACCCCCCCCCGTGCACGCACTCACCATGTTGTAAGCAGCCAGTGCACCAGTACTATGGCCTATGATAGAGAGAACAAAAGACAAGTGTTCAATAGAAATATAGTTAAGAAGGCCCAGGACAGTTCAGTCTACAGCTGAACGATTAGTCAGCCCACAGAAAATTTAGATCGCCATCAATCAATCATTTATCAACTAAAAACTCCAAACACTCAGTGGCTCCAGCTTCTCCACATTGAGGATTTCTTGTTTTCTATCACAATAAACCAAATCTCTTCGGGTTTTGGAAGTTGGTTGGACAAATAAGGACATTTGAAGGTGTCTCCGTGGACTCTGGAAAACTGTCATGGACTTATTTCATTATTTTCTTACATTTTATAGAGCAAACAATTAATTAATTCATTGAAAAGAAATAATTCATAGTTTATTTGATACTAAAAATAGCCAGTAGATGCAGCCCTGGTTGAATCTATGTGAGCGCACAAACACCAAAGCCAGAAATGACAGAACTGAACGTAAAACATGTGATCAGTTTCCATCTGGCATAAAATGTGAGGCGGCATCAGGAGGATTGATTTCATGGCTCCACAAACTGCTGGTTTGAAATGTTTTAAACCAAATTATGAATCAGAAAATTCACCATTTTCCCCAGAAAAATCTCAGTGTGAGTGCTCCTTTAGCTACATTTACACATCTTCTGTCTTTTCCCATCACATGCTTAAGTCAAAGTTCCTGAGCTTTGAAAAAGAGGGGTTCGTACTGCTTTACAACAAATTTTAGCCTTTAAAAACAAATAGCACATAAAATTAGCATAAAATTAATTAAATGCCTCTTCCTTTTAAAGGTTATGCCATGACATGCAGGCATCGCTTCACTTATGTATATTCCTTACAGAAAAGTCACTGCCTCTAATAGCATTTACTAACACATTTTTTAAACACAAGTGGAGAAATCAGAAATGACTGACAAGATATTGTTTTTGGAACACTTTTCTTTCCATATCCAGTGGCAAATTCACTGTATATCAGTTCTTGTTAGATCTTTGCCAAAGCTGTACCCACATAAATCTTGTTCATATCGCATATAATGAGCAGATTCATCGCTATGTTTGTGTTTCTAACATCCAATAATGGTATTTAGTCTGTCCATAAGCCTGCTGCGCCTCACTGAAAACCTAACGATGAGGTCTATTATCTTAAATGCACACATTTTTGGAGGCTATACCTGCTAAATAACTTTATGCTTTTCTTCTACCACTTAACAAAAGACCACCAACAAACATACGTTTCATTAGTTCACTGTGATCTGTGTAGCTGCCACACAGAGGAATTACCAATGAGTATTGAGCAACAAAGTTGACATCATCACACAATTGAACACCAGTCTTTGTGAAACACTTTACAAAGACAGGCTGCCACACACACTTCCAACATTACAACCAAGTAAAACCGCAAACTCACCTTTAGATTTATGGCAGGGATTTCCATAACAGGCTGTTTGGTCAAAGCAGGTCGAGTACTTGTTGAGGGGGCTACATGAAAGAGTATGCAGGTCGTCTCTTACACAAACTTCTCTCCAAAACTCCTCCTCCCCTCAGCTCAGCCTGCAAACACAAGCCATGTGACAGCAGCCTGACTGTTTCCCATGTGACTCCCTCTCCCTCCCCCTCCTCCTGCTCTGCACTGGCCCTCAGTCTCTCAAGAAGGAAGAAGCCACATGGGCATCAACATTGGTCATGGTTTGGTTTTTTTTATTTTATTTCCAGCTTTCAGTGAGCGTGGTGTCCCTCCAGTGGTTGACTATGAATGAAAAGGAATTGCTCAGTTTCTCAGTTAGAATAACATATAACAAGATAGAACATACAAGACGTATATTATATATATAGATCTATATACTGTATATATATATTAGAATTGTGTATTTTACTATTTTTGCTTGTCAGTTGAACTAAAATAACATGACATGCAACACATCACATGCCAGGAGCAGTGTGATGATTTGAAAAGTTCTTATTGTGACTGATGGAAGCTTTTGATACAAGCACCAGTATTTTAAATTGAGAATCTTTCTAGGCAGTAAAAATCTATGTAGTCAATCAGTCATCAAATAAATTCTGATAATGGCAAGTTGGAAAAATCTCTAAAACAATGTTCAGACCATGTAGCTCTTCATCATCTGTAATATATGTGAAAGTGATTAACCCTTATTAAAAACTTTAGATTTAAATGAAGATATGATTCACTGTTGGTCTTGTCCGTTCTGCTGCTGAGTCTACAGCCACGCCAGCAGCTCTGTGACGCTGTACTAAAGGCACAGCGGTGCTTTGAGTTAAATGCTAACGTCAGCATGCTAACTTGCTCACATTGACAATGCTAACATACTGATACCTAGCAGGTATGATTTTTTACCGTGTTCACCATCTTAGTTTAGTATGTTAGCATGCTAAAAGTTGCTAATTAGCACTAAACAGGAAGTGGAGCTGAGGCTGAAGGAAATCTCAGTTTTTCAGGTATTTGGTTGTAAACCAAAGCGTTGGACAAATTTTGGACTTGATGATGCAAAGTTAAGGGATCACAAAAGCTTTTAGGGTTCATCCTCCGGGGACCACGGATGTCTGTACAGAATTTGATGGCAATCAATCCAATAGTTATTAAGATATTTCAGTCTAGACCGAAGTGGTGTCGCTGTCATGGCTAAAAGCAGCTATTTAAGCTAATGAATGTAATGTTTTGATGTTTGACCCTTACGAGTAAGAGAGTCATAGACTCATATTTTTGCTTTGGTGTTCTGCCAATACATCATACGGTAACCGAGCCAGATATACAAAGTTTCTTCATAGTGGCCTCAACAGAAATGTAGCCCCATAAGTAACTACAGTACAGTAACTACAAAAACTGTGTGATGTGAATGATTGATCGATGTAGCGCTTTGTCCCCCTGCAACTTCTACTTCAGGCCATCGTTGTAACCATGAAAATCTTCTCTTAGAAAAGAGGTTGATAACGCATACAGACTGACATGGACTGAGTGAGATTTAGCTCACAGTTATGGTGGACTTTGTCAGCTTGTTGTGGCTTTTGGAAATGTAATTAGGTTTTTGCCCATCCATCCTCCAAATGCTTTGTTCCACAGAAGGATACTCTGAACTACTCCTCAGTTTACCGTGAACTATAGTATGGATTCATGATCCCCAGGGGATGACTTCTATTGATTTCTAGTGACTCCCTGTCCCTGACTTTTTGTCACGGCGCCATCCCAACAATGACAGACAGTCAGACAGATCTCAGAAATTACCTAGTGAGTACAATGCAAAACATTACTGATAGTAATGATGACCAAAATGCGGGAAATAAGACCCAATTTGTAATAATGTGACACATATTTGTGATCCTTTGTTTTACATTGTTCCATCTCATTTCACAGCAGACCTACACACTGCAGTCCAACAGAACAGAGAAAGAGAATGCTTCAGTATTATGACAAAATACTTCCTCTATCTCTTCAGAAACACCTATATTCCTCCATCTTCGTCTCAGCTGTAAATCATGTTCTCTCATCTGTTCCCGCCTGATCACACTCTCACCTGTTATTACGTGAGGGAAGTTCCATCCTTAGGTCACATGATCACAACTGAGCAAACTCCCTCCACTGATGGAGACCTTGCAATGCGTTTAAAAGCTCTGGAAAAAGCAGTACCAAGCGGGCCTTGAGTTATATCCAAGGTCAAGACTAAGGTTGTAGGCTCATACTCCTCGTTCATGTCTCCAAAGAGAACATGTACTACAGATAGACATATCTACTTTCTCCTTTTCACTGTTGGCTCTTCACCTCGCACTTTTCTAAATGCACAAAATCATGACATATTTGCCCTTTCGGGGTTCTGCGACTGACATCTGCCCACCTCCCTACTGCTTGTCTGACAAGACGTCAGTCTCTGGACTTAAGCTCGTTTAACCCTTGAACTCACTGCAAGTCACCTGTGGACAAGGGCAGCAGCCAAGTAACGTAAGACGCCTTCTTGGTGAGTTTTGTTCTACAAGTTTGACTCGTTCCGTCGTGCTTCTGTCCTCCTATATCTTAAAGGAGATGATCCGATTTATGCCTCAAGCATGGCAGATGGCCCCTGCACTCCCATACCCGGTGCGACCCCTGACCTCTTGGAGACCTCTGACCCCTGTGATTGAACACGACTCAAGATTTTCCCCTCTGATTGAAGTATTTGTGCTTTCAAACGGTCCTAAAAGCCTGTGCCGAATGTGTTTGTATGTATATGTGGGTCAAAATGAGATTGCAGTGTGACAAATGTTGGACATGTTATTTCATTGGGGCTGTAATGCTTTTAACCATCAGAGGCACTAATGTAGTTGCAAATACATGATCCCCTTTACATCCTAATCTGCTGTGACAGACTCGACAAGTGAAAGGCAGAGTGCATAAATGCAATGCTAGAGCACAGATTGTGTTAAAGAATCATCTTGAGCTCTTCATTTCCATAAATTGTTATCCATTGTCATGATTTATGGTCTGTTTTTATTGTCTCTGAAGCTGTTTTGAGAGACTTCAGAATGTCCTGTAGCTTTCTTTTTTTTTTTTTTGGCTCATATGTAAATTGTTCTCGCTGCTGTGCCTGTGTCCTTTTGAGAGTCCCCTGATCTTGAAAAGTTGGGTTAAAATAGCAACTTTGGTAATTAATTACTTCAAGGGAGCCTTAAGAAAAGTAGAAGTGCCTTTGTGGCGTTGGTGATGTGAAGCTGCAGCTCTGCCGGGATGTGGCTGTGTGTAATCTATCACTTCACTGGCTGCTGGCCAGGTTTCAGCAGGGCACTCCTCTACTCTGTCAGTGGTAACTATTAAAAATACATCACTACTGCTTTTCTTCTGTGGCCGTAAATCAGGATGGCACAATCACAGTCCGACTGAGCTGGTGGTTAGGAAAGAAAAATGAGTCTTACTTTCTCCATCTAATCAAATATTGATACAGATAGATTTTCAGTGGCGTTGTGTGCTCAGAACAGAGACGCGCTGAATGTTATTTCTTGCACTTGCTCTAATGTGTCGTAAGCTTGGCGTCAAACGGTTCTGACGCAGTTCGGGGTGGTTGGCAGATAATGAGCTTCAAAGATTTAAGCGTTCATTTTATCACATGGAGATAGATGGCGCCTTATTACTGACTCAAACATCCTCATTTTCAAGAAAAGATTATGTGCTTGGAAAAGGTTTATGAGACAAAACCAGCTTTGATTCCACTTTTATTCTTCTGAAGCATCCCAAAAAGAATTTTTCTCTTTCTCCAAACTTCAACCGAATTCTTAGAAAATGAAGGAAGGAAACAAGACAAGATTAAACCCCTTTGCCCTGCTTCAGAACATCCTGACACTCATTCACCTCCAGTCCAGTCACATGCTCTGACCCGGTGCTGTAACTGATTACAAGTGTAATTTTGAGGTAATTGCACATTACTTGAGTATTTCCATTTTTGGCTACTTTATACACTACATGTACTTTTTTCTCCACTACATTTATTTTAAAGCTATAGTTACCTTGCAGATTAAGATTCTAAGTAAAAGACACATAATGATTTGCTTAAAAAATACAATGTACTGACTCTTTACTCCAGCTCAGCCACACATTTCAGATGTTTATGACCACCGAAGTTATTGCCCCTCTAAACTCCTCAGATGCTTCACTTGAAATAACTGTTTGATAGTTATTTAAATTATTTCACATATTATTATATTCACAACAAAATGTTTCACAGCAAAAGCGAAGATTAGAGAAAAGTGAGGAAACTAATATAAATATGTGTAGCAGAACTTTGACCTCATGACCTCCCAGATTTATCTTGTGACCCTTTGGAGAGGCCCGACCCCTGGGTTGGGAACCATAGAATTAAAATACTGCACTGTATATAAAGTAGTCAATACTAGCTCCATGAGCAGCTACAACAGTACTGTGCTGCATTCACATTGAAGAATCGGTATGAACAATTTAATAATGTATTATATAGGAATGTAGCAGTGACTGGGCCATTTTTCTGCAGCGTGAGTACTTTGAATATTTAAAGTACATATTGCAGATAACACTTCTGTACTTTAACTTAAGTAGGATTTTGAATGCAAGAATTTTACTTGTAATGGAGTATTTTTACACCGTTGTATTGGTTGTTTTACCTAAGTAGAGGATCTCTGAATAATTCTTCCACCACTGCTGTCGCCTTTGCGATCTCATGACCTCACGGGCCTGAGGTCGGCTGCGTTCCCATCAGACAGTTCAAACAAGACGGAAATTTGTTTTGGCCAAATCTTGTAAAAGATATTTCCAATCCGACATCACAACAGTGACTACAGACTACACTCTGATGGACATCGTGTTGGCCTAGCCTTTGCCACATCAGCTTGTAAAAAGGACAAAGCTACAGGTTGGCTCCCCAATAAATGTCCTCCTAAAACGTGCATTTAGTAATAAGAGACTGTAATAGTGATACATGTATCACAAGAGGATATGTAACCCACATGTAATTTAGAAATATCATAAATATGTATTTTTGAGTCTAATAAAAGTTATTGTTTTAAGGTCTGAAAATCTGATTTTAGGACAAATAAAAAACATTAGCAATACAAGCTAATGCCTGACATAGATGAAGGTCAGTGTTGCAAATATAAGCAGGTTTACACCACAAAGTGTGTATCCTAATAAGTGTTTAATCATGAAAAGAAAAAAAAACAAACACAATATATAGACAAACATGTGTTTTTCATTGTACAGTATAAATAAAAACATTTTATTAAGACATGTAAAAGGAAGGTCAAACAAGCATCTTTGTTTATCATTCTACTGTGAAGTACATTTGAAGAGAAGTGGTGTCAATTTAACAAAACGTTGTTGGCAATTCACACACATTCATATTTACAATACAGGACAGCAGACTGGGTCCAAATGGCATTTACAATAACGTTTAGGAAAAGAAATGTAGCGGAGAACTCACACAGAAACTATTTCAGAGTCATTTTAATATCATTTCTATGAGTGACAGCTTCCTCGACTCAATTTGAATGATCCTAAAGCAGTAAAAGCATCCTATTTGGGACTCCGAGCACAGTACTTCAATACTAAAAATGATTTGCAAACATTGTTTGACTCAGATTAGCAAGACAGAGAAAATCCGATGCAGGAAAAACTGGCAGAGACATTTGTAAAAGGGGTTTTCCAAAACTCACAAAATGTGCTTTTTATACCAAACCAACGGCAGCCATAATTGTGGTCAATATTAACACATGAACTATGGAGTTTACAGATTTCACTCGGAGATGTGTTTACAGCCACGTAAATATTTTACACTAATTTAAAACAAATAAAAACAAACTGTCTACAAATTGGTCATTGTGGACTAGGTGAGTTTTGAAAAGCCCCTCTTCATGTTTGCTTTTCACAGCATGAACATATGCTTCTGTAGTGACCAGAACTGAACTAAGACTGATTGATAGATGGATTTTAACTGAACTAAATAAGTGCTTAAAGATGGTGATTTGCTGGATTAGAAGGCGTGGCTTATCCCACAATGCAACATTCAAACAGTATTTCCAGTTAAGTCACTTGTTATTTTGTTTTAGCTGACCAGATGTTGACATCTGGATGGTCGAGATGAAAAAGAAAAAACAGCAAGCCGTCACCTTTCAGCACTTGGTCCGTCAGCAGTGTCATGTGATGTCTGGGCTATACTATCTACTCTGTCATGGGGTCCTCCTTTTTCCTGTTCCTCCTCCTCCTCCTCCTCCTCCTCCTTCGAGCTCCTCCGTCATGTCCGCCACTGCCTCTTCCTCAGATGGTGATGAAGCCTCCTTGGTCGCTGCTGACTGACTCCGGTACCACACAGCGACCCCTCCTCCTGGTCACACGCCGCTTCCGGTGGAATTTAGCATAACAACGAAACCCTGAAAGGTCATAAATAATCTGAATAGATTAAACAGATAGGTGGGGCTGTGTTGGGAGATACATTAAACAGCCAAATCGGCAGTGCTATAGAAGCTAGCACAAAACCCATCAGAGGTATTTCACCACTATTTTAATGCCTCTAGAGCACATACAGTAAACAATCTATCAAATGAACATTTCTGAACTCAAACCATTATATATTTATTAATTCAGGGACAGTTTCTGTTTATCACTGACTCAGTCTGCCACTAATTGGCCACTCTAGGGACATCACTAGTCAATTACTTTTAAAATCTTAATTATAAACAGTGAGACTTGGGGAAAGGGCTTAAATACACAACTGTGCACATAAGAAGGAAAGCTGCTGCTGTAAACTCTTATATAAATGCTAAAAGTGGAGTACTGCTTTAATGCAAAGGTTTTGGGATATATGCTTGTTCACTTTCTGGGGGAGAGTTAGATGAGAAGAATAATACCAATCTCATGTCTGTATGGTAAACACGAAACTGATGCGGGTTAGCTTAGCTTAGCATAAAGACTGGAAACCCCTCCAAAGCTCACATGTTAATCCGTCTGTTTAATCCGTACGAAAGCCAAAGTGTAAAAAAAAACGTCATTTTGCCGTTTTACGGTGGGTTATACATCACACTATAGTACTGTGTGATGCGCCACACTGTAGTACATTTTGACGACGGGCTCCTCACTCACCTTCCTCGCACATGCAGTCGTCGTAGCATTTGTTGTTGAGGCCTCGGTTGTGAGGTTTACACTCATGTTGTCTCAGGTCACAACAAGAACCTTTAACGGAAAACAAGCACATTACATTCAGCAACCAAACACAATGTTACTGCCATAGAGACGATTCATGGGAAACACTGAAAAAGAAAATTACTTTGTCGTACAAGTGTTGTTGTATGAAGTGATCATTTCTATGATAAATTGCACGTTCATTATCATCTTAAAGGCCTTGTAAGCATATTTTCTCAGTCAGCTTCTTACTACGAGCGATGAGGTCCTACATGAACGCAAAATGTTCTGACAAAGTTTGAACAGTTTTGGTTATTCACCATAAGTATTTCTGTGTTTGTGTTTTTGCCTGTGCTTTTCTCAATGGCTTGGAGTGGGCGGGGCTCAGAAAATCTTGATGTCACATGCTCCTATCTGGATTTAGCAATATTTCAATCAAAATGAGGTGATTTGGTTATGTAGCCAGATACTGTCAATGAAAGCGGATCAAACCATACCCTGAAGAAGAAAATCAGCTGGATTTTTTAAATGTTAAATAACATGTAAGCATATTTTTCTCTGAACTTCAACTTTTGAAGTGTTCGAGGCCTTTAAATCGCAAAAAAAGACTACAAACCCAAAGGAAAATACGCACTGTTACAATTTAATTCTGCTACGTTAAATGTAAAGTATGAAAACTTATTTGTCCACAATTGAGAGAAAATTCTGATGATTTCTGCTGTTTCTAAGAAAAATAGTTAAGTAAATTGTGACTTTTGTATTGTAGAGTATTACAGAGTATTGGACCATTGTATTGTGGCCCATGCGTGATGCAGACTGACCTGGGAGACAGTCCAGGTGGTGGTCACATGGCTCAGTGGCGTCAGTGTCCACAGTCACATTTCCACTGCTGAGGTTCTTACTCCGCCTCTTGTCTGCAGAGGTAAGAAGAAATAAACCAAACAGTTTGATCCTAACAGATCACATTATGGATTGATCTAGGTCTGAAAATTGTTGGAAACATTTGGGATACTGTAAGTACACAACTCAACAAAATATATAACATAGATCTAGTTGTTTTTATACATTTTAACACAGAAATGTTACATATTATACCTTTAATGTATATATACTTTGGTAGGGAGCTATGAAATTAATATCTTTCCTAATCCAAAAATTATTATGGTCACATTGATTTTTGGACAGTCCAGTCGTCATTGGCTACTTAGCTTCATAGAAAGTGGCATTAATGTGCTATAACATGGCCTAATGAGTTGAAATACTAACATTTGCACTTGAAGTCTGTGTTTGGTTTAAATAAAGTCTCAACAATGTAGTTTTTAGCCATGCTAGTATGGTTCTGCTGATGGCAATGTCGGTCTGTCAACCACTTAGGTCCAGACTGTAATATCTCAACTACTGTTGGATGGATTGTCATGACATTTGACTACAGACATTCAAGGACCCACTAGAACAGACCATAATAACTTTGATCTCCTAGTGCCATCATCAGGTCAAACTTTCCATTTGGCCAGTATTTTGGTTTATGCCTAAATACCTGCAAAACTAATGCCATTTCCATCAGCTCAGCTGTACTTTAGCATCATAACATGCTAAATTATGATGGTGAACATGTCAAACATTACACCTGCTAAACGTAAACATGCATGCATTGTCATTGTTAGCATGGTGGTGATGAGCATTGCGGTCAAAGCACCACTGTGCCTGGAGCATCACGGAGCTGCTAGCGTGGCTGTAGAGCCTTAGTCTTGTTCATTTAAATCTAATAAAATAATCTGATATAATAAGGATTTGAAATTGATGGGGATAATTTCCAGCAAACCTGTTTTTAAATCAGAGCCTTTTACGATCCTCACATTCACAGGTGAATTTGGGCTCAGCTGAATACAAACCTTTCTTCCTGGACGACGGCCAGGTGTCCACAGGTTTCATGTCCTCGTAGTCTGTCCAATCAAAGAGCGCCATGTCCAACGTTGGCATCACCTCTCCTTGTCCTTTTCCTCTTCCAGACCTCTGAAAAAGGAAACATAACTCGTGGCAACGTACCTATTTAATCTACATTTCAGTGGGAACATTTGCATACCAATTTAACTCACGTTCTGCATAAGAAATCCACACAGGACAGCTCAAACATGCTGATGTGCAGATCTGTAAACACCTAATCCGATCGATAATTAGTTTCAGCATGCTGCGTAAGGTCTGTCTCCATGGTAATATTTGAAATATCTTCTTTATTTATGTATTCAAATACAATTGTGAGCAGAATATGAAGATGGGTATTAAAAACTACTCCTAAATTTGGCACAATCCAGTATGTTCGCTTCTTTAGGGATCAAATCTGTCTCCTCAGATGAATGTTCAGTTACTACAGGTAAACCACAGCAGCAGTAGGTGACTATGGTTTGATTTGTGTGACTGTGTTTTCTATCACTATTGCAGGTAAACATGTTCTTGTGGGAGTTCTTGTGTTGTGACGAGCAGCAGTGATACTTCATTGATTCATAAAATGTTCTCATAGGCACAACAAGATAGGAGCAGAGCTTTAAAAACCAATCGATTGGTAACAGAGAACATGACTGGAATACAAATATATATCACAGCATTTGTATTGATAATACATATACAATAAACAGACATACATACACAACAACCACAGGCTTTGTTATTCGCAACGGAGAATACAAGGCAAATAATGCAGCCTGCAAGTAATCAACAGTCCTGGGTGGACATTTGATTACTCCTGTACTGGATGTGGGATTTTAGTTCAGTAAGATGTTTAAATATATGCAATGTTAAAGTCAAGTCAACCACTAATTTTGGTAGAAACTTCAAAGCATTGTTAGGGAAAGGTACTTTTAAAAGCACTTTCTTACTAGACTCTGTTACCTACCTTTAAAAGTAAGTAGTTTATAAGGTTTCTGAGAGACGTTTTGCCTTATGTATTTATTTCAGCATAGCAGTGTTGCTTGTGCTGCCACTGAAGGTGTGTTATTGATCATAGTTTTATCAAGTCCCCATACCCGAGCGACAAAAAGGCTGTTTGCCTTCCAAAAAGACCCACGACTCTTGCAAAAACAGCTCATACAGTTTGCGCTTGTTAGGTTTAGGCAACTAGAAGCACTTAAAGATCTTGGTCATGGATGAAAGAAACCATTGTTTTCTGTTGGTAGGATACAGGATGTTTGTTGAAGTCTCTCTGTACTTTTGTCTAGGGCCACACACTGTAAAATGGGAACAAAAGAAAAATCAAAGCTTTATTCTAAGAAATCTAAAGCTAATGAAGACATTTTTGTTCCCCAGAGAATACACACCTTCCATTTTGGAAAGTCCTGGACCTTTCCTCTAGCCCAAACCTTTGGCCAAAGTGTCAGCACACCACACTAGATATCACGTCATCAAAAAGGCAGATTGTCAAAAACTTAGCTGAGTATATTCATGCTCCCAGGGGGATAAACCCCTGTAATTTCACCACAGTCTTTAGTCTTACACTACCCTCAAGACAAATGTGGGGGTTTTCTGCAGCTGTGATGACGCTTTAAGAATAACAAAATCATCAGTACAGATGGTGCAGCTATAATAACAACCTTTACATTTTGGCCTGTAACTTTTGAATCGAAAAGTCACAAAATAACCCTTTTTTCCTGGATCCAGAAGAATCTATCCATATAAGCCACGCCCATTTGCGTTGAGATCGATTTTCTGCCATTTTGAATTTTGTCCAAATCAAGTTTTTTCGCTATTCTTTCATAAAGCAATCGTCACTCAATTTGTACAGATCATCTCTGGACCAAGCTGGTAACCAAGTAACCTTTTTGGATTTCTTTGGCTCTCAAAGTTTACTCAAATGCTGCCGGCAGGGCTTAAATTACAAATCTCCTGAACGCTTCGTGCTTCGTGCAACCACATTCGGTGGACATGTGTAGATATGATGTCTGATGAATGACAAATTTGGTGCCATCTGGCCAATAGATGACGCTGTAGCAGCATCATCTAACTATAACAGAAGTAAGGATTCTTTGTCTGTATGTATGTATGTATCTATGTGTGTCCAACTGTCCTTCGCATATCCCGAGAACCGTTCATCCAATCGACTTCACACTCAGCACTCAGCCCCCCAACAATGCTGCAAGCAGCAAAACTAGGAACCAAGCAATCGGCCCGTGCTGAATGGGCATGCGCTCCGAATGGGCACTGCACTAGTTCATATAAAGATATGAGTGTCAAAAATTCAAATATTCTACTTCAGTAAAATATCGTAATTTACTTATTTTTTTGTCATTTTAGCAGACACTTTTATCCAAAGCGACATACACACTCACAGACCGAAGGTACAGCTTTGGGAGCAATTTGGGGTTCAGTATCTTGCTCAAGGATACTTAATACTTAATTCAGATGAGTGTTTGATGACATTGCTATAAAACAAAACTCCTTGGTGGATTTCTCAGCCATAAGTTTCTGCAATAAAAGCCATAAAAACGTTACCACTGTCATTTTCCTCACACAGAGGAAACAAAATAGAAATGTTAGACTGTATAATTAAGTCAGCAGGACTTTGAGATGTCTCCTGAGGAATACTTGGTCCCTGAAAGACATCCATCAAAAAAATGAGAATCAACCTCTTCACTGAAACCGATCCATACTGGTTTCCTTTCACTCTCAGGAAATACGCCTATATGGAAACATCAATTAGATTAATTGCAGGGGGCTACCTACATGTGCTCAGCTGCTCATTAAACCATCAACAGAAGATCGAACATTAATTAAGAAGCCTTGACGCATGCTCGTGCCTCTGAACCTAGGTTATCACTTTTTTCTGCTGTGGTCCAATAATATTTGACACAGACTCCTGGACTCTCAGACATCTTGTAAAGAGAATACCAAGCAGACTGAGAGTCCAGTCTACAGACATCACACGTACAGACTGACCAGGTAATGAAGCCACCATGACTTCTCCTCAACCAGGTGCTGAAAATCTGAATGCGCATGTAAATCACTCTAGCAGCCCATATATTTTAGACTGTCCTAACCAGCAAAATGACAGCGCCGGTTGTTTGGTTAATCACCTAAAATGACTTATGTTTACATTTCCCTAACAAGCATCCTCTTGAAAATAATGACTGTTGTCTCTGAAACTCAACGGTGGAACTAGAGTGACACTGTCAATGGACCGAAAAACTTCGGGAGGACTGGGTAGACACCAGAGATGGTGGCTTGCACCTTTTCTCCTGCCAACAATCAACAGTGGTTGCTTTTAACCATGACCACAATTATTCTCTCTCAGAAAACAACCAAGGTTTAGTTGGGTAAAGTTAACAAACCGTTAACAGTAGAGGTGGCAGATCAGATTACATTTCCATATGAATCGTTTTTGTAACAGCAATGCGCTTTGGAAGATACTGAAAAACAACGCCAGTCTGCAGATGGGGACACAGATCAGAAAATACTTATGAGGGTTGTTTTGAAAGGCAATGACAGACTTACTTATTTCGTCATTGAAGTTGGAAGGACTTGTCGATTGCTACCACTACTCTAATTAGTGGGACTGGATAACCACGAACAAAAATGACTTTATGGCAATGGTTTTGAAGCATGATTAGTGAGAGATCAAAAACTACAAACCAGCAAGACTTGCAAAAAATGAGGAAGAAGCAAGTGAACATTTGTTTCTTTGTCACTGGTGTGTGTATGCTTGCGGCAGTCTTGTGACCAGGAATTATGACAAACGTAGCGCCCCAAACCCCACATTAAACTCAACATGAAATTACATATTTTTTGGAAGGGAATTTGGGTTGTTGATTGCTGTTATGTATTTTCTTTAGAGGTCCTCTTGGGATCCTAATTCCTAATTCCTGGTACAGCTCAATCGAATCAGGTTTTGATAGTTAAGACAAACATTGGCTTCAAAAAAGGCCAAAACGGGAGCTGGAGCCAAAAGGCAATGTTTAGGGTGCCTTTTCAACATCTGGCATTCTTCCATGCTAACTATGTCATTTACAGTTTTTAGTTTTTCTGTTAATCAATGAGAACTGTCCCTGTCAAATAAACTAATAAAATAAGAACAAAACAAGCTCAGTATTTCTGTTAAAGTTAATCTCAGTGATGTGGTACAATGTCTAAAAAGTTTATTCTGAATCGCTCCACTGAAGTTTTGAACGAAGAAGTTTCGCTGTTCATCTGAGGCTTCTTCAGTTTTTAACTGCTGTCAGAATAGTATCATCTTAGCAGCTGGACGTGTCCCTACTGTTGTTATGACTTACAAGAATCAGTCGTGTCTTTTTGTTTATGTCATTTCTGCTGGTTAAAAATGTCAGTTTAAAAATAATGCATGAGATTCTTTTTCATTTCTTTTCGAGCAACATCTTTACTGTGTTGTCTTGAAGAGCACTCCTCAACAAAACAACTGTCAATCAAACAGTGTTGGTGATCCTGTAACTGAGGCCGATTTCTCCCACCATCGCCCTTCAAGCTGGTGGGTGTTTGTAACAGCAGCTGTGACAAATGTAAAAGCTTTCATGAAGCGGGTATCTATTGACACCAGGTAGCGTCTTGTCTTAAAGAGTCTCATTTGCAACGGTTCCCAGATTGAAGGAGGTCTGGGAAAACACGTGTGATGTTTTGATCCCCCCCCCCATAAATGCTGTTTATACTGTTGAAGCATCATGCTGGGTGAATGTGACAGGTGGTGAGCGGTGCCCCACGCACTCCTGCAGATTTTTCAGCGCATGTGCCTACAGCCGGACACAAAAAAGACTCTCCTTGCTCACATTCATTTTGTCCTGCCATGGTATTTAATAAAGGCACAGGAAGGTAATTACAGTTAATGTGCTGCTGGACTCTGAACTGTGTGATTTTGATCCCAGAGGTGTAGTTTTGTTTTACAGAACGTGGCCATATTTATCATACACACTGTGAACGAGAGCCAGGGAGTTTGGCCTGCTGAACGATATTTTTCACAAGCAGCACTTTCAGGTTCACACTGTAGAGAGTGTCATTTCCAAGATGAGCTGTGGGGTTTGCGGCGCCATAACGGCAGTAATGGGGCCCATTTTCGCTCTATTTCCCCCGCACACTGGGATCACACTGAGCCACAACGGACGCAGCCTTTAATAAGCACTTGAGTTTCGTTGGGGTTACCTGGGGTTTGGTGGAGGCCGGGGGCAGCGTTGGGGGATGCTCGTTCATCACCGTGGTAACCATGGAGGAGCCGGAGCCAAAGACGGCGGCGATGGGGGAGGGGGATTCACTGGGCGGGGTCACACTGAGGAAGGGGGAGGCAGCAGAGGAGGGAGGATCATCAAACAGATCTCTGTCCTTGACCGCAGAGCTCAGCTCGGGCTCAGGAAGAAACCCTGGATGGACAAGATAGAAAGAGAGAGAAAATATTATACCAATACTGATGTTTTATAGCTACAAAGTTTTCCATTTTCTAACAATCGTGGAACCAGTTTGCTTGAATTTGTTTTTCCAAAAAAAAAAAAAAATATATATATATATATAAAGAGTTAATGAAGTGGGAAGGTTATGTCCTGTCAATTAAACTATGGAAAACCTGTCATTCCTAAATGTTCTAAGAACATAAGTTCACCCACACTACAAAAAACAGATTTTCCCCCTAAACAGTCTCACCACAAGGTCTATTTGGTAGTTTAGATCATTCCATTCTATCAACGACCTTCCTTAGCCGATGGACTTTGCCTGGTTGTCAAGGAAATGATTCAATTTCCTGAGCACTTTCAGGACTTCTTATCAATTGTTAACTTAAAAGATGAAAATGGAAATTTGAACAACTAAAATGACAACGGGCGAACACCATGTGCTGAGGAAGATTGTGTGATAAGATCTAAAGCTAAATGGACAATGGTGAGATTGTTGTGTCAACTACTGTTTCCTCGTTCAAGAATGAACTTTCAATCTGAGGTTTTGGCTTTATCTGGTCCAGGTTTTGAGATATCTGTCTCTGAAGTTTCTGCAACCACTTTAGTAAAGTGACGGTGGATAGATTTCATTTGTGGTGCTCATAGCATTGAAAAGGCACATTTAAAAAGAATTCAATAACAATAACATCTTTTTCCAGATACAAGGTCTTGCTTACTCTGAATAATCCACAGACCTCAATTTTATCAATGATGTGATTACCATCATATCTGTTCTATTCAAGTGTCGCAGTAAGCCATGACAATATGACAGCGAGCAGGCCCGCGCAATCAAAGCAGCTGAACGGAATGTAGCCATAATTCATATTGTTATTTACACCTTTGCTTTTCCTATTGTCACATGTCTTCCCTGAAAAAGGCCAATAGCTCCTTGTTGCTTGCCCAACACTACAGCACTGCAGGTGTGGATAATTTGTTAGAAAGAGGACCTATGTTCTGGATGTCTGGATCCGTTGACAGCTCACCTTTTCCATGCCTCCCTTTCTCACGCCGACTCCCTTGTCTCCTGTGCTCCAAATGGTGTCCATGCCCATTCCCATGTCCATGCCCCCTCCCTTTGCGTGTCCCAAGAAGGTCGTTTTCCCGCGTCTGGGATGGACTTTTCATACTCATTCGAACTCTGTCTCTGTCTCTGCCCATCTCCAGTCTCACCGGGCTCAAACTCTCCAGGCCTGTCCCATCATCCTCAGGCCTGGCCAGGGGGTGCAGGGGCCTGTGGGAGAGCAGCCCGGCTCCACCTTTAGCAGCGCGAGCCCCCTGGCCCCCATGCCCTCCACGGTCCCTGCTGTAACGGTGGCCCTGCAGACCTTGCCGAGGGTGCTGCAGGGTGTTGCTGCCACCTGCTGAGGTCTGTGCCTGTCTGCTCTTGCCATGAGGGGTTCCGGGCTCAGCGCTGTGGGACAGTACCATGGTGGCAAAGAAGAACGCCAGGAGATGACTCCAGGAGACAGCCATTGTCTGTGAAGCACAACGCCACCTGCAGGGAAAAGAAAACACATCCCAACACTGCACAGGTTCTGCTTGTAATTCGAAACTGAATGTAGATTCTATCGGCAGTGGTGATTGTTGATACAAAACAAACTCTCAGGTTGGAAGGATTTTATCTATCGAGCTGAAACGATTATTCGACTGACAAGAAATATATCGACAACAATTTTGATAACTGATTAATCAGTTAAGTTATTTTCAAGAAAATTGCCAAATTTTACTTTCAATGAGGATTTGCTGCTATTCTTTGTCTTGTATGATTGTAAACTGAGTATTTTTGACTTTACAGACAAAACAAGTAGCCTAATTAGAAGACAACACTTTGACATTTTATGGATCAAATGATGAATCGATTAATCAAGAAAGTAACTGGCAGATGAATCACTAATGAAAAAAAATATAATTTGTCACAGCTCTACATCTAGTGGCTTCTTGAATTACACCCACAGTATGTCTTTAAGAATTTGACAACACGACACTGGAGACATAAATAAGAATCCCAAAGTAATAATTTGGGATGTTGGGCTGCTACGATTCATGGCTAAAACATGGAGACATATAATTAGTATGTTCCAAACTCATAGTTTCTCCAGAACAAAGCCAAATACCCTATGAGGGGCT
This sequence comes from Coreoperca whiteheadi, assembly GCA_011952105.1. Lineage (NCBI taxonomy): Eukaryota > Metazoa > Chordata > Actinopteri > Centrarchiformes > Sinipercidae > Coreoperca > Coreoperca whiteheadi. Next base: position 26,615,757 of record CM022473.1, read on the forward strand.
ATTGCAATCCAACAGAACTTAGTAATTTATTGTGTGGTGAAGCGGTTTTAGGAGTTTTTATTGATGCTTTCATATGTTTTCACATGATTATCTTGTCGTGAGTCTGCTTTGCCATTGGACTCCATTGTACCTGTTAGCAGCAAGGTTGACATCCTGTGCAAAGGAGCCTGAAGCAAACTACAAACTTTTCAGATGTTTTTTACTTTAAAGAAATATTGTCAGGGGAGCATTCCTTTAAAACCTCTAAATCCACTGCCATTTCTAATTTTTAAAAGGTCATATCACGTCTATTGGAAGCAAGGAGGTTGATGTCTATGGACTGCATTGCCTACTATTTTTAGCCATGCTAGCGGCTCTAGGGATGGCAAGGTTGGTCTGCTGATCGGTCAGTCAGTCCACCAATTTAGTCAAGACTGAAATATCTCAACCACTATCACATGCATTGCCATAAAATTTGGTACACCCATTCATGTCCCCCTCGTGATGAATTGCAATCAATTTGATGATCCTCTGACTTTTCCTTCAGCGCCATCATCAGGTCTAACTTTCAATTTGTCCAGTACTTTGATTTATGACCACATACCTGCGAAGCTAATTTCATTCCTATCAGCCTTAGCGGTAATTGTGTTAAGTGCTAATGAGCTAATATGAGCATGCTTACTAAAATGGTGAACACGGTAAACATTATACCTGTTAAACATCGGCATGTTAGCATGGTAATTGTGAGCATGTATGCATGGTGACATCAGAATTTAACTCAAAGCAACACAGTGCCTAGGTACAGCCAAGCATGGCTGTGGAATTTTTATATAGGCTACAGTATGCATGTAGTCTTTTATCAATAGAAAAATCAGTCGCCTTTTCAACCACAGCATGTAATGCAGAAGCCACTACCTGAAACCACATACGTCTTTAAGTTTTGTGATGTGTCAACTGTCCTGCTGTATTCATTCTCCCATCACCCATCCTACTACATCACCCTCAGCCTCGTGAGTGGGCCCATTAATCTGGACATGGTGGGTTTGAGGAGGCCATAACGAGATGGACAGACACATGTGCTTCTTTTTAGAAATGACTTCCCAGCCTTCATTCCTTACTCAATATGCGATACCGCACTGCGCACATCCTTCATCACTGCCTTTTCAGTGGTCTCGAGAGCCCTCCAACCGTACCTTTCATTACAAAAGTCAACATGTCTGTGAGGTGTGACTGAACTGAAATATGAGGTTCTGTGTATCTGAATTTAAGGCCCGGCACCTTATCCAAACGTGAAGAAAATGATGGTAAAGCGCTGGAGTGAGAGCATTTTCCTTTTTTATTCCCATCTGAAGGTTCCTAAGCTATATTAGAGCCAGGCTCAATTCAAATTGTGATTTAATGTCATTAAAGGTTTATCTGCATAAACCTTATCATAATGACATTTAGTTGAACACTTGAGCGATTATAATATAAGGAAGCCACAAAGAGAGAATATTCCCTGAGTGATATAGCTATGATTTGTACATTTAAAGTATGAGTGTATTTTTCCAATGTCACAATATATTAAATGGCTGCAACATTACATATAAAACCTTCAAATTGATGTTTAATGCATTTAACTTTTTACATACTAAACAAAAACCTAAATACTTAATTTTGGTAGTTTTTTTTTGCATGATTTGGCTGAAATCATTTAGATTTTTAAATCATTCATATAGAATTTAGTAAAAAGAAAAAAAAAATCTGTCTGACAATTGGTATGTATCTGTACGTTCAAAAGAGAGATATATAGTAAGAAAACAAAGAAGCCATCCAAACTTAACCGAAAAAAATGCCATGACGATCATAAAGATACAATAATATTCTATCATAAAGATACAATAATATTAGATATTTAAACTCTAACAGCTCTTCTCTACTACATCACACTTTATTCACTTCACCAAACATTTTTGGATATCTTTTTGGAGATGTCTGAGGTTGTTTCTGGTTCCTTGTATACAGTCCATTGATCTGTCATAGAACACATACAGACATACTAAACAATATTATCATCATATCCTATAAAATTCATATTTACTGAGTAAATATTTAACCCGTTTTAACCCATTGGTGTGTTACAATAAAAGATTGTTTACTAAGGAATATTCTGAAAATATGTAATGTTATATGCTTTGGAGTTGTTGAAACTTATATTTTCTTTAATTATATTTTCTCTATCCACTAAGAGTAAAAATGGTATTTTGTTCAAAGTATTTTTTTTAAAATGAAGATGATAATTAGGTTTTGTATACTTAGGACATGACGTAATGGACTATATATAAGAAAGCCTGATCTAACCCTCAGACCACACCCCGATGAAGCCACGACAGCTGAAATCATTCTGTGAGGTGAATGAAGGATGGTGTAGCCTACTGGAAAACAATTGCGCGGCGCGTTTTAAAGTTGACGGACTTGCACTGAAGCTCACTGCCATTTCAAAGTTACAAAAATATTCAGTTATTGTGCAGCCTGATGTTCTACCATTTTTATTCCCAACACTACACACTAGATAATGGAACGCCGGTTCTTCTCAGTTTAAAAAACTCCCGGTGTTGTTCCTGTATATGATATGGTGTTGTTCCTGTATATGCCATGGTTTGTCCGCCACTTCAACGACACAGGCACACACAACACCATTGTGGTGCTGTGGCCGGCGACTCCTTTGTGTTGTAAGACAAACGGCGGCTGTAGTGCATAAAGAAAATCAATGAGGGAGAAGTATTGAGCTGCTGGTGATGGTGTGTGCGCGTGTTGTGTGTGTGTCGGTGAGGTGGAGTTAGGGGGGTTGATAAGGTCTCTGCTCTTTCATCACGCTGGCGCACACACACACACACACACAAGTTGAAAGCACACACACACCCTCGGGTTTACAGCGGGTTATTTAGTTGTTTCTAAAAACAGGAGAGAGGCGGTAGGTTGTGTGTGTGTGCGGGGTGGAGAGGATGCTGGCGATGTCGGGGGAAATTTGCTGTGCGAGTGCAGGCTGGGCCCTGGGGGATTTAGAGGCAGACTGCATCGGCTGGCCTCTGGGAGTTCGACCAGCTGTGCAGTTTGCAAACAAGAGTGTGGGGCTGGCTGCTGAGGTGAGACCTTTATCTCAAAAACAGGCTTTCAGAGTGTCGGGGGGGGGGGGGGGGGGGGCCAAACCGCCGGGTAAGGGACAAAGGGTTTCGCCCTCTCTCTTAAACACCCCTAAGAGTGAAAAAAAGACAGGCCCCCCCCCCCCCCCT
>CM022473.1:26625135-26662062 GCA_011952105.1 Coreoperca whiteheadi
TAGTATGGTTTCTCTTTAAATTGCATGGGGCCCCACTGCGGCCCCCCACCTTACCCCCCCCCCCCCCCCATCACTCCCTCTCACACACACACACACACACACACACACACACACCCACACCCGCTGCCTTTGGCGTGCAGTGAGCAACAAGGAGCTGTCAAGAAGGGAAAATCGCTGCAATCCTTTCTGATTCCCCTCACCTTTCATCCAATAAATTCCTGTGTGATGCTGATCTGATTTTTAAAGCATGACAGGAAACGCCGCCATCACAAAAAAATAAAGAAAAAAGAAAAAAGGAAAAAAGTGAAATTGATTATCGGGTTAACTCTGTTTTTCCGGTGTCAAACCGAATCCAATTTGCTGTTTGCGGTCATTCTTGCTCTCTGTCGTCTGTGTTGACGGCCACTCTCTCTGCAAGTCAAACAGCCCTTTTTTTTCAGTGAAACTGGGAAGGAACCATTTTAATTAATTAAGTTATTAAGTTTGTGTGACGGATGGAAATCATGGCAATCCGATGGTACAGTAGCTCGTAACAATTACAATTACCCTAAAATATATATTCTAGTCAATTGTAGCTGCAGAACTGAGAACTATAGACACTCTATTGTATGAGTCGTGAAATAAGGGGCCGCGGGGTAGGCTTTATAAAATGCCATAAATTACCATAAAGTCACTGCTAAACTCATTTGAGCATCACTGAAACACCACAAAGCCCTTTGGGGACATTAAAGAAACGATCATAGTGGGTTTTCGTTTGGAATGTGGACGAAACCAACAAAGCGCTAATTACCAACCCAGTCACTTACACTGGGAACAATTTAAAACAGTGTATGAAGATAATTCCTTACCCGCGTTTGTTTGGTTGTTGTTGTTGTTGTTTTCCTTTGTTGTTGTTTGTGGCTCGAATAGCAGCTCAGTCATGTGGCTGCAGGCTGACAGTGGACAGGACCGAAACGCAGCAGCAGCAGCAGCAGCAGCAGCCCCTCTGTAGTCCGCTCTCCGTGCACCCCGGGATGTGCCGAGCATCCGGACTGTCTCCTGCCTCTTAAGAGGAGGAGAGTCACCACCGGCTCCGCGTGCGCACTCCCGAGTGCGCGTCCATGTCAAGGGCCTGTGTCTCTCGGCGGGGCTTGTCCCGGCAAGTGAAACGAGGAAGGAGGCAGTGGCATTATAGTACTGTGTTGGTATGTTGCTAGTTCTATCTGGAGGGAGAGACCACAAATACATTTTTTTCAGAAGTGATCCGTCAGTGGTCTTTCCGCAGCCTGTCAAAAATGTTCCTGACACATCAGACATCCACAGCATCTGAATGTCCACAATGTCCTCAACCGGATCCGAGAATAACTTTACAGAATCAATGGCAGCCTACAATAATTTGCTCCAAAACGCACATAGCCAAAAGTCCACATAGGCTATTTGTGTGTAGTTTTGGTCTGTGGATCCACCAAATTAGCATTGCACTCTTATAGCATTGTCAGACTGCAATGGGCAAAACCTGGCGCCTACATTACCCACAATGCAACTCGACCATTGTCGGTGGTCGAGTATTTGTGGGAGTTATTCTGGTAGCGGCTAATGAGTGAGTTATGCTAGTTATGGCTAATGAGTGAGTTGTGCTAGTAATGGCTAATGAGTGAGTTATGCTAGTTACTGATAATGAGTGAGTTATGCTAATAGCAGCTAATGAGTGAGTTATGCTAGTTATGGCCAATGAGTGAGTTATGCTAGTTATGGCTAATGAGTGAGTTATGCTAGTTACTGATAATGAGTGAGTAATGCAAGTTATGGCTAATGAGTGAGTTATGCTAATAGCAGCTATTGACTGAGTTATGCTAATAGCAGCTAATGAGTGAGTTATGCTAGTTATGGCTAATGAGTGAGTTATGCTAATTATGGCTAATTAGTGAGTTATGCTAGTTACTGCTAATGAGTGAGTTATGCTAGTTATGGCTAATGAGTGAGTTGTGCTAGTAGCAGCTAATGAGTGAGTTATGCTAGTTATGGCTAATGAGTGAGTTGTGCTAGTAGCAGCTAATGAGTGAGTTGTGCTAGTTATGGCTAATGAGTGAGTTATGCTAGTAGCAGCTAATGAGTGAGTTGTGCTAGTAGCAGCTAATGAGTGAGTTATGCTAGTTATGGCTAATGAGTGAGTTGTGCTAGTAGCAGCTAATGAGTGAGTTGTGCTAGTTATGGCTAATGAGCAACTTATGCTAGTAGCAGCTAATGAGTGAGTTGTGCTAGTAGCAGCTAATGAGTGAGTTATGCTAGTTATGGCTAATTAGTGAGTTATGCTAGTAGCAGCTAATGATTGAGTTATGCTAGTTATGGCTAATGAGTGAGTTATGCTAGTAGCAGCTAATGAGTGAGTTGTGCTTGTAGCTGCCAATGAGCAACTTATGCTAGTAGTAGTTAATGTAGACTAAAGTCCCGCTAGCTGTACGTAGAGAAGAGGAGGGAGTCACAGAGGTCTGGTAACCTCACTTCTTTCTAACTCCACACCCCCAGATTATTTCATTGTCAAAGTTGTAGTCAAAATGTATCTGATTTCACGTAGCTCCCTCTGGAGCCACGAGTGGCCTTACACATACACGTCACGTTTTTCCACATATATGGTAGCAATACTACCCGAGACCTGTAAACAGTCTTTGAAGTGTACAATCGATGGAGTTCCCCTTTAATGCTACAGCAAACAAGGGTTTTTTTGTAGATTTTTTCAACCTGACAACATCCATGAAGAAATGTTTTTCCCCCATTTGGTGTGGAAGAACTTGACTGGTCTGCACAGACCCCTGACAGAAACCCAGTCCAACCAGGGCCTTTGCGAGGATTTTAGAAAGACGGTTAGTGAATTACTGGGATTTTTAATATTTTATCTACAACTGTCTGATTATAGTTTTTGTGGGGGGGTTTTCCCCAACATGAAGCTCTAAATAGTGTTTCAAAGCTTTCTCCACCCGGCCTGGAATAGAATTCAAATCGCTAAAACCCATAAATTCACAATATAAATGAAGCATCTGGGGTGAAGTGGGATGCCAGACCCACATCAGTCGCCCAACATCAGTGTTGGACCTCACTGATGCTCTTGTGGCTGAATGGGAGCAAATCCCTGTAGCGAGGTTCCAACACCTGGGTGGAAAGCCTTCCCAGAGGAGTGGAGGACGTCACAGCCGCAGATTAATGTCCATAGTTTTGAAATGAGATGTTCTACATTCACATATGGGTGTAATGCTTGGGTGTCCGCATACATTTGGCCATGCAGGCTACACCTCAACTGAAAAAAGGGTTTCATTTCAAGGGTTTTTTGGGTAGTTTTTCCTTGTTCGAGTCGAGGGTCTAAGGACAGAGGGTGTCGTATGTTGTACAGATTGTGAAGCCCCTTGAGGCAAATGTGATTTGTGATATTGGGCTATATAAATAAAATTGAATTCAGTTTAATTTCTAAACTCTAAATCAAATTTTAGTCATTTAAGAGACAAATAAATGGGACCCGGTGAGGTGTTATTCCTCAGTGTATGCTAAACCAGGCAATTGCACCGTGCATTAAACATAGTTTTTAAAAGGTAAATAGCCAAGGAAACCTGCTGTAACACCATCATTCAGTGGTGAGTTTGGTTTGGTGTATATCCTCTGCAGTGAAACCCTGTGGCTGCATTTTTCATGCCCTGTTCTTTCTGGATTCTGCAAAGTCAATTGACTGCAGAGCGCCAGCAAGACTAATTCTAAATCTACACTATGAGCCTGTTGTGTGCCGACAGATTTAATGTTGTATATTTGCAGAGTGATTGTGTATAAAAGTCACTTGAGGGAATTGGTTGACATTTAGAATTTTTCCAGCCTGTTGTTTTGTTTTGTGTGTCCACCCTGAAAAATTGCTCGTTAGGGTTATTGAAACCAATGAACAAGCTTTATACTCATTTGGTTTGAATTCAAACAATGCTGACAAGCCACTTAGTGAAGTAACACAGGGGGACTGAGTCTGCTGGAGGAAGATAACAGACTAAAATTTTAAATGCATTTAAAAATGTTCATTGAGTGCTCACACTCGGTGAATTAATATATGTTCTGTGTATAACACATGCACACCGTGGGTTTTTTTGAAGTTGTTACATACATATAATACAGGTTTCATAATTTATTTATGTATCTGTATTCTGCTTACTGGGTAAAGAACTTCTAAAAGAGGCTAGTTTGCACGCTGATCCTGCAGTGAGTATTCCTGGTACTTAACAACCACAGTAAAACACTCAAGTCGAGTTTTCCACATATTGCTTCATGCTTACAGAGTCTTGTCAGGCAATCAAAACCTTTTGTCTTTTTTTTTTTTTATTCTCACAGGTCGGGATTCTGCAGCATTGCCAGGTATGAGCAGTAGCTGCAGGTAATCCGGGCATCCTCCACTGGAAATGCAGATGGGTGGAGTTTGTTGCAGTACATCAGTGACTCCCACCAAGCGGGTACGTGGAAATGTCGTGAATTCTCTCAACTCATTTAAAAAAAAAAAAAAACAACTTCCACTTCTGAGTTGGTAAAGAAAACAGGTATCCACATATTTAAGTTTGAGAGGAAAATCAACCCGATGACAGGATTACAAATTGGTGTGAGGTTTATTTTTAATAAATGGGAAAGGACACCAACCTGAATCCAGTGGGGAAATGTAACTAAGTATATTTACTAAAGTACTGTTCTTGAGCACAGGTGTGAGGTACTTGTACTTTACTCGAGTCACATTTCAGAGGGAAATATTGTATTTTTTACTTCACTACATCTGACAGCTTTAGCTAATAGTTACTTTAAAAATTAAGAGTTTTGTACACAAAACATATGTAGCGCTTATAAACTATGATGTTTTGTTATAAATTAAACTACCCAACAGTTCAAATCAGGATCAGCTGAAATGATTAGTCGATTAACAGAAGATTAATCGGTAACTTTTTGATAATAGTTTGTAATTTTTTTATGCAAAAAATATTTCATGGTTCCAGATTCTCGAGGCCTTTCTGCTTTTCCTTCTAAGGATTTTAAGAATATGGAGGATTGGACAAAACAAGCATTGTGAAGCTGTCACTTTGGACTCTGGGTAATGTGACCGCATTGGTCACTATTTTCTGAATTTTTACAAACTAAACAATCGATTAATCAAGAAAATAATTTGACTAATCCGTATTGAAAGTAATCATCAGTGTACAAAATAGTTCAAAATTAGCTCCACCTCATCCAGCTACAACAGTAAAATCCTGCTTTTACATTAATGCAAGAGTAATTAGTAATCTAGTGAGATATAGGTCAGTCACAGGGGACATTTCTCAGCATGGAGTACTTTTAATACTTGAAGTACATTTTCCAGATTACACTTACATGCTTTTACTTTAGTAAAATTTTCAACGCAGGACTATTACTTGTGGTATTAGTACTTTTACTTAAATAGAGGATCTGAATACTTCCTCCACCACTGCGTGAATCAGTTGAAACACCTGAACACCACCTGCTGAGATTGAGGACGCATCAAAACTATTGAAAGCCATCAGAGACGCAGAAATAATTAACTGAAAGTGATGAATACATGGCTGAAACATGTAGCACGTGATAGTAGCACAAGTGCAAACTGGACCAAATCAACTAGGGAAATAAAATTGGGGGAACAACAATTCCACGATCGCTGTTTCATGTGTAATTGTAACACTGTGCATTTTTATATAAGATAATGTTAAATACCATCAGGTATGTCGGACAAAAAAGGTTGGGAACCACTGATATTACAGGAAGAGGCTGAGGAATGTGGCCTACTTGAATGCCATTTTACCGGACATTATTTGAATATCCCAGTACAGTAAGCTCGACCCTTCTAACACATTAAGCTGAGTAAATCACCTGCAAATAAATCATGTAAGGAAAACGTTATAACAAATAAACCAGGAGACACAAGAGGAAATTACTGTATTTGCATGTATCTAAAAGGTGGCGCTACAAAAAGTACCGTATTGTACGTTTAAGGTCACATGACCAATCAAATTGATGTTATTGTTACCCAGAATCCACATAAAGTTCAGCTGCAGTGTGTTGAATTCAGAGCTAAAGGAAAAACAGTCTTTTGAAATCACTGTTTACTGTAACTACGGTAATTAGTGTTATGCAAACAGTGAGTCAATGCTGCACTGTTTTCTCAGTGTGTTATGAGCCTTGCCTGTAATTAGAAAGTTCTACAGTGAAAAGCCATGCAATAAATGGTTCGTAACTAACTCTCGTTTTCTCTGTGCATTCAAGGAGCAAGGGAAATATTTGTGCATTGTCAGAGTGCAGACGTCCATGTGCAACACTTAAAAGAGTTCTGGTTCAACCTGCTAAAGCAAAACAGCACTGAAAGAGAAGCAATAACAATAATAAACGGCGTCTCTTTCAGCGTGGGTGCCATGCTCCTATGTAAGAGGGGTGCGGGCCCATTGTTTCAAAATCTGCCCATGAGCGTACTGATGCTGAAGGGGAAAATTCCTATCCACATTGGATAAGAAAGACATACAAAAACTAAACCAGGCCAGACCTTGCATACGTTATACAAAGATGTCACTAAATCCACAAGGGGGTCTTGCAGAACTGGTGCGAGTGAAGAGCAAGTGGAAAAGCAGGAGGACCCCCTGCCAGGTGTCCTCATGCATTATCAACCCGCAGCTCCCCAGCAGGCATCAACCACCACATACCAGGGTATCGAGCTTTTATGCCGCCAGGGGTAGGCTCGGTTATTTAATATGGGGCAACTTTCAACTCTCCCTATTCCTCTAGACGGCTGCAGACTCCCCTGACACATGCACTAAGAGAAATGAACACACACACATAAAAAGGAATAAAATAAAAGGTTCTCACAATTTAATCAAAATTGATTGTCAGGAGAATAATACACAAAGTTATGCTTGGTGTGCTTAAATGAAGTGATGCAAATGAATTTTTTTATATATATATGTATATACACACACACTTGTATATCACATATATGTACAAATGAAATTACAATATTGCAATGAGTCCACATGTCAAGCAAGTGTAATCTTGGGAAGAATTTTCACACCAAGGCAAGGCTTTTAAAAATCCGACCCTGCCTTGAATTCAGATATTTACGATGAAGTCACCAATACAGTCAGCCACTTCCCAGTCACAGTGTTTGATGTTTGTTTCAACTAGGTGCTGCAGTATTATTGCCTTCAAACAATTGCATTTTAGGGATGGATTACAGCTTGTACTTGTCCGTGCCAGTAAATTACAGGGAATCCATGGACGTATGCCACGGCCAGCTCGGTGACAAAACTTTCCAAGTGATGCTTTGATCGAAGACGGTTAGAATATTTAAACTGAAATATGCAGTGTTAATTTGACACCAAGCACCTTGGGATAGATCTGAGAAATCAAAAGAACCTGCTTTGCCAGTAGAATACTGCCACCTTGTGGAGGAGCACGACCAAATCGGTTTGTGATACAGTGCTGCTTCTCCCACTGATCAAACATTTTCCCTGATGCCACTTTAACAGCAACATAAGTGACAGTGACAATGATTTATTTCTTAATCTCAATGCATTCACTGGCAGTGATAAAAAAACAAAAAACAATCAGGAGATCTACGGGTTCTTCCTGGTCTGTGGCGTGAGATTGCTGGGGAAAAAAAGCAGATATGTGGTATTGTATGATGCTTTTATCACATCAGCCTCAAGGCACATTAAATACACTTTATGTAAAACGTGTTAACCTCTCAAAGCTGTAATTACTGCTGCAGCTCTCGCTCTGACGCCGGGGACGCAGGAGGCGGGAGCGCCACGCTAGCTCACTCAGCCTCACACCAGAAGCACATGTCTGCACGCCGCTCAACAAGCGATTGTGCCCCTCCGCTCTTTTCTAGTCACATTAAAAGAGCTGATCTTTATAATAACCTCATCTTTTCATAAGTTAAACTAGGGCTGCACGGCCTGCCTGTCTCTGTTTAGAGACAACACTTTAGATCGTTTGTAATACATTACCAGTGTTTTCCTGCTAGATTTGCTCGTGGCATGCGGAAATAAATACACCAGACCCCGAAACGATCACTGCCAAGCGCGAGCCGACGCCCACGTTAACCAATTGGTGGGCAGCGCTTCGGGAAGCTTTGCGGCGCTTCCACCTCCAGTGTAACACACACAAACACACACCAGCCTTGTGCCCATATGGGTGCTGAGTTGTGTATTGGCAGCATGTCAATGACTGGTGCAGAGGTTTTTAAAATAAACTTTTGTTTTTCATTAATTTCTAGAAGCTCAAGACTTCATCTGTCAAATCGGTCTGTGTGAGTTTACTGATCACAGCCAGGGATTTCACATGAAAACAAACTCCAGATGCTGAATGAGATCAACAGGCAGTAATGATGAAAGCAAACTAAGTGATTGTACAGGGTGTTGGATAGAGACCTGCAAGAAAGCAATTTAAATCATGTTTATGGAACCAGCACTAAAATCAACAACGTTTAAAACTCAAATGTAAATCCTCCCTGTTAATGATTACCCTTAAATCCCGCCTAAATCTTACAGTCAGCTTTGCATCAGTCATTCACTTAGTGGCAGTCTCATCCTTACATTCATTCGTTACCATTCTGGTGGCTCGACTTCTGCGTTCTGTCCTGCTCAAACTCGAGCTCTGTCGTGTTCATGAGGGCGTCAGCGCTCCAGAGCGCTGGCCGGGTTTTCCAGCCGGTACCTCGTACTTGAAGACCACGCTGAACAGCTTTCCGCCCAGACGGTCGGCCAGCCACGAGTTCTTGATGACCGCCATTTTGAGGCTCTCGCAGCTGAGCATGGCGTAGTAGTTGGTGTGAATGGCTCGGCCCATTCCCTCGATGATCACCAGGTCGGTTTGTCGCTCCCGCACCACCATCGCCAGCACTTTGTCCAGACGGCTAGGGAATGGCAGAGGCAGAGAGTAAAACATGTTAACACATTTGCTGCACTAAATTACCATAATACAGTACATCTAATGAATTCTTCCCCAGGAATTCATTAGACCATGTTAATTGTAAATAAACTATATTTATGTCCATAAATGCAATGTAATCCTTCCTCTGAACACAGAGTTTCGGTTTTATCTGGGAGCATCAGACACGGTTCTTGGATGCTTCTTAGGTTGTACTTCTAGTTGCTGTAGCCTACTCCGTCGCCACGGTTGCTCCAGAGCCATGTAGAGAGAGAGTTGCGTCAACTCCATTCAATTTCAATCCAAGCGGCTTAATTGGCTTGACTGCATACAACACAACATTACCAAAGCATAATAACACAAACTACAATCATAATAAACAACACTCAATAATAGACATTATCTCCAATTAACCACTTTTCTTTTTTTTTTTTCCAGCAACGTCGGATCGTGGAGCTCCTACATGGCTCTGGGTTGCTCCCTGCTTCGGCTCAGGCAAACCAAATCATTTCAAATCAAAACCAAACCAATCATTGCTGGTTGGCGTAAAATGTATCATTACCGGTGCGCCACCACAGACACCAGATTTCAAAACTCTGTATAGTGCAAAATACAGAGAGAGTTACCTGGCGGTGATAGGCTTAGTCAGCCTTGTCTGAACTCGTTTGGCAAGCGCTTGAATGTAACGGACGTTCATTAATATGTAAAAGTCCCACACTCTAGCTTTAAACATCACCAGGGTTATTTTCTTGCTTTGTAAAGATCCCTCCAGAGCCACAGGCACAAGCACTCCCTTTCAAAATGTCAAATGTAAAATTGCCAAATAACCAACCTCAGATCCAGGCAGGGTGAAGTGGAACCACTCTGGACCAGCGTCAACCTGTCCTCCCTCAGACCAGCCCTGCACAACAAACAGACCACAGTTCACTGAAGAGCTTCTTCAAAGCTTTTAGGGTGTGAAATCAAGAGATCAGAAAAAGTTACTCAGGAAAGATAATAAGAGAATAATGAAAAAAGTGAAAAGACTGTATGACAGTATGTTGCGGTCTGTGTGATAGTAGATTAGTAGCTGTGAGCTATATTTTCTCATCAGTTTGTCCTGCTTTTAAAAACACTCATAAATACTCACTGAATCACTGGATCCATAGCAGCGATCCTTTCGGTCAATATTTGCAGTTCACCGTTCGTTACATCATTCAAAGCCGGAGCAGAGTTGCTGGCCAAAACAACCTGACAGCAGGCGGACAGAAGAGTTGGATTAACATGTTATCAAAAATATTACTATATTATTTTAGAAATGATGTTATGTTGTTTCTTACCTCTGTCCCTCGAGAGAGAAGCTCTCTGACAAAAGGCATCACCCCTAGAATGATGTCTACTCCACTATTATCTACGAAAAACAAGGCACACTTATGAGGAGGACCCTGCAAGAGAAAACCAGGATGGATTGTATTCAAGCGCTAATCATCAAGAGCACACAACACAGAAACACTGTCGCAAGTATATGAAATATTACTAATGAGCACTAAGAAGCTGTTATTGGTGTTTTCTCTTTGTGCTGAAAGTGTCTGAGTTATGTGTTTGTTTCCTTCTGGGGTCAAAGTGCTTATGATAAAACCTCTAACCTCCCACCAATAATTTTGCGGTGAATGACTTGGCTTTGAAAATAAAATTAGGGAAAGAGCCTGACCTTTAGTCTCTCAAGCCACTGGTCGTAGGAATCAACGAGCCATGGCCGCTCTGAGAAGAAAAAAAATAAACCAAATAATTACTCTGAGGTACTACGTCGGAGTCATCATTTTGCAAAGGCATTAAAGGTTGTGAAAACAATGACGCTGCTCTGATGCCTATCAACGAGTCAAATGGTTCAACAACAAAAAGTTAAAAATGGTACAATTGTCGAAAAATAAAGAAAGAGACGAGAAATACTTGGATACCTTCCAGATGTCGTTTAGCCTCCTCAAACCCAAACTCAGGATCAGATTCGAGGACACTGCATGACATCAAAACCAAATATGCAAAAGCGTGAACAGTGCAAAAGTAAGACTGGTATTTGGATCACAGAGGAGAAACCACAATACCAAACCTTCTAAACATTGAGCCTAGCCTGCAGATTAAAAGGTGCCGCCTGCTCTCAAATCAACTCTTATCATTTCATTGCTTAAAGAGACGGGCAGTTCTGGCCAAGAATAACAGGCCACAGTTGACCTTTGGGCAGCCAGAAGACAAGATTACTGCGATTGAACAGACTTACTCAAAGCATGACAGAAATTTAAAATGAATCTTAGAGATTTTTTTTATTCTGTTTACCTTTCAATCCATGCGGCCAACTGTTTACAGTCTAGCTAACCCAAGGTAGCTAACTTATCAAAACAATGTAACATTGCCAAACACGCTACCACAGCAGTGAAAAACTCCCAGTCCAAAGCTAACGGCACGTAACTACAAAGATATTCAAGCAGAGCCTCTCCCACTTCCCACAGTCAGGCAGAACAGAGGAACCCATCAACCAGGCTACTCACTCTGACACAGCCTTGGCTCCCCAGTCGAAGACATTCCCAGCCAGGACGCCCCTGACCAGGGCAAACTGTCTCTCCTCCCAGCTCAACTCCTCCAGGGACTTCACTGCCTTCTGGTAGTACCTGAGAGCCATGTCATTCTCCTTTTGTTTAATCTACAAGAGAACAGAGAAATGACACAGCCACTTTGAATAAAATAAAAGATTGGTAATCAGAAGCAGTTAGAATTTAGAGATGTGAAGAAGTCAAAAATATGAGATTTCTGAATCTGTTAAATACAAATGTAATGCCTAAATTCTGGGCTTGATTCATGAGGAAACGCCATGATGACATAACAACATCAAATTGTAAGAAGTTGACAAATCAGATGAGTGAGGGCCGAACCGGCTGTGCAGCACACAAAAAGAAAACGAAATAGGTTGAGAGATTACATTCCGACCTTAGAGTAGGGATCAGGAAAGTTGAACTCGTTTAAACAGTGTTCCCTCGTGTCCAACAGACTTCTGACAGTGAGGGATCCATAAGCACTAGGTGAGAAGAGAAGCGCGCTACATTAGCAAGAGAGAAAAACATACAACGGGGCGGGGCAGCTGATACGTAGTACTTTACACTCATATTGACAGT
The DNA here is from genome assembly GCA_011952105.1 of Coreoperca whiteheadi. Lineage (NCBI taxonomy): Eukaryota > Metazoa > Chordata > Actinopteri > Centrarchiformes > Sinipercidae > Coreoperca > Coreoperca whiteheadi. Next base: position 26,637,198 of record CM022473.1, read on the forward strand.
GCTTGTATTGTAGCTTGACATGGTGTTATAAAAAAAAAAAACACTTTGTCAAACTGACCTTTTACAAAACGTTTAAATGTGTAACCAGTTTCTGTTTTTGCTGAATTTCAACGATAGCTTACATGTTAATCTTTACGCAGTTTATTGTGATAAATCACTGACAGAATTAATACGACTGACACATACTTACGCAGCGCACCCGCCTCCTAAAAATTGAAACAGTAAACAGATTAAACATCAAGATTTCCCTTTTTTCCCCACTGACAAAGCACATGGGCAGTAACAGCCAGCATGAAGACATGAAACTAATGCAGACGTTGACGAAAAGACTTGAGTCTACTGAAAGCAACGTCTGGGTCAAACAGATGTGCCCCGCATGCAAAAACACAGACAGTCCTTACAAAGGCTGGTGGCGGAGGGTCTGAAGCTTGTGTCTGTATTTGTGACGGAACTTCTCGGCTCGCTCGGCTGCCTCCGGCATGTCAGGCTGGCTCGCTACAGCTCTCTTCACCACCTGCTCCGGCCAAACAAGAACAGTGATCAGTCATGTTCGCAACCGCCACGGCGCACAAGCAATGAGTGGAATTTTAAAAAAATAAACCAAACTAATTCATCTCATATTTGAAAAGCTGACCTGTAAAAACCAAGTGTACCGTCTGTATCTCGGCTTATTTTGTCTTTATATTGTCACTTCTAACTGGCTAAACATACAGTAGACATGAAATCATTGTGATTTTATTTTTTACAAAAGCAAAGTCAGAATTCACCATTTTGATCATCTGTTTTACGATCAGATGGACTCAAATTCATAGGAGGCGGCAGAGATTAAAGTTTCACAACCACCAGAACGGCATAGCACAGTTTAAAACCTGCTCAATCACTTATGAAATGGATCTTTTTTTAATCATCCAGTTCACTTTCTTTTTTTCCTCAGACTCGGAAATATTGTATTCCAAAAACACAAACTGCCATCCTACCCCGTCTAGGGCCTCTTCAAAGCAGTAAAGCCAGTATTCACGGGCCAGAGCGTCCTCTGTGAGGTCCATAGTGTCGGGGATGTAAGATGAAGGGTCCTGCAGCAGCGGCAGGTTCACCAGCTGCCTCTCAAGACGGTCCATCTCCAACATGTCAAACTAGACGCAACAAAAAGACAGAGAAGACACATGATGTCCGTCTGCTCAGCGCTTCTTCCAGCCTCAAACATGAAAGCCTATTCCAGCTATCACTCTTAGAAACTTTTATTCTAGGATGTATTTCACAATATTTCCCGTTTTCCTTACTGTAGCAACACTTTGGTAAGTTTCACTCATGTTAGGACAACAAAAAAGAAGTGAGGAGGATGCAATAAGGGGGGGAAAAAGGAGGGACGGTTCTCACAAGATTAAATCCTAAAAGCCAGTGGAAGCCAGGAGATAGTCCATGAGAGGATATTACATCGATAGAAGGTTTCTTGAGTGGTAGGTCACTATAGATGATCACACTTTGCCAGTTAGCACTAATGAAAACTATAATGAAAGCTGGGAATTTCAGTGGCGAGAGTGGATTCCAGGGAAGCTACTGCTAACAGGGGGTAACAGCTCCTGATAGTCTACGGAGGCCTGCATGCTTAAAGTATCACACCAAGGAATCACAAAGCTCAAAACCATCAAAAACTTATTTTCCATTTGACCAGAAAAATAGATGGAAAACCTGCGGTCAAGTCTCTCTGTCCTCCGGAAAGTGAACAAAGTGAATGCCTGACAATACTCAAGTCCAGCATTTACAGCTAGAGACTAGGGCACTGTGAGCAGGAGCCACATGTCATCCAACCAGGGCACACAAGTGAAGCGGACGGAGGTACTCACGGGAAACTGAGGGAGACAGTTAGGTAGACAGAGGAATGTGTGGAGAGGAAATGGGGAAAAAAAAAAAAAGATTATCAAAGATTAATGAATGTCTTTGTGTGATGCTTACGGATTCAGCGAGGACAGTGGGGATGGTATTTCCACAAAAGGAGTTAAAGAAAATAAAAATGTGGAATAAAGCTCAAATGTAAAACTACAAGACAGAAGAAGGTGGGTGAAATAAAAACCAATGACCCAGCAGCAGAGTGAAAATAAATCATGTGGTTTGAGTGGCGCCTCGTGATACATGACCCAGCTTCAGGTCTTCATATCTGATCCCACTTTGCCTCCTAAGCAGACTCACCGTTCCACTACGTGCACGCTGCATGGGATTCATATCTGGAGAAACGCTCATCAGGCCTGAGCTTCCCGCATAATTCTCACCCCAACTGTACTGGTTTGGATCTAGAGGAGTACAAGATGCAATTATGATACATTTATGCTTTCGTGGGAAAGATAAATATGTAGCATAAAGTGCATAAGTTAACCTAGCTTACAAGACGTTTCACATTTTTAGTTTTGTTTCAAGATAAGTTAATCTATCCGTTTACTGGTGCAGCCCGTCTCAGAGTCAGCCTCAGTTCATATAGGGTACAATAATCACAGTTTGTAACTTTTAAAAAAATGTCTTCAAATTAAACAGAGCTCTGTGATACTTCATATAGACAGTAGGTGGGCATGTAAACGTAGCTACGTTCACCAAAATACACAAATGGTACATTGGGCCGCCCTTAAACCACGAACAGTTTATTGGTAAACGAGGACAGAAAGCTAAGGCACATTGCGGCCTCAACTATACAGAACACGTTCATCCTCTTTGTCCAGAGAGGCTGTGGCTGTTCTGTATGCTCAACTGCCTGGCGCATTTAAATTGACTCATAGCGCCACCTGCTGTTGCGGCGGGTGAACTACTCGGGACATTTGTGAGAAAATCCCCAGCATGATCACGACGGAATGACTGTGCCAAAAGTCACACGATTTCGTTTTTGTCATTGCAAGACGTGCTGTATTTTTTTGTGAAGCATGATGTATTAGCAGTGTGTTGTGTATTTGTTTGATAGGTACGCTTTGTATGAGCAAAACAAAATGCATTAGTTTTCAAGTGTGCATACCACACTTTGTTCATTAGTGATTGGTTTGTAAAACGTGTTTTGTTTATTTGTTAGGTTTTGGCAGGAAATTAGCTCCCTACTTTTCCTTCACACGTGGTTATATGACCTTTACGTCAGTCAGCCTAATATTTAGCAATATATACAGTAACCAAGTTGACACCAAATTGAGGACAATAATGTGCATTTGTAGCTTTTTCCTTACTGTCCTCCTCTGCTCCTTTAAGAAAAGCCCCAATGGCTCCGAGATAGCCTTCATGTCTTAGGAACAAGGCCTGAACTTCACCCTGCAGTGACAGAACAAAACAACAATCGAGGTTGTAGGTGAAACACTGTCAAGATCAGCTGATGACAAACCAATTTCAGGTCTAAACATACATCAGTGAGTATGAGAAAATAAAGACAATTAGGAACTCGTGTTCACTATGTAATTTCATGTGTGCCAGTTTGTTTTCATGTCAGCAGAGGAAGAGGAAGAGGCCTTGCCTTGGTGAAGAAGTTGATGCTGTAGGTGATTGTGTGCATGGTGACAGGGTGTCCTCTAATGAAAAAGCCTCCAAAGTACACTCTGGACAGATTGTGCAGCTTGGCATACAGACAGGCCAGCTGCCCGATGTCGTTGCTGATCATATGGAGTAAGCTCTTGGCCATGTCTTCTTTAGAGAACTCTACAATTCAGTACAACAACAATCCTTCAGTAGTTGTAAAACCTTTGTCAGTATTCTAATTATGAAGCTTCTTATTAACTTTCGTCTGTTCGACGGCAGTACAAAGCATTAACACAATGATGCGAGCATTGGGACAACAACTTGGTTTCAACATCAAAATCATGGGTCATCATTTCAAACTAAAACTGTATGAAACTACTCAATAATTGCTCAACAGCAGCAGATGGACAGTAACAGGACTTGCTTCAGTCAGCAAAAGCTGTGAATTTCCGTTGAGTGCTGCCACAACTAAACAGTTGACAAGTACAGCACATGGAGAGAACAACGCTGTATCTGACCTGGGTGAGAGGTCATCAGTTCACTTCAACACAGGTTCAACACACAGAAATAGGTATTGGACTTTGTGACATCCGTTTAATTGTATTTACACTTAAAGCTAAACTCCATCCTTTGATTTTCAAATGTGTAGCCTGCAGTGACTGAGTCAGCTTGGATTCACGGAGGTTACAATGAGTTCCAAAAGTGACGCGCGAGAATAGAAATGGTAGTATAGGGTGTTTTGCAATATATTGGGGAAACTACAGTGTGACTGTTTGTAATATTTTGCGCGTATGGATGGGCAGCAGATGAGTGGATTATACCTGCAGGACCGTTTCTTCACTAGGTCCCCATTGAAATATATTTTGCAAACCATGAATCACAGCTGACTGCAGTTGCTGCCCTTCGAGGCAAGCAAATGAGGTAGTTGCAAACTTTTCACAGCCACCTTTCAAGTCCACAGAAGGTGAGTGTTTTATGCTCAAAAGATGACTGGGGTACCGCTTTAATTAATTGTTTTGTCCAGCCAATTGAATGGACTGCACATACAAGGTACAAAACATAAAAGTGTGTCATTACAGTCTTTTATTACACTAACCTGGACATGTACATAAACGACGCTACAGGGCAGCCACATATTATCAATGTTCCCATGTGTCACCTTTGTCAGCAGTGGCAGACTTTCCAAAACTGCTCGCAATAAGATCTCCAGTCATGCCCAGAGACCCATAAGATCCTCCATAGATATCTTTCACAAGCATATCGACACTTGTGTGCTGCCCTTTTGAAGCCAACTGTAGCAACTCGTCAAATCTCTACAGGACAGAAAAGGGTAAATCTCACAAGGCTTAAGGGAACAAAATATTGCACTGGGAAGCCATCTTTAATGGTTGACTTCAAAGTAACTTCTATTACAAGTAGACCAAGTTTTGTTAGGATACCTTTGTTTTGGTGAGCAAGGCTCCGAGGCCCCAGAACGTCCCTCCACCTATTGAGCTTCCTCCTATTCGCTCAAATGTGTCCTCTGATTCAACCTGTGAATCAAATATATCGTAGTGAGAGCAGAAGACCCTGGTTTATACAAATGTTAGTCATCTGGAGAAAGCCAAACTTGCACAATATACACAAGATGTATTTTTACATACCCTATACTATACGGTAGATTAAGAAATAACTCGCAGTTAAAGCGAGACTGTGCTTTAACCCCCTAGCTATATAACGAGGACAAACTCTTTCTGTAGACCTTAAATGATACTGGATTTTTGCAGCAAATGACAAAAAACATGTAAGGGGTTTAAAAATACCTTCCAATATTCTATAATGTTGGTCATCAAAGAATTGCAACAAAGATACGCACTAGAGGAAGGATATTTTAATAAAACACATTCTTAAAAAGTTTCACATCGGTTGTGATTTGCTATTGTGCCAACTCAGATGTAAGTATGTAAACAATGAAGTGTGCTCTACAGACTATGTAATGACGGCATTGTTTACAAACTGACTTTTTCTGCAATACGGTCTGTATTTCTGTATTTTGTTAAACATTTCTTTTGCATATTGGCAAATATTTATGTTGACACTAATATATCTGTGATAAGAAAGTCAATGTCACTTTGGTATCAGAAACTTCTCATTTATAGGTGCGTTTCAGCTTAGTTAGTTGTTTAAAATCTTTTTAAGCTGCAGAGGCCCATATTTATTTATGTTTCTATTGAAGGCCTTGTCAATTCTGAAAACGTTCATATAATAAAAGATAAAAAAATCCCTGTAACCTTCATACCTTAACAAAGACCGTGTGAAGGAATTTTCCCTAGAGGGCCCTAATGTGGGTGTCAGGTGAGGTACAGGTCATGCACACGTCACACTTGGGATCACTTGCAAAACCTAGAAATGAAACGGCCTCTGTCTCTAGCATTAGTTCATTTTGCTGTCTCCTGCAGTGGACTCCTAACGACAGCAGTGTAGAACGGAAGATCCGTTGCTTGGACACTCAAGCACGGTGGATGTAACAGACTGCCTCCCCTTAAAACGTAGTACATGTGACCTCCTAATTCCAACGTGACTTAGGTAAGCATTAGAAATCACATATTTAGGCTAGAAAAGCATAACCTTGCAGGGAGAACACGTTAGACCCTATAGGGCTAATAAGGGATAAATACTGTGGATCAGGAAGAGACACTGGGTTTCACCTTTTACTGTGAACATATTCATTGTCTCCTCAGCCTCCTCAACTTCATTCAACATTGGTGTGTAAGACATCCCGAGTTTCCTGAAACCTTGTTAATCATCAGAGTCGACTAGCTCACAAAGAATCTCCTTCACAGACAGGGATATGTGTAGCTTCAGACAGGGGCTGTAACTAACAATTATTTTAATTCTCGGTGAATCTGACAATTTTTGTTCTCGACGAACCCTTTGGTCTATATAATGTCAGAGGATAAAGAAAAAGGCTTAAGGTTGGCGTCTTCAAATGTCTTGTTTTGTCTGATCAACAGTCCAAAACCAGAAGATAATCGGTTTACTATCATGTAAAACTGAAAAGAAAAAATTTTAATCAGCAAATCATCCCATTGGAGAAGCTGAAACCAGAACATTATTGGTGGTTTTGCTTCATAAATTACTTCACGATTAACGGATCCTCAAAATAAGTACTGATTAATTTTCCATCACTGGACTAATCAATTAACTGACTAATCACATCAGCTCTGCTTTAAACTGTTTAACAGAGAAACCTACTGTCCTCAACCACAGACAAAACTTTGATTCGTCGGTTTTTACCTTGACTATGGACACCCCAGAGCCGATGTTGACGAGCAGGTAAGGGAAGATGTCGGGTTGAGTCGTCTGGAAGCGGAACTCTGAGTCAGCGTGCTTGGCGTACACGAAAGCCTCGTGTGGTATGTTCCTCAGCACAAAGTTACAGCCCTTGATGAGGCAGGTCATCTCGTCCTCTTTGTCCACTCTGCAACACATAACGAGTCCAATTAGTGTGAATCATTCATAGCCAGAGCGGAAGACAAACTTTTTTTGTCCCCCATCCGATAAATCACTGAGAATAATGTGCAATCTCCCGTTTACAATATCACTCGGCATTTACATTTTAAGGTTTTAATTCCAAACAAATTTCACAGATTAGTTCCCCTTTCTCTGAGTTGAATTAATATAGTAACTTTTAACTGGAAAACTGACACATATATAGACTGTAAATGGCTCTCAATGCTAATGCAATGTGGATGCAGACAATAGCAAGTCCAACAGCATGTGAATGCTCTGTTGCTATCACACAATGTTTGCTTAGGCACCAAGGTGGCGGCCAGTGTTTGCCGAGTAGATATTTTCTAGAATAGTTTTCATGAGGTCTCCTACACAATCAAATGCATCCTCTGATTCACCCTGGTTCACTGGAAGAGGACAGGATATTGCTTTGTGTTGGACTCGGTTACAGTAAGGGCCCTTTCTGGTTTTGTTTGCGCATGCAGCAACTACAGTGCAGCACTGTACAGCATCAGACCAAAAGCTGACTGACACAGCACAGAAAAAGGCCTTTTTTTTGTGTGTGCGGCTATATTAACAGCCGGTTTGAATACTCACTTGAGTCCGAGTTTCCTCTCAATGAGTTCTTTGAACTTGTGTGCCCCTCCACCTGTGGCTTTGATCACTTTGGTTTCCGTGTTGACCAGGTGGTCTTTGATGAAGTCCAGGCACGTTTCGATGTAAGCATTTTCGAACTTGATAAAGTGCAGGCGTGCGGTGACCTCTTCCTGCACGGATATTTCATAGAGCTTGTCACTGGTAGACTCCTGGGACACAGATGAGACGGAAACACAGAGGAGCATGGGTGAATACTTCATTGCGTCTAGCTAAAGACATTGTGGAAACAACATAGCCAGTGTGTTTTGATGGAAGCCTACTTGTTTAGCTGGTTATCTGTTGGTGGTGGTACTTTCACACAGAGAAAATACAATATGCCCATGCAGTTTGGGCTTTTGGTAGGAAAACTTTTAATAATTACCATTGTAGCGTGGTCGAAAGATCGCACTTTGGCCACTTTGTGTTGTACGGTTGAGTAGTAGGCAAGCTTTGTGAGCGACCCACCTGTTAAAGCAGAACAGCATTGATAATGTCCGATATGAACGCCGTTAGACGACAGAAGCTAAACAAGTGACAAAATGGATTAAGATCCAGACTTCACACTAACACTTAGTGAACTGAAAAGAAGCGGTGGCGTTAGCTCAACAGAGACCGTAGCACCTTAACACAGGCTAGCTAACTTAGCAGCTAACGTCAACGCCGTTGAACTTGTCAAAGTTGACCAGGTGGTTTGACACACGTCCCCTTTATCAGATAAAGAGAACACGGAAACCTCACCAGACTCCCATCTACACAGTAAACAGACTTGCTGTAACTCAAATTAAAATAAGACTCGAGTTTAAGTGGCTAACGTTAGCAGTTGTCTTGTTTACTTTCCCTGTAAGTCATGTGTTGTCATAGTATCAGGCTGCGGCATAGCTGGTCCATAAACATGGAGATTAGCCTCGCTCGAGCAAAAGTGGCTTAAGAAAGTAAGAACACGTTCCCATTCTCAGGTACCTATGTCTATTGCGAACCGCTTAGCGTTTTCCAAATTGCGGAATATCTCGTCGGGCGGCAGCGTAATGCTTTTATCCATGGTGTGACTACTCGTGCTGCTGTCAAGTCGAACACATTCCGCCATGGTCGACAATGATATTGACGCTGCATGCGTGGCGTACGTGCGTGCTTCCCGTCGTCCAATCAGCGCTCACGTACAGCCAGAGGCGTGGGCGTTGTCCTGTAAACGTTTCAGCAGCACCTTAAAAAATCGTATTTTCAAGATTTTGAAAACCCTTTTTGTTCACTTGATCTGCATCTGAAGACAATAATACATAATACAATTAATTGTTATTTGTACGTTATTTGCACCAATTATTTTAAAAAGGATTAGAAAACAGCTATATTGTGAGTATTTGTGGTGTAACTGGGGCAATATTTCAGGTTTTATTGCTGTCAAGTTGTTCATACTTGCAAAATTCTTTGAATTCGAAGCAGCTATAGATCCAAAAACAATACAACTTTTCTAGATAGAAACAAAATAATTTTCACTAAACCACTTATTTAGGTATTGGCTTCTGAAACAAGACTTAGAGGTGGAGTGACAACTACTGTGGTCACTGCCATTTCTCTCAACTAATAGATTATTGTTGTAGCTGTTATGGTGAGTGGTTTTGATTATTAAACGTTGACTTGTTTGCTTGTAACAAGCAGCAGCTTGTAGGTGGGTTAGTCAGAACAAACATATGCCGTGCAGCCACACTTTGTTCAGTGCCAACAAACTTTATTTTTAAATTCTAATGGAGGTCCCAAAGTTTCCAAAAATACTAAATATGTCTTGCTCAATTTGGAGTAAATTTGTGTAAATTATGCACAAGATGTGTATAATATTTCCATTTGGCAAAGGAATGGTGCAACCAAAAACACAAAGTCTTTGGTTTGAATATTTCACCAAGTGGTAACATCATGAAGCTTCGATTCATAGTGATACATGATACATTACATTTACTGTATATGTGATGCTGTCAGAAAGTGTGGGTATGATGTTTTTATCAACCTTAAAGCTAATAAAGGGGAAACAAAAGAAGAAAACTGTATGTACAGGGGTCAATTGTATTTGGTAATGCAGCTATTCTCATGTGTTTCTTTGTGTTGAAGGCCCACATAAACTAACCACTACAGGGTTGAGCTCATCCATAATATAAATATAAAGTGTCCTCATTAAAATATTCTACAGTAGACTACAGACTGAGGGATGGAGACAATATCCATACAACACCCATAGAAAGTAATGCAATCCAGTGCAATAGCGCAATAAATAATGTAATCCCCGTATTGTTATTACATTCAGATAAGGTTCTTCAATGTTCATTTTTGTTCACATGAAGAATGACAGCGCAAGATTCAGTTGATGTTTTTTATTAAACAAGAATGAATGGATCGCATCATGGTGGTGATGATACATCACAGTAAAGACTTGTAGTCCAAGAAAATTTACTCAAACAGAGTACAGTGAACAGCTTCACTATCTTTACAAAACACAGGGAAACCTAAACAAAGTGAACAAACTCCCTTAAACAGAGAAAAAATAACTATCAGATACAAATTTGTACTGTTGACACAACAAAACACATTGATGATAGAACAGATGACTTCAAGACCCAACGTGGGTCAGTTATCTTTTTACAAAGTAAAAAGTACATCAAGTGCTACCAGAAAGTAGCTGAGATACACCAATTCCTGTCACTGGATCATTCTTGATGCAGACGACCGACAGGACTTAAAGGCAGGTGTGATAATGCTGGACGCCACTGGCCAATTTTTGATAGTATTGATAAATCAATAAGAGAGTATATGTTTTTCATAGAATACAATTTTGTGCTACTTCAATATTTTCATTTCTGTTCAAATAAGATATTCCCAAAAGTAAAGGGAAATATCAATCCAATATGACTTTGTATTGAATTAAAACACTTTGCACACACACATCGATTATATTTCAGAATTATGTCTGATAAGAACTTCTGACCAATGTGGTCATGCCAGTTTGTCTGGTAGTCACTCCAGTCTGTAGGTGTCTACCACGGCCTCCAGGGGGCGCTGCTGGCCGGACTCTTCTCTTTGGTGATGCTGGTCTGGACTGTGGAGCTCAGAAGAGAGAAGTCAGCCTCTCTCAGGTTCTTATCAGAGGACGAAGGCAGCTTGCTGATGTTGGTCAGAAGTCTTCTCTGGGACTGTGTCTTCACCTGCTCCCTGGACAGGAAGTGTTCCACCTCTTGGACACACCTGGAGAAGCCCTGATCAACAGCTGCTGAGTCCACAGCTTGATGCTGCTGCTGCTGCTGCAGCTGCTGCTGCAGTCGTCTCAGGACACAAACTGTCATCTCCAGGATGTCTGCTTTCTCCAGCTTGGAGTCTGGCTGCTGTTTGAGGAACTCTGGACCCAGGAGAGACTTGAGCTGCTCGATGCTGCTGTTGATTCGCTCTCTGCGTAACTTCTCCACCAGAGGCTTTCTGAGCTGCAGACAGAAGAACAAAGTCATTAATAAACTTATTCTGCAGCGTAGTGTTAGCATGAACAAACAAAACCTTTCATGAAGGATCACGTTTCCTTGAATCTGCAGTTTACCTTGTGGGTCAGAGTCAGATGCTCCTGAGAGTCGGTCATTGCTGCAGTGATTGTAGGTGCCATGTCTGGATCTCTGTGCTGTAGAGGTCTCTGTAGAGAGAATCTGCTCTCTGCCGGCTTCATCCCTCCTACTTATAGTCCCACATCTCCATATGAATGTGTGGGTTTGGGTCTGGCAGGAGTTTCTCACAGTCTCAGCCAATCAGAGAGCTTGGTGAGACAATCAGGCATGTGGAGCAGCAGCACATTGAATGCTGTTATTGCCTGGGGGACAATGGTTAGATCTCAGGGGAGCAGGTGGAGGACTGGGGGGGCGATGGAGACACTCACAGAGCTCTGTGTGAATCTGGGAAAGTGGTGACCCTGCAGAGAGAGCAGATCTGCTGCCTGATGCTGGGATCAATGACTCTGACTGAGCACACGCTCATCATCCCATCACACACGTGGGAGACTGACAGGGAGATTGTCCTCAACATTAAGGACAACTTCATACCTTGGAGGTATTGCTTAGACGTATTAAATCAAGTATCTGTCCTTGTTAGGTTGACTGTGTTAAAAAAACAAACATTTCTGTAAAAATCATCCTTGTTGTTAAAGCCAAGATATTGGATCTTTTTGAACAAGGCAAGGCAGCTTTATTTGTATGGCACAGCTCAACAACAAGACAATTCAAAGTGTTTTACATAAAATATAAAAGGCATCATGACAAAATGTAAAAAGAAACATAAGGCAAAATAGGTACCGCACGTTTTTTAAGCAAGCACAACACAAGCTTGCAGGTAATCACAATTGTGATTAGTTCAGACAAGTTTAGTTCGTATATTGTGACAGTGAAACAGTAAAACTTTCATTCGGCTGAAAGTTGTCCAGATGAACCAGATGTGCCTTCTGTCTTGTGACAAGTTTTTCCAGTGAGTAAAGAGTAAGTCAGGGTTTCCCACACTGAATCCTGAGAGCTGCGATCAGTGCACCACAAGTTTCTGTGCCGTATTGATGACTATTGGCCCTCTTTTGAGCAAAGGGCAGAACCTGACAGCGCTAACCATCTGCAGAAAAACAATGACAGTGGCTGAGTTTATCAGAGCTTTGGCTAACAGTAAAAGACCTCATCATTATTATTATTTACCACAATATTGAGACAGTGTTTTCTGACGTCCAAACGTGAAGAGGAATTTGAGTGGAAAGTTGGTTACAGGTACTTCAAGAAATACCAAATTACCATTTTAGTCTAATAAAAATGTCTTTGCTCTGTTTTGTCTGTTAGTTAACGTTAGTCAGTTTATTGAGAGGCTTCTTAAAACACACGCAATTTAGACAAAGCTATGTGTGTCAAAACATGAAGCAAATCAAAAGCCTGTTTAACGCTTCTTGTAAGGGCGACATTGCCTTGGCAGATTGGCATCCGTCAATAGAATAAATAAAAAGGCATAGATTGAAATTATGCCCTGATAAACAGAGGGGAAATGAAGTTGGCAGAAGTTAGGGTCTCTCTTTGGCACCAGAGAGAGACAGACAGTGAAAGAAATAGAGAAAAAAACAGAGAATAAGGAGAGAGAAAAGACCTTCGTCTGAAGTGTGCCAACTCCCCTTGGAGAATAGTCAGGTGCTGGAGCCGTTCAGGATGCTAATCACACTGAACTGTGACTCTGCCTCTCACAGCTTTCCCACACTCTGTCCATTGACAGAGCTCCCACTCCCACAATAGACATGTGCCTTGTTAAATGCTAATTCATCCTCACACAAGCGTCTCCAGCTCTCCCCTGAGGGTAAAGTTTGCTGTTTAGACACTCTCTTCAATTAAGCGACGATAGCAAGAGAAATAAATACAAATATTTTGAGTGGGGATGTAACCTAACAACCAGTCATCTAAATGTGTTTGGGTGCAGATTTTACAATTAAATAGAGCTTTAAACTTCATTTATAACACACTATGAAGCACTTGTCACCAGATATAAGGACGGTTTTGACGTGTTTATTAAAGTATTAAATATAGTATTTCAGTACAGTATTTCTCAGACTTACTGTAGTTTATATTATTACAACTGTGTTTTACAGTATTGTCAATAATTATCTGTCTATCTACAGCAGCTTCCACTTTTGGGTGCCCACATGAAGAGTTATAGTTGTTGACAAATACATGAATAAATGCTTATATCTGCTATAACTGTCATTTATTAAATGTTTATATACTGCATATCAATGCTAAGTAAAATGTTACCGCATGTTCTTTATTTAATGGATCATGGCTGTGCATTTTATGTTTAAAACATGTTTCAAAGTTAGAAAATGATGATAACTCTAAAAATAACTCTAATACTCTCGTATAAAGTTCATAAATCAATCGGATTTGATAATCGGGCACCATTGTATTTTAATCAAAATTTAATTGAATTTCTTTCAACCTTCAACAGACCTCCTAATTTACATTTTTACACAGGGTGATTTTAGAATTAAAAAAAAAAATCAAGGATAAAAATTATCTAAATATATGTATTGCCAGGTTTAGTGAGTAAAAAATGTAAACATTTAAAATTCAGTAGTAAAGAATTCTTTCCCCCCTCTCAGACGTCTTTGTCTGGTCTGCCTCTATTGTCCCACTGGGGCTCTGTGAGTGCGATTTCCCTGCTTTCCCACACTCTGTCCATTCACCGACTTCATAAACAAAAGAAGTGTGTCTGGTTGCACATCACATTAATTATGGAGTCAGTTTACGAGTTTTGTCTCGCTGCCTCTGAATGGAAATTCCTGTCATCAAGACTCGTCATTACCAGCCTTTTGTAAAATCTCTGTAAGGAATGCAGACATGCTAAGGATTAATGGAAGTTCAAAAACATTCTTTTCCCCTTCCTTTGGATTCGAACTGCATTCCAGACTGTTTATTGTGACGGGATGGATAAAAGGGAGTCTATTCCTCAATTGATCAGGGTCTGGTTATGGTGCAATAAGACTATGAATTTGAAGTTGAAGCTTATTTGTAATAGCTGCAAACAAACATTATTTTAACCACAATCAAAACAGCTTCATACAGCTGTTGATAAGGAGATTTGTGTTTGAAAACCATTGCAAAAAGGTCCATTGCATCCAAGCTAGTATTACTTTCTTAAAGTTTAATCTGACTACCAACTCAACTGCAGCTTCAGCAACATTGCCAGACCACCTAAAAAGAAACCAAGAAAGCAAGAGGAATTATGTTTATGCATTGGAGAGTATTACGTTTACAACAGAAATATATGCATGTTAAGTTTTAGATAAATGAAAATGTTTTCATCATCAATCTCCAGCGTGTGATGGGATGATGAGCGTGTGCTCAGTCAGAGTCATTGATCCCAGCATCAGGCAGCAGATCTGCTCTCTCTGCAGGGTCACCACTTTCCCAGATTCACACAGAGCTCTGTGAGTGTCTCCATCGCCCCCCCAGTCCTCCACCTGCTCCCCTGAGATCTAACCATTGTCCCCCAGGCAATAACAGCATTCAATGTGCTGCTGCTCCCCTTATTGTCTTACAGAGCGCTCTGATTGGCTGAGACTGTGAGAAACTCCTGCCAGACCCAAACCCACACATTCATATGGAGATGTGGGACTATAAGTAGGAGGGATGAAGCCAGCAGAGAGCAGATTCTCTCTACAGAGACCTCTACAGCACAGAGATCCAGACATGGCACCTACAATCACTGCAGCAATGACCGACTCTCAGGAGCATCCGACTCTGACCCACAAGGTAAACTGCAGATTCAAGAAAACGTGATCCTTCATGAAAGGGTTTGTTTGTTCATGCTAACACTACGCTGCAGAATAAGTTTATTAATGACTTTGTTCTTCTGTCTGCAGCTCAGAAAGCCTCTGGTGGAGAAGTTACGCAGAGAGCGAATCAACAGCAGCATCGAGCAGCTCAAGTCTCTCCTGGGTCCAGAGTTCCTCAAACAGCAGCCAGACTCCAAGCTGGAGAAAGCAGACATCCTGGAGGTGACAGTTTGTGTCCTGAGACGACTGCAGCAGCTGCAGCAGCAGCAGCAGCATCAAGCTGTGGACTCAGCAGCTGTTGATCAGGGCTTCTCCAGGTGTGTCCAAGAGGTGGAACACTTCCTGTCCAGGGAGCAGGTGAAGACACAGTCCCAGAGAAGACTTCTGACCAACATCAGCAAGCTGCCTTCGTCCTCTGATAAGAACCTGAGAGAGGCTGACTTCTCTCTTCTGAGCTCCACAGTCCAGACCAGCATCACCAAAGAGAAGAGTCCGGCCAGCAGCGCCCCCTGGAGGCCGTGGTAGACACCCAAGGACTTGTACAAAAGTAATGCTCAGAATGAAACTCCTGTGTTAAACGAGCAATTTTAGCCTACTTGTAGTTTTGGACTTTTAACATCGTCCTCATTGTTGTGGGAGTCTTACGTTGAAGAGTTACTGCACGTGTTACTGCAATTTTTTACTTTTTTTGCATTTTGTAAAGGTCAGATTCTGTGTTTCTGTGATATTTGCAGACAGCAGGTTGGCTACCATTTTTTTGTTTAAAAAGGTAGTCACTTATTTCTGATTCAGCTGTTACTCTGTGAAGTAAACATTATTGTTCCCAATGGGAATGCCTATGTAATGTCAGTAACACTGACAATGATGTATGTCATTTTTCTTCTCCATTAAGGAGACACAGTTAATCATGTTGAACATGTTTTGGATTTATATGTGATATTCACATACGCTATCAGTTGAAATGTCCTTTCTTTATTTTTAAATATCTCAACTGTCTGCATTTTTAGCAGATTCATTTTGTGTATGAAAAACTTCAGCAAGACAACTGTGCTGCTTTATAACTCTGTGAGTGACAGCACTCATGCCTTCAATGAAGGGCTTGTTGTTTGTAAAATGTTTCAACGTGAATGTATCTCTTCAAGCCAAGTGATGCGCATTAAAACAATCACAAAAACAGAACAAACAAAAAGTGCTTGCTGGTCTCATTTTTATCAGCTACTCTTGTAAACACACTGCACATAAAGCACCAGGAATCCACTGCATATTTCAAAATGTAATTTAAAACAGGAGCTGACAGATGCACAATACTGAACCAAATGTCTCAGTAGCACCACCTTTTGGTGAAACTGGTCTCTCCTCACCTGGTCAGGGAGTGATCGGTGGGATTTGGGTTTTGTTACACAGTGAGGCCACATCTTGAAAATATGTCACAAACATATGATGGAGAATAAGTCGGATAAGGGAGAAAGTCAGAGAGCTGCAGGGTTCAACCCCTCAGCTGTGAGGTCATGATTTACGTTACATCTAGTGTCTGCAATCAGTGGAAAATATGGTGTTACGTCATAGAAAAACCAACAGAATCAGAATCAGCTTTGTTGCCAAGCAGGTTTACGCATACAAGGAATTTGTGAAACAATAAACATAGTACAAATATAAAGAAAGAAAAACAAGTACTGCAGGTCAGAATCATAAATATAAATTGTATATATATAATTTATTATTATATATATTATTATTATATCCTAAATATAAAATTGACAGTAAGGTATTAAAGGATATTAAAAATATTATGAGAAAATAATAAAGAATATGTACAATATGACTGTGATATGATTGTGCAATGTGCAAAATATGAAATAACGTGTTTCACAAGCCACCGGAACAGCTTCAGCATAGATTCGTCCTCGTCTCTGTAACCTAACCGGAGGGGTGAACACCGTTCTTCTAATCGATACTGCCCCGTCTGGTGTTTTGACCATGTTAGTGGAGAGCTGTCTGACATGTGAGTCTCCCATAGGAAGTGAAACTGGGCTGAGATCTGGTGAGTGCAAAGGCCACAGTACATGATTCACATTCTTTTCATACTCATACCACTATGAACCATCTATGCCCTTTGGACACGCATCTGAATTAGTTTGGCTTCTTCGCTCTTTATTTGTTCAGGATTTCCCTGTAATTTGTCACCTGCCTGTGCATGTGTAGTGGTGGCAGAGGGTCTGTCATGGAGCAGGCGGCGCTGCTGTTCATGGTGTTTGAAAAGCATTCATTCCACTTGAACTATGAGTTTAAACAAATCCCCCCAAAATGTAATTATCCGTACAGAGTTTGACTCTACTGATTAAGTTCTGAATTCCTTTCCTTTTCTTTGTTTACTTTGGTAGAACATGATGAGTTTGAATGATGTATTCCCCGAAAACTGATTTAAATGCGGTGACGTACAAAGATTTGCATCTCTTGCGCGTTTATTTTCTCGAAATGTGAAAAAAACAACAACACAAAAACAAACTTCAATCCACTTTGGATGAATAAAAACAAATGGTGAACATAACAAAATATGCATACATGGCATACACGGAACTGTAACAAAAACCCTTTTCAGAAGAAAGGTTGGTGTTTAAGAATACGATACATTATACCTTGAAACAAGGCAGTAAGACACTGTATGCAAACTGTAATCACACAATATTAGCCTATACAGTATTTTCACAGGAAGAATAGGTTCATTTTGCTCTGTTTGGCTTTTTAAGGAGAATTACTGCAGTTAAACAATAAAAAATTTGAAACATTTTGGTCCTAAATATTTAATCATCAATACTAACTCCTGCATAGTTAAGTGACCGGATTTATAAAATTATAAATCCCTCAAATAGCAGCACAACATGTTTTAACAATGCAGCTACTGACTCTTCTTCTCAGCCAGTGACCTCTTGACCTGTTCCTCTGAATCCCATTTTCTTCCTGCAGCCGCCGTCGCAGCCAAAAAGAAATCATATCATGTGAGGGTTCTTCAGATCTGTTTGTCATGATGCAAGTTATGCATTTCTCTACAACCAACAGATGTTCAACACGCAGCGACATAACTGGCATCACTTCAGTCTGTAGTTCCCAAATCAGTGAACTGCAATTGTTTTAATGCAGTTTCAGTGGTTTCTTATTGTCCATTCCTCGTTGTCATTAAAAGCACAGCGGAGCCAAGTCTTCCTCTGCATCGGGAAACAGACGTAAAATGTCCCTTGAATATTTGGAGTAGCCGTTGTGTGACAGCAGGGCTTTTCTCAAGGCGAGGAAGGACTTTGTTTTCTCCAGGATGTCTGAGACAGGGATCCCATTCTGCAGATGTTCTCCAATCAGAGCCTTCAGCCTCTCCACTCCAGTGCAGCATTTCCTCTCCAACATGTGGAGTTTACACCTGTGAGACAAACAGAGGCATGAGTTTTATTAGTGTGTTCATCAGCTTAGTGGAAGGAACGTAATGAAATGAAAAAAGTTTCCAGCAATAAAACAAGAAATTAAAAGAAACGTGGCTTTGGCTTACCTAAAGAGCTGCTCCTTCACGCTGTCTTGAAGAGCGAGGTCCGCGTAGAGAGGCATTTCAGCGTTTGCTTCTTGTGGCGGTGAGCTCTGCTGTTGCCTGCGAAGGTTCAGAGGACGTCTCTCTTGACATCTGTGTCTCTGCTCTGCATTTATGCTGCTCATCCAGCGCTCGATCCGCTTTTCAGCCAATCAGGAGGCTCAGAGCTCAGGACAATAGAGTGAATTTAATGCCTGTCACACAGAACAGGTGGGATGCTTTATCTGTATGCCATAGATCAGCGAGGTCAGTGGGAAAATATTTTTCCTGAAGTGGACATGGGAAAATTTTGTTTCCCACTCTGACGCTTAGACCCGGACTCTGATTATGATTGGACATAGCAGAGAACCTTTAATGACGCTAATCTAGGGATGAGAAATTAAAATTAAACAAAATGTTACATTAAACCTTTCCAATTAAACTGAACAAGACGGTCATTGTTGCAGTGATTGTAGGTGCCATGTCTGGATCTCTGCGCTGTAGAGGTCTCTGTAGAGCGAATCTGATCTCAATGGCATCAGCAAATACTCTCAGGCAATGAAAATCAGACAGACAACAAGAAAAAATGTCTTGTCTACTTTAGGAATTACTATCCGTTTCTTTCTTTTATGAGATGAATGGACATTGCACTCTCTCCTTCACTGTTAATGTTTCTTTAATGTGACTGCAAAACTTTGAATTACCTTTGTGAATAAAGCATTCACTAAACCCTAATACTGTACAACTAAACACATTCTTTAAAAAAAAGACCCAAAGGCTGTCATACTGTTTTAAAGCTATATTTTCTGACTCAGTGTGTCTCAGCAGTGAGCTACAGCTCAAGCAGATGGCCTGTCTCTGAAGTGGCTTTCTGCCTGAGAACCGTCCTGAGGCTTTGTGAGGGCAGACACACTTCCATTGTGTGCGCAGCTGAGCAGGCTGCATACAGAAGTGTGGGAAGCCGTGCGTCGCCGTGGCTCCCAGCTCCAGAGAGAGAGGAGGGCGTGTGACCGGGGCACGCTCAGCCTTGTGCTGGGAGCTGTGGGAGCTCAGAGGAGGGGAACTGGGAAACCTGAGCCCCTACACAGACAGCGGATAGACTCACGGACAGACGGAGAGGAGATAAGCAGGAAGGTCAACCCACCTGAACCTGATTATCAGCTTGCAGTTGTCCTGGTGTGTTCACAGGGAATAATAACAATGAATAATAATAATGAACACACACACACACACACACACACACACACACAAAAAAACGGCAACACATTTATCACAGACAGGAAAGGAAAATGTATACTCCTCTCTCAGAGTGCATCAAAAGGATTACATTTTTATTTAAAAGAGAAGAGAAACATGCCCTGTCAGTGATCATTTTGCAAGAACTGCAAATGATTCTGCTTAGAAAAACAATAATCTTACAAAGAGCAACTTTAAATCTGACCTCTATGTCTTGCAGGTAATTGCAAAGACATCACGACTCGTGGACTTCAGTTTTACGGGATTTGCTTCAGCGTTTCCGTCGTATTTATGGTTCTGTCAGTCAATCAAATGCACTTTTCTGATAGTAAACACTGACTTTAAGGGTTGACGCTGAACATCTGAACGCACCATCAGCTATAAGCATAACCGGCATAAAACACATCCTTTATTTATGTATTTTTTAGGAAGTCTGCAAGCTGAACACAAACACCCCGCAGCACCCCATCCCATGATTAAAGCAGACAGCCAACAGAAATGGTTACTGCTACAGTACAATAGATTAACCTACCATGTAATTATGACATTACTGAGTCTTTTGCTTTTTTGCTTTGAGAATAAAATATTAGATACTTGCTGAAAGCAGATATGGATGTGTGTGTGTATGTGTGTGTGCTTAAAGTGTGTGTGTGGTAATGGTGGTTAAATGTTTCTTGAAATTCCAGTGAGTTAAGTGTAAGACGATCTTTATATACATAATAGTTGGTTAATAATAGACTAAACATGAATGAGCTAATTCTCACTGTGATGGTTCATTGGAATTACAACTACCAGTAGGTTTATTTGTCATGTCAATTGCATCTTATTTAAATAACTCTTATAATGAGGAATGTATTGCAATGGGGCAAATACATATGTGATTGCAGCCACAGTGATATGCAGAGAGCAGAGTGAAACCTCTATTTTAAAAATGATCAAATGGGAGCACAGCTGAGAAACATGCAACGTAAATTCTTTAACATTATTAAAGGGCTATGAGACAAAATTACATTAAAACACAACATTTGCAAACGGCAGTGTTTGTTTATTCAAACAAGGCACAGTGATCATGTATGAAAAGCTCTGGCTACAGATGATCCCAACATCAACTTGAAGATTTCTCCAAGACACAGTGTACTCAGCAAAGGAACAGTTGTCTCTATAAACGACAAACCAACATGAAAATAGATTACAAACTGCTTATTAATATTATTTTCAAACTTAATTAACAAAAGCAAAGCAGTAGAAACCGACCTTACAACCGACCAGAATGTTCTTATCACAGAGTGATGACAGCAGGTTAATAACCACTGAATACATGAATGTTCATTACAGACAACATGACAGTCACTGGAAAATGGTGACAGTGTGATACTAAGAAAACCTTTTAGAAAAAAAGGATAAGCATTTGAATCTTAAAAAAGATCAGGTTTCAAAGATTTAACTGAGGTAAAGTTCATAATGACAAAATGTCCATAAAAAGGACAATTAAAAATGTGGATGAGTTCTAAATCATCAAAACCTTTCAAGAGGTGATAAATAACTCTATGCATTAGTTTTCACAACACATTTCGTGCAGTGAGGCTTAAAAAGATCACAGGAAAATTGTGACATTAAGAAAACACTTTTAGAAAACGGGATAAACATTTGGATCTTATAACAGATCAGTTTTGAGTCATCAGAGAGATTTAAGTGAGAAAAGTCCATGATGACAACATGTCCATAAAAAGGACAGTTCAAGTTTTTTGATCAATATGATCATTCATAGTCAAAAGGTAACAAAGTTCACCATCGCATCATTTTGTACCAAAACATGACACGCAGTGATGCTTAAAAGTTCAGAGGATAATTGTGACATTAAGAAAAGCTTTTAGAAAAAAAGGCTAAACATTTGGATCTTATAACCAATCAGTTATTGCCTGGGGGACAATGGTTAGATCTCAGGGGAGCAGGTGGAGGACTGGGGGGGCGATGGAGACACTCACAGAGCTCTGTGTGAATCTGGGAAAGTGGTGACCCTGCAGAGAGAGCAGATCTGCTGCCTGATGCTGGGATCAATGACTCTGACTGAGCACACGCTCATCATCCCATCACACACGTGGGACACTAACATTTATGGTGTAATGTATGGATTTCATGAAGGATCGAAGTTAATATAAAAACGAAGTGGAATTCTTTTTTTATCCAGCTCTTTCACTGAGTCAAAACCTGAAATGTTGCAGACGAAATTGTTATTTTTTGAATTGATCATTTGAATTACTTATTTCATTTAGTTTTTTAACTTGATACATTTCACTTTAATTTTGCAATGTGAAAAAATACAACATTTTGCACAACAGTAATATAATATGTTCGGACAGTGATGTCCACTAAGGCACTGAAAAGAAAGTCAGCACAATAATCATGCTGCAGTCCAGGTGTAGCAGAGTCTTTTGACACGTGCCTTGTAGTCAGTGTGAGTAACAAGTTGAGCTCAGTTTCCCACACTGACTCCCTGTATGGTGTGGTCAATGAACCACAAAGGGACTAGTGTGACAGATGCTGGCTGTGTGTTGTTATAGCAACAGAGCATGACATCACAAGCCATCTGGAGGGAAAGGATGCCATTGGCTGGCTCTGACAGTTTGTAAAATCTGACATTTTGGTGAACCATCTCTCATAAATGTTCACCAAAGTGATTTATCTCATATGTTGAGTCCAATCATTATCACTGTCATACATTGTGCACCTCCCGTCATAATCACGCCTCATTACTAAACATCAACTAGATCTAAATTTCAGCTCCACACATGAGGGTGCGAGGTTTCCTGGGGGGCAGCTGTTTCCTCAAGTGTGCCAAATCACCTGCCATCTGGAGGGAAAGGATGCCATTGGCTGGCTCTGACAGTTTGTAAAATCAAAGTGTGCCAAATCCCTTTGGAGAATCTCTTGCTGGTTCAACTCTGCCACCCAGAGCTCTCCCACACTCTGTCCATTCGCTGTAAATAGGCATGTGCCCCTCTACAAATGAGGATCCTAAACACAAGCAGTGTCCTCCGCCTGAGGGCTGAGTGTGGGGGCCCATCAAAAAAATTGTTGGCCATAAAAGTAAAAAGTGGGTACTTAAGCAATATGTGAAAATTACAGTTAAGTACTTTACATTTTAGACACATGATGAATTAATTAATATTGTAAAATGCTAAAACATCGTGTTTGTGTAATGTGTCGGGGTCTGAACATTAGGGCGAAATGTCTCATTTTTCGATTTTCTCCACTCAGGTCATAATTAATGTGACAGGAAGTATACTGAATATTAGATCATTTTTAACATCACACACAACTGTTTGGGACTTCTGTTAAAATGTTGCTGTCCGTGGTGTTGAATAACAGATGTAAGTTAGCACAGCTAACAAGACAATAATGTGATGTGAATGCAGGTGAGCAACTTTCCTCTTTTCTAAGTTATTTATTTAGTAAATTAATGTTTGTTCTTAATGTCAGGTAACGAACCAGAAGTAACATTAATTTACGTCAGCCTTATGGCCCAGTGGTGTAACGAACATCACAGAGGGACAAATGAAAGGAAGAACCCGAATAAAAGAGTGAACACACATCAAATGATCAGATGGTTCCTTGCACCAGGGTCCACTGAACGGTTTAGTGAGTATAAAAATAACGGGCACCAGATCTCAACCGAGTTTGACACGTATGGAAGATTTTGGACCAACATGTAAGACAATGCTCTCCAACGCCATCTGCATGAGACCAGACGACGTAATATAAACTTTCATCTTCAAATCTATTTAGTGGTGTCTGCGATTGTCTCTGATGCTATATGTCCTTATGTTATGACTGGCTGTGTTTGTTTTTTCGCTCTGTCTGTTGTACTCAGGTCTCTGTTGCAAAAGAGATCTTGATCTCAATAAGATGATGTGATTAAATAAGGGTGCTATATATAAATGAGAGGATATCTTGTGGAGGAATGGTATTCATCCCTCCAATAGAGTTATACCAACTTGGCAAAGAGCACCAAAGCTGTTCTGGAGGCTCGTGGTGGCCTGACTCCATGCTAAGGCACTCCATGTTGGTTTTTCTTTTAATTTGTCATCCTCTCTGCATTTCTCTGTGTTCAACAGCCTCTTAGCATGTGAACCCTGTGGAGTAGTTTTCTGTTTCAACTGTTTGCTGTTCAAAGCCCGATTACCACAAGGTTTTTCGTCTGACAAACAACAGTTTTAAGTAAAATTAACCAAACTGCAATGTTTAAATGCATTTAACCGGTCTACTTACATAGTGTAACTGACAGAAACCTTGTCAAACATCGTGCTAAAAAATATTGGCTCTCACTAGATAAAGTGACCAAATTCCAAACAGATATAATGCTGACTTATATCAGAGGAACATTTACAACCACAGCTAAGATTTAAAACAACTTCCGATTTTTAGAGCCAGAGTCCCTTTAGAGCTCTGTCTCTTCAGGGCAACGGTCTGGATCTATTGTCCCACAGGGCTCTGTGAGTGAGCTTCCTGTGGTTTCCCACACTCTGTCCGTTCACTGAAGGAACAATAGAAGTGTGTCACATTTTGTCTGTCACATTAGATACAATGTCTGACCTCTTTAAAGAGAGAACGTTTAACTTCAAAACTTTTTGACATTAAAACAATTGACAATTATCCCAAAATAATGGTGCACCAGAAGTGTCTTTGAAATGTGCATTTTTTCATTTGATTTGACGGCTTCATGTACTCCATAAAAATAGGGTCACATAAAATTGATAATCCTTCTTTGTCAAAAATCTTAATTGAACAACAATATTATATTTAGTTTTAAACTCAAAAGGGATGTTATGCATTTGTGTATGCTGAATTTTGTCTGGATTTGTCCAGGAACAATGACAGAGAACTCTATGAATTTAAAATAAAAAAAAAACAGTACAATGTCTCTCTTTCATCATTATAATGAGGGCAACCATGAGACAGAATGACACAGGAACACAAAATTTGCAGCTGGCGGTGTTTGTTTATTCAACAGGGCACAATGAGCCACATAAAGTAACAAAGCTCCAGCTAGAGGTGATGATACATCACAACAAACACTTGTAGATTTCTACAAAACACACTGTACTCAGAGAGAGTAAAGGAACAGCTGTCTTTATAAAAGACAAACGAGATTTGAGGACACA
>CM022473.1:26665392-26713541 GCA_011952105.1 Coreoperca whiteheadi
TTTCTGAGCTGCAGACAGAAGAACAAAGTCATTAATAAACTTATTCTGCAGCGTAGTGTTAGCATGAACAAACAAAACCTTTCTTGAAGGATCACGTTTCCTTGAATCTGCAGTTTACCTTGTGGGTCAGAGTCAGATGCTCCTGAGAGTCGGTCATTGCTGCAGTGATTGTAGGTGCCATGTCTGGATCTCTGTGCTGTAGAGGTCTCTGTAGAGAGAATCTGCTCTCTGCCGGCTTCATCCCTCCTACTTATAGTCCCACATCTCCATATGAATGTGTGGGTTTGGGTCTGGCAGGAGTTTCTCACAGTGTGTAGCCAATCAGAGTGCGAGGCAAAAGAAAACTGAATGCTGAGCTTCCACATGCTCACTGGTCACATTAGAAGAGGATGATAGTTAGATCTTAGAGGAACAGGTTGAAGACACATGCAATACACCACAGACTCTACAGTCAAAGTGTAAGACTCCCTTATATCCTGTAGGGAATAAATCACTGAATGACTTACATGTACCTCAACTGAATCATCAGTCGAATATTTATAGTAATAGTAATAGTAATAGTAAGTAATATGTCACTGTAGGCTACAACACCTATTGAATGTGTAACTCAATTGAGTAGAAGTGTAATACATGCATGCTGACTCCAAACCACAAATTAATTTAAATAAACATTGTTTTGATCCCAGTTGGGTCTTTGTCGAGTCAAAATGTTTAAAAATGGTCACCACGCCCACATAGTATGCATACCAATTGCTTGATAGACTCTGTGATGACAGGTGTTGTTAATCATTCCAGCCCACCCAGGGTGATACACAATGAAAACTTTACCAAAACCAAAGACAATACATCAATCCTAAAGAGCGGGAGTACAAAGACAACAATACATCAAAAACATCTTATTTTTCTATTTTCTATTATGTCCTTTGTTGTTGAGACTAAGGACAGCGGTTAACAAGAAGATACACATCTAAATTTACAAGAAATATTTGATTTCATATTTTTGGTTCAGACCCCTTGGTTTCAAAGTTTGAAGTGTAACTTAATGCCATATATCCAGTATTATGTTATATTCATTCTGAAACAGATGAGCAGGTTTTCATTTCGATACCACCCCATTCCTTCAGGGCCGAGGTCTTGATCTCTTGTCCCTTTGGAGCTCTGTGAGTCACTGTTCCCTGGTTTCCCACGCGCTGTCCTTTCACCGCTTTTACTGAAGGATCGATACAGGCGTGTTGCATCACGCATCACATTAGCTGCAATGTGTAGCCTCTTGGAAAGAGAAAAGTTTAAAGGGAACTTTTCTCTCCTCGACGTTGAAAATGACCCCACTGAGTTTCAATGACCCACTGCATTAAAAACAGAGTGACATAGATGATGTCAGTTCATCAAGTCTCATCAATCCAATCAAAGTTACAACATTTAGATTTCAACTAAAATATATGTACTTTATGAAAAGACAGTCAAAGTCCAGCTGTATCTATTACATCAGTAATATAAATGCAACAATGGATACTTGCAGTAGTTTGCACGTGTCATAGAGATGGCTCTGTGGTTATCATGTGATATGGTGAATTATAGATTCATTGGTTATAAATAACCTTTTTTCTTTTCTTTCTTCTTTGGGTTTGAGATGTAGAAGATGTCATGTTTTTATGTTGCTGAACGAAGGCCATCCGCATCCCTTTATAACCTTATCAAATACTGGCGACAGTTATTTAAAGTTCACTCTGGATCTGTGTTGTTGTTTTTTTTAACCAACGGCATTTATCTAAACCTTGGCAACGCCTGGTGACAAAAGGTGACCTATTTATTTAATGGTTAAGAAATGAGTGGGCCAACATGAATGAAACTGTATGTCAAATCTGTTTGCTTAATATGTTGTGTATATACAATTTAGCCTCAATTATTAATGTATTACGTACATGAATTCACCTATTCAAGTCTGAGGTCTACTGTTCATACCTGAACAGCAAGGCATCTCAAATGTCAGCAATGTGTTGTAAACGTATGGAATGAAAACACAAAACCAGCATGTCATAGCTAATTAAAATCTCTTTATTACAATCACATGTACATCATCATATTCCAAAAAGCTTGCTGTTGTGAAAAGTACCCTTGCACAGACAGATGGAGGTGGTGTTGCAGGCTGGATGACGGGATTGTCAGATGGAGTAAAACAAGTGTTGAGTTGGCCAGCAGCAATTGTCTCCGCTCCAGTGTGCTTTTAATTTCACATCACATGAGGACAGCAACGCTATTTTCAGCTCTCTGTGTCCTTGTGTAACGTAAGAAAAAAGAGAGTGAAGGGGCGGGTGGGCAAGAAAAATTCTTTCTTCGTC
Organism: Coreoperca whiteheadi; assembly: GCA_011952105.1. Taxonomy (NCBI): domain Eukaryota; kingdom Metazoa; phylum Chordata; class Actinopteri; order Centrarchiformes; family Sinipercidae; genus Coreoperca; species Coreoperca whiteheadi. Next base: position 26,667,732 of record CM022473.1, read on the forward strand.
ATCCATTATTCATACTGTTTGAGTCACAGCCGAGAGAGAGGGAAAACGTGGAACCAAACAGGGCAGTGTTTGGATTCCTCGTCTTCCACGTCTGATTCCAAGTGTTTTAAACAAACAGTTGGACATTTCTGTAAATCCTCTTTTTCTACGTCGTCCACAGAGTCAGATGAGAAGATGGGTATCAGTTTCATCTCTGTGCGTCCAGTACAGACATAGACCCAGGACGTGCTTAGCTTTGCACAAAGACTGGAAGCGCAGGGAAACTGCTGGCCTAACTCGATCAAAAGAGAAAACCTTCAAGCAACTCCAGAGCTGTCTGATTTAAACAAGCCAGTTGCTTGGGCCTGGCAACCCCACAATGAGGACAGAACTGAGATAGTGCATGCAGTCACTACGCCCAGCTTAGCCTAGTTCCAGACCTCTGAATCACTCTCACGTCTCCGATTTGTTCAGTAATTCGAATATGTCTGGTGTTGTGCTGGTTGGAAAAACAACTGAGCCAGAGTCCTGTTGGGGAATGGGGGGGGGGGCTTCACAAATAGGAACGAGATGTTTGCAGCTGTACACGTTGCAAGTCAACTTAACAGTTCTTAAATCAAATAGTTAACTGCTCCCAGCACCCACTACTACAGCTTCTGTGTTGATTGAAAATACCATATATGTCAATCAATGCTGAAGTATACCCCCCCCCCCCAAACAGTAAACATCATGAACAACATGTCAGACTGAAGACTGAAACAAACTAGACTTTCAGTAGTAATTCGGGTAGCCAATGGGGTCTTTGGTCAACAAACGCCCTAAGGCCCCAAGGGCCCATTCACACCACAAATCAGTACATGGCAAAAACTATCCTACAGAGCGTCTGAATAGTCACTGAACCACTCCACTGAATAGCTATTGTCCGATCACTTAGCAACTGTCACTAGGCACAGCAGGCCAGTCAAGGTTTGAATTTCTCCACATGTTGAAGTGCCGCGCATGGGCCATTAGTAAGTTCCAAGTTCCAAGGTTGGATTTTGCACGTGTCATAGAGTGACACAGTCAAATAGATTTTATTCATTTGCGTTATTAAAAATGTCACTGTTACTACCCCAGAGTTTCAGATTTTACTTCAGATTTCTATAGGCCTGGATCACAGCAGACATTTTGACTTGTCGGAAAAGCACAGCTGTTACTAATGGCATTTAACAAAGGCTCTGTTCGACTCAATTGTCCCATTAAGCCATGACAGTATGAAAGTCAGCCAGCGTGCCAGAAAGCCACCAAAAGGAAGCCAGTATTAATTTCATTATTTACACCTCTGCATTTCCTACTGTGAAACGTCAAAATGTCTTTCATGAAAAAGGCCTTTTCTGTTGCAATTTCTGTTCTGCCAGAGAGGAAGTGTATCAATCAGCCTCCTTCATTTTGGACTCTTCCTTGAGGAAGTTCGCAAATTGTTGGATTGAAGACTAGCTTGTTAGCTTTGTTAACAGGATACAACATGCACATCAGACAGCTTTGGAGTTGTGAAGTGTGGGAGTTGGGATTTTTTTTTTTTTGCCACACTAGCAGCATGGCTCTAGGGACAGTAATATCATCCCCAAGCTTCCACTTTTGTGCCAGCTATTCTAAACACATCCTGTAAAAACACGACTTATCCTTTTTATATTTCTATTTCTACACCTGTTCAATTAATAAGATTAAACATTTAAGTCGAGGTCAAGGTGTTGGAAGGTGTTTTTCTTTTGCTTCTAGCGTTTGTGCTAAGCTAGGCTATAGACATCCTGGATACACAGAGATGAAACTGATCCATCTGAAGCATCTGACTCTGGAGACGACAGAGAACAAGAAGGTTTATCTTAAATGTTGTAGAGTTCCTTTAAGGGTTAAAATGTGTTAGTGATCCTACTCATAATTCATGGATGCCACATTTAACATTCAGAACAAACTGAACCACTTTCCATGAATTTTGACAATGTGGTGAGTGTTAAACGTAGCCTACTAATACTACAATGTTAATCTCTGTGCTGTATATACAACCTCCATAACACAGCTATAAACCTACAGAATCACATGATAAACCACTGGAGGCGTCTGATGGCATCAGCATGTCCTGTACCTAACTCAAACCTCATCTGCACCATCTGACAAAATCAATATGTACATGTCATAATGACACAAAACAACAGTAAAATTCAATTTAGCCATTTAAAGAGACAGTAATATTCACATTTTGTGTTTACTCTTTGAAAATGGTAAATCAAAGTTTCACCAGCTTTTCAGTAAATTAAGTAGATTTTAAAGATTTCGAAGATCACAAAAACTGTTCACATAGGTTTTGTAACCATCACAAGAAAAATATTGAAATATGTCCAACACAATGACAATAAACATGTTTTTTTTCCTCCATAAATTACTATGATAGTTTATAAAGAAAACATCAACATACTCATTCTATCTACAGTCGTTCCACTGGCCTCGGTCCCTGGTACAGAAAGGTAGGGAAAACTTTTCGTATAAAAATTGATGTGCAAAAAGTAGTTTTCTTAGGTCCCTCTCATGGAAAACAACGTAAAGAAATAATGTAAATATCTACATAACCTTTGCTCTTGCCATTTTAGATTCTAGGATTACTGTGCACTTGTGGCGACTCCTCACTTTTTTGTGCATCTGTTTGATTTAAAACGAGTTACTGCATTCGATACCTGACACGTAGCGCACACAACATCGTCATTGTCCTATTAGAACTAGCTTGAGGTATTATTGCACATTTTCCCAAACGGCAGACCTGGAATCAGCAGATTTCAGATTTACTCACACTCGCTTTTAGTGGAATGTCAACAACGCTGACTTGAGCGCTGTCTGTCCTGACTGTACAGACGCTGTAGCAGTCTGGACAACCTAACATAAAGTTGACTTGAGGTGTATCTTCTTTTCATTAAAAATTGTCTCCACACAGTCAACGCATCTTTGTAGATTTCCGTAAACATGCATAAGCTGTTAACCGGGTAGGTAGATCTGTAAACATCCTGCCAACAGTAAAGACAACAGCAGGAACAGGGAGCCATGAGCCAAGAAGGGCCAAAAATCGTGTGCTGCATTCATGCCATGTCAGCAGAACTTTAAGAATCGGGGGAAAAACTCTTAATATTTCCGATGTTGGAACATTCACACATTGTGGTGCTTTCAGACAGCGAGCAGCTACAGCCTGACTGGGCGGCAGCAGGGCCCCGTCGGCTAGTTACCTCCAATCTACCTCTAATCTCCTCACATAGCTTAAAATAGCATGTTGTAGCTGAAAGTAGAGAGAATGGTTAGAAATATGACACACTAAAAATAGCAAGTTTAGTTAACCAATATCATAAACATTGTAGCCCAGACCGGATAATCAAACTTTGAAGCTGATGGTCAAAGACCATATTTGCTTTTAATTGATATTTTTGCACGCTAAGAGGTGTCTAATTCATAGTAGGCCTACTCATGCCCATAAAATTAGCTGCATTAGCTGGATTGTTGTAGTGGGTGTGGTATCTGTGGTGGCCATGGTCAAATCGCAAGCTGCAGCAGCATATTAAAAAAGTTCAGTCATCATCGCAAATAACTGTGCAGGTTCACCTTGGCAACCACGCGCTGTTTGAAACAAGTACCCACACCAGATAAATTGTCATTAAGTCTAAATTACTTATTTTTTTATCACAGTACCTTTTTAAAGCTAATAGATAGCTGTTACGGATTGGTGTTACAAGTCCATAACACAATTTGTAGGACTGTATAGCTCCTTTTTAATTATCTGAATCAATTGTATCAGTATTAGTAGTGGATCCTATTGAGATGTATGCCAGTGGTGGTGACTTTGCAACCATTTTGCCACTGTTTTTGTTGTCTTCTCCTTACTTCTTTTCAAGGGACATATCGTAGCTTTCAGAAATTCCTGATACCTCCGACTCAGAATTTCTACTTGGAAGTTTGGCGTGAATGTGTTTTCTAACTGAGCTGCGCGTAAGTACGGTCTGAATGATATGATGTGAATGCGCCATCAACTCCAGCCAAAACACACAACAGCAGCTGGTTTTACAGATTAAAAGCTGTGGTCGAAATCCTCTGCAAACCTCTGTGGTACATCGTTCCCCATCCCTGATCAACACAGTTTGATTAGTGTTGCACAAGCAAGTAAATAAGGTGGCGCTTTTTATCATTTTAGTTATAAAAGCACCCGCCGACTGATAATGTAATTGTAAACAGAGTTTCTATAAAAACCATCCAGGATTTGGAATCAAATCTTAGTTGTCATTGTCTACATTGCTACAGTTGATGTGTTCTGTGGCCCTGATGTAAAAGTAGTCATATGTGATCTATCGTTAGTGCACAGCCAGGTACATCACGCAGAACAGTATTGCTCCCCAAAATCTCGTGGTCTGTTTGAGGATTTGAGTGCAAACCCAAATTTTTGAAATTTTGTCAAAGATTCTGTGAAAGAAATGCAGCATAAGATGTAGCATGAAACACATGATGCAAACATACGCGCTTCATCCGACCTTGTCCGGTTGTTTGTCATTACAAGCGTCATGCACTGACACACACATTATGTCCAGAGTGCTGTACAGTGGTGACACACCCACACATAAAGCTATCAGTTGAGGTGATGTACAGCGATAACAGTGAGGTTCCCTCTCTCGCGAAACATTCATTAAAGGAACAGTCCGACATTTCTGCAAATCCTCATCTTCTATGTCTTCCCTAGAGTCATATGAGGAGATGGATATCAGTTTCATGTCTGTGCTTCAAGCACAGAAATGAGGAGGACTCTGTACTTCATGTGGATAACTGAAGTCTCTAAAATACTCCAAAGAGGGGCACAGGCAGCAGGGTGGATGGCAAACAGTGCACACTGTGCATGGATGTGAGGGGATGAAAATGACACCACTCAGACCCTAAAGTACAATTTGGGCCTGAGGTAGCTTGATGAAGGAACACACAGGGTCACGCAGACCCTTGTGGCTATGCAGATGCAGTATGAAAGTGTAATTTGCGTTTAAGAATGTGCTGTTATTTAAAATAAGTTAATCAAATCTAGTTAACTGCTGTTTGTTTCAATCAGACAGTTTTATAGTTTAGAGACGGTGGATTTTTTTTTCCTCTTTAGATTGAGCTAGGCTAACAGTTTCCCCCTGCTTCCAGACTTTGTGCTAAGCTAAACCAAACACGTCCTAGACCTACCTCTGTACTGGACACACAGAGATGAAACTGATATACATATTCACATCTGACTCTGGCAAAGACAGAACAAGAGGATTTACCACAAATGTCGTATTGTTAGTTTAACATCACACACACAGCGTTACAGTTAGGTGCGGTGTCCATGCAGTTAGACGGTGGTGACCGTGAGCAGGGAGCTGGGACACAGCATGTCCTCCTGGTTGTCCAGCCTGGTCCCGTGAGTCAGCAGCTCCTCTACTGTCGTCCAGTCATCCAACAGCTTCCTGTTCCTCAGACGACTCAGCTTCCTCTGACTCAGCTCCAGGACCGTGTTGCACCGCCCTTCTGCAAAAGCTCCGCCTACTCTGCTGTCCAGCATACCTCCGTCTCCAAAAGAGGCCCCTCCTCCTCCTGTGATGGCTCCTCCCCTGCCGATGGCGTCTCGTATAGTCACTCCTCTGGCTTGCAGCTGCTGCTGCCTCTGCTCACGGGCCAACAGGAAGTGTTCCCTCCTCTCCGTTCGACTCCAGTACCTACCCATCAGCATGTCGGTATTGGTCTCCTCGTCGGTGCTCATCCCGCTGCGTTCATCCGCCAGCTGAGACGCCCGATCTCTCAAGAGCTGGCTCCTGGAGATCCGTGAGGTTGTGCTGGGTTTGGTGCTTAGATCAAGTTTAGGCTGCAGACCAGAGCTGGGATTAGGGTTTGAACTCGCATTCATGTGTCCTTTCTTTGCATCCCATCCAGCAGCGGAGCCAGCCCCTGTGTGACCCTCCAGGGTGCTGTAGAGACCTCTGCCTCCCCCGCCACCCTGGCACTGACGGCTGGCCGGTTTTGGCCAGGTGTCGTTGACGTCTCCAGCCTGAGGAGGGTAGACCAAACTCTGGAGGTGCTGCTGTTCTCTGACTCGGCACCTTCCCAGCTCCTGCTGCCTCTCTCTGTCCATCTCTTCCTGAATCTGTGCCTCCCTCTCCAGCTCTTTCTCCTTTTGTTCCAGTTCCCTCTCAATCTCTATGTCCCTTTCTGTCACGATAGCCTCAGGCATCAAGTGTCTTTCTTGTGCGTGCCACCAATCGTGGTGAGCGATCTGGCTGTTAGGATTGTTGTCGTAGCATCTCTCATGGGTGTTGGCACCCCTGATATGCCCCAAAGATGTGGGGTGTTGTTGGGGTGAGAGGGCCAGGCCTGCTGGGTGGGAAGCCATTACACCTGCCACTAGCTCACCTTCCTCCGGCAGGCCGGGCGGCAGGACGTTACACGGTGCGATACCTCCACAGTGGTGCACAGTTGCTGCACAGTAGGAGGGGGAAGCTGGGTGGCTGGCCCGGCGGCGGTACTCCTGCGGAGGAGGGCGATGGTGCAGCGTTCGGCTTCTCCTCAGCATCCCCACTGAACTGGAGCCCTGGTGGTGCTGCTGCATGGGTACTAGAGGTCTCCGGTGGCTGGAGGGGGTGCTGCAGGTGGAGAGGATTGGGGCAGTCATTCGTGAGACTGCGACATGGGCGTGGGAGGGGTTGAAGAGGGCTCCGCTGCTGGAGCTGTGACGGTTGAGACAGGGCCGATCAGCTTTATGGAACTGGACCGATGAAACCCTAGAAACATCGAAGTCAACAAACAAACAGCATCAAAACATGTTCGAGGAGAAAGATGTTCAGAAATCAGGGGCTAGTTTCATAAAAGCAGATTTCAATATAGCAAAGTGATTAACTTTATATAGATATTTCAGTTCATATACTACACAAAGCTTTGAAATTCTTGACTAATTAGTTAGGTATTGGTAACACACATTTTTAGCTTTAAACATTTGAACAACTAAGCTTCGTTAACTCCAGAAAACTTGTGTTGACTGTGTTATTTTTATTGGTTTAAACTAGATTACAGAAACAGAGATAATCTTGTTTGAAACAAAATTGTTTTAGCCATAGATAAACTGCCCCAGGGGTTTCAGTCAGACTAAACTGGTTTTCAACTGGTATAAAAAAAGTGGGTTAAATCAGCTTAAACAGGTTTTAAATTAATTCAAACAGGTTTTAAATTAATTCAAACAGGTTTTAAATTAATTCAAACAGATTGTAATTTGGTTTAAACAAGGGGTTAAACCTAAACTGTACCTACTGGTCTTTCGACTGCTTGAATTGAGATTAACTGTTTAAACCGGTTTTAAATAGCTTTAGTCCCTAGTTTAAATAAAGGGACTATTATATAATATTACTATTATATAGTCCCTTATTATATAAGGGACTACATTTTTTAAATGGTTTAAACTAGTGGCACATTATTAAACAAATTTCGATTGGTTTTAAAAGGGTCTAAACTGGTTCAAACCAGGGACTAAACTGGGCTCAATACTGTCAATACTGCCTTATAGAAGACTTAAAAGGTTGCTAATTTGTGAAAATACATTTTTAAGTGAAACAAAAGCAGAAAAAAATGATACATTTTCCAAAGGGTTACAGCAGTCATATTTGTAGCTCCTCAACATTGAAAATAAACCACTAATTTAGCCATATTTTCTTCTGTCTGTTATTGTCAACAGATGTCACTGATTGTTACCAAGGAAACATGGTGTTGGGTGGCTACGTTTTTAGGCTTTCAATTTCTCTGTTTTAATTTGTGTGCAGTGGACAAACTCATATTAGATAAGCCTAACAGCAAAACTTTGTTTCACCACTCTAACAGATACTGCTGCTATGAAATTTCATCTTCTATTTACACCTATTCTGTAATTCTGTAGGGGCAGTTATTCTGCCAGCAGCTACCTGAAAAGTCCGCGTTGTGGGAGGTCCATGACGGGCCCAGCACCCTCCTCCATCCCGAGCTGCAGGCGCTGACACTGAGGCTGCATGGTCAGGGCCTCAGGGATGGCCTCCAGCAGCTCGCGGTGGCTCTTGGGGCAGCTGTCACGCCGCTCCCGCCTCTCGCAGGGTTCACCCTGATGTTGCAGCCTGGCGTTGTACAGCCGCATTCGCTTCTCCAGCAGCCTCTGGAAGTGCCTGAACTCTCCGGTGCTCACGCTGTAGAAGCCTGAGTCGCTGAGCTCTGAAGAGATAAAGGACTCAGAGGAAGGAGAGCCTCCACCTCCGAAGCCCCCACAACCCCCCGGCACATGGGCGCCATGTGAATGACAGTCCTCCAGGCCTCCCTCCTCAGTCTCCAGCCCCGAGAGGTCCCCTTGGTGGAGGGAGCCATCAGTCCAACCCAGACCGCTGTCCAGCTCATGGTGGACAGGCAGGAAGCCCATCGGCTTCTCCAACATGAAGTCCTCGTCATCCGTCTGTAAGAACAGGCACCCTCATTTACACAAATACACACACCAAAACACTATAAATAACTTAAATAGATAGCATATTTTTAGATTTTATCTGGGGATGGGACCTCAGTACCTTCTTAGTAATGACTACATGTCTCTGTAGCAGAGAAACTGTCAAATACTGGAGGTTAGTAGTGAATTCTTGGTCAGATTCGTAGTCTATTTACTTATTCTTTGATCAGATATTTCCTCATTTAAATACTGATTTTATTCATTTAATGCTGTAATTATTATAGGCAAAGTAAATGTATGATTGGACAACAATAAACTGATGTATATGAGACATTTAGTTAAAGAACAAGGCTGCCGATATTGGGTATTTTTCTTTTCAACAAATCCCAGGAAAAGAGACCAAAACCAACTATGTGTTAGTCGTCTCTCAATACTTCTTGACTTCCCTATTCTGTCTGTGGCCAAAAGCCCACTGGGTCCTACTGAACATGTTAATCTTAAAAAAAAAAAACAGCTTACAAATATATAGTTTCATTTTTAAGAAATGCTCAGTAATTTCCCAAAACAGCTACTCACTGTAGTTTTTAGCAAATATATTGACAGGAAGCTATTGAAATATAACATGCTGCAAGATACACAGCAGAGTTTTGGATACCTGACTGTGGCAGCCGTTTGGTTCTTCTAGGTTTGCGTTGCAACATCCCATCAGGCAGTTCTTTCCCTTTGCTCCACGACCAGTCAGTTCTGGATCCTGAGGGATTCATGATGTGAAACAAAGAAAATGAGAAACAGCACGAAGCTTCTGTATGCTAATGGCTAGTTCATTGATTGCCCATATATTTTATGTGCCTGCTTGTGAGTTCTACAGGGCACCGTACATGAAGATTGAATTTGTGTATTTAGCCATATTTTGACAAAATATCATGCAGGCAGCCGCTACAGAAGTGGATTAGGATGGAGTGATTGGGAAAAATCTATTGACGTTTTGATCTTTCTTTCCCGAATGTAAAAAGGACACTATTCTCTTTGTTTTTTTCCCCTGCAGAACTTCAGTGCAGTTTTACCAAAGTTTACACACTGTAAGTGTTCAATCACAGCTGTGGGGGCGGGTTTGATTTTTTTCTGGAAACCAAAATGTGGCCGGACGTTCTACTTGGTAATTGGCGGAGAATTTAAAATCTCTTCGGCGATCTCTTTGTCAGCCATGTTTGTTAAATGCAGCATGTCCAGTTTGTTGATCCCCAGAACAAACCGGCAAACCACATGACGTGATCAATTCAAAGCATTTGAAATTGATTGTTGCTGAGGGCGGAGTGACATCCAATATTTAGCATATTGATGTAGTTAAACTGGAATATTTATATTTAATTCACTCATTCTGTGTGTGCATGTTTCTTAGTGTCACCTGGTGGCCGATGTCCACAGTGTCCCGTGGGGAGCTGGACAGGTAGCTGTACCGTCCTCCATCACAGTGATCTTGTGGCAGAGACAGATGGCTGTAATAATGTCTGAGACGGACACAAGAACACAGAATTAAGACATTTTCAAGACTAAATCATTGTTTAAAATCCTGTTACTAAGCAGAACCAAAGACCCTAATGTACTCCAAAACATGGGTCCGTTTAAATCACACAGCATAAGCCAACATATTTTCACATGTGCAGTTGACGTGTAATTCATTTTGAGCTGCAACAATTTGCTGACCTGCGGATCATTCCTGTTGATCGTGATAGCTTTATGCTCACTAACGTCGTTGCTGAGTTCTAAGACATTGTGTTTTTTAAATGTCAGAGCCAACAGTTCTCTACAGACTTACTGGACTATATAGATCCTCATCATATTATCTTTCTGTATATGTGTGTTTACTGTGTGTACCTGTCCTGGTAGGAGGGGCTGGAGGCATTAAGTCCCGCCCCCATCCGTGGGAGGGGTAGGTTGAGGTGCTGCAGGTTCAGCGGGAGGGGCTCCCAGCTTCCCCTGTCTGCCTCGGTGCCACACCCCCTCTGACCCTTGATCTGCATGGTGATTGGACGCTGACTGGCCGCGAGGATCCGCAAAGCATCCCGCTGGCTCAGGTGTGCTAGACTCCGCCCACTCACCTGAGACACGCAGACAGAGGTAGAGACACCGGCATGATGTGAGCAAACACATGCCTAGACCCACATCCAGCAGACACAAAAGCAAAACGATCATCCCACTGGAGTCATGTTTATGTCCACTTGATGAATTTAAGTGCAATATTCACACAGGTCCACTCTCCCTTTTAGCTCTGATTCAGTCTCCACCAACGCCTGAGAAAAATATCTGGCTCTTTATCTGTTAGATGTTCCGCTGTATTCACCAGAGACACGCTAACTTTGTCTGTCTGCCGTTTGGTTCTGGAGACTGAACAAAACACTGTCGTAAAACCAAAACTTGGAGCTAAAAGAGGCTTATAAGCTCCTTAGAGTTGCAGAGCTACCAGAGACATTTTACCATTACAGCATTACACCATCAGTGCAGCTTCACTTTATCTTCTGATCATGTCAAAGCATCTGACTATAATGAGAAAACCTGGGTCCGAATCTCAAACCTAGAGAAAATCGGTTTTCTATTGATTAATTTGATGATAATCATTTAATGTGTCAAGCAATTTACAAAATGGTTTAACACTTTTTATTCTTCAACTGTGCAGCAGCTCTCTGCCCACTGCATCTGCATCCTGTATCCTTTAGCAACATTAGTACATTAGTACCCTAGGGTTGGTCAATATAAGAAATGTACAGTTGTTTATTGGCCATTGTTGGAAAAGTTGTAAATCAATGAGCAGGACCGATTTATAGCAATATTGAAATTACATTATATGATTTTTAAATCAATTTAATTCACTGAATCCTAGATGACCTCCAGAGACGGTATGTAATACCTGCACTCCACCGATTTTACACATGCAGCTTACTGGTCACAGTTAGCAGAACGACTGGTCCTCCTCAGCCTGTGAAAGTATAATGTCTTCTGCGGCTCTGGAGGAGTTTTGTCAAGTCTGAAAAAATAACTCATTGTGATGTCATCAGGGTCATCTCAGCTTGAGCTTGAAGACTATAAATGTATAACAGAAAGCCTGCGTTACAAACTGGAGGCGTGGAGTGGCTGTTTACCAGGCAGGGAGGGTCTACTGACAAGATGCTATCCATTGCATTATGGGAAATGTAGGATCCAGTGTTTTCAACCCATACAAAGGACTAAAAGTCAACATACCTCAGTCTCTGCTGCACTCTTTTTTTTTTTTAATCTGTCTCTCACAAGTCCAACAACTTTATAGAAGCAACAAACTGAATCACTAGAGGAATGCTTAAAACCAGCCATGCATTGTGGGAAAACTGCGCCAACGATACCACAATCATATTTTAGTCGGCACACTGCCATTTTAACTGCACTTTATCAAGTCTTTATTTTGTCCGTGTGGACACACTACACTACTGAAAACGGAATTAGTTGACAATATGCAACTGGGTCACAAGACAGCCTGCAGACAGACGGTGGGTTTATTCCAGTATGACAAACAAACAGTCAAATCCTGGCGCTTTAAATTAAATATGTAAGACTGGACATGGTGTCCACGTTTTCACTAAAGGGTTAACACCTATGAGCCAACATGAAGCACATCATGGACACACACACACACACACACACACACACACACACACACATATGCACATCAGCAGCCATCAAATTAGACGCGTGAACTGTACTGTTAACTCCAGCACATCACAACCATGAGTCACCCTCTGCTACATTCAACCAGACACACACACACACGTATACACACACACACACACACACACAGAGCATGAACTGAGAAGCACAAAATGGCACCTGTGTGTGGATACAGAGGACGGCAGCAGAACGACTGTGAGCCCTCAGAATATGGAGATGACAAATGTGAACCACATTCTTGCACAAAACATCAAATTTCTACATATTTACAAAAAATTAGACAAACTGTTTGAGATTTAAACACACAGAAATTAGGTTTATTATCCACACACACAAACACACACACACACACACACACACACAAATGCAGTCGTGCAGAAATCATGAAATGATGCCATTTTGCATCTGCATCTACACACACACACACACACACACACACACACACATACACACACTCAAACCTGAACGAGTCTTACAGAGCTCAGGTCCATCTTCTTCAAATGAGATGTCATAAAACACACACAGCATCATTTGTAACATTAAGGCAGGTCTTTGGACGCTCACCGTTTGGTCTCCCATCCACGGTCCAGAGAGCCAGCAGCCCATCGTCACGGCAACAGAGGACAGCTGCCTTGGCTCCTACGAAAATCAACGATGCTGCTGTTTCCTCCAGCAGATCGTCGCTTCCTCCTCCTCCTCCTCCTCCTCCTCCTCACTCTCTCTGTCTATCTCTCCTCAGTGTGCCTTACACTATCACTCTCGCTTCAGCATCTGTCCTTTCCTCACCGTCCTCCTCCCTTGGTCTTCTCTCCTGTATATGCCTTTTTCTTTCTTTTTTCATCTATTTCTTCAGTGTCTATATCCCCGCCCCTCCCCCTTCTTCACAGCTCCAGATTTTAGCATCCTGCACACACACACTCACACACTCATGCATGCAGCGCTGCAAACAGAAAAATATGCGCAGGCTGACACAGTGCGTTCAGAAACACACGCAGTCACACAGTGAGGATGGTGTCTGATTGGTGGCCTTTTAAGGGTCATCAGCCAATCAGACGCAGCGGACTCCCTCTGGATGTCCTCCTCTCTGACTGAAACTCCTCAAGAAGCCTCAACATGTGCAGGAGGGAGCCTGTACTGCAGCGATACACACTAACAGAGGAAACACACCATCCAGCCATCCAACTTCTAGCTGTTAATCCAGGATCCTCCAGCAGGTGCTGCTCAAGGCATGCTGGGAGATGCAGTCCCTCCAGTGTGTCTACTAGAAGTCTTCCTTTTGAGATTGGGTCCAAACTTTTGGAGAATCTACCCAAACTCAGTGTGCACAAATATATTTATTAATTTATTTATTTTAAAAGAGAGACCTGATCTGAAAGGGACCCAATACCGTTAAACCTGGTCTAAACAGACCTGATGCTACCTGATCCAATGTAACACTCTTACACCAGCAGTTTAGTCCATATCCACTGTTTCCAGCCCCAAGAAAGTGGAACTAGTGTGTAAAATGTAAACTATCTCAAAAGATAAGCATATGAGGAAGAGGACTAACCAGTGTTTGAAATGCAAGCTATCCAAGGGTTGTGTTACAACAACAAATTACATTTTAATTACAGGGTTTTTTTTACTATAGAGGGCTAACTAGTTCTGCTCTGCAATACAAGAAAAAATATGTTTCCTTTATTTCCATGTCTTCTAAACAAATCCGATGGAAAGATTAAAAAGTCAGCTGGAGCTGGAGAGATTTCACTATACCCTAGCTAGCTACAGTTGATAAAATCTGCTCGTGACAGTTGTCATTTTAGCCGACAAAATCCATGTCTGTTGGCTAGAAGTGAGAAGCTGCTTTTGTCTACTGCTGTCTGAAATCAAGGACCTAATGTTTCAGATCTGATGGCAATTTAACATGCTGGTGTCATGGCTGAATAAGCACCCGAGTCACTTTTACGTAAAAGTCACAACTGCAGTCTTATCACCTTCAACACGGCACAAGTCTGAATAGAATACTGTCAGATTAACGTCTTTACGTTAAAAAAATTAAGGGAAATGTTCGTTTCGGACTTATTATCACAATATTTATCTCTAATGCACCACAAAGTCAGAGGGGACTGAGTCCAGTTTGCAGTCTGACGATTAGACTGGAAATACAGGAACGTTGCCGAGGTGGTTTGCTGCCAGGTTCGGCTCCTGGCACCTTGCTGTGCTTCATCTCTCTGTGATTTATGGAGTTTCCTGATGTACAGATAGCTTTACTTGTTGCTAAAAAGTAACGCCTGAATGCCGTTAACATTAGCTGCCGTTAGCCGTGGCACTAGCTGTAATATTAGTTGACTCTGCCTGGACTGGGAACTCGTGTTTGTGTTTACGCCTCCAGCACAGGAGCTTTGGTCCGCCAGAAGGAGGAACCTCCTAGCGTTAGCTATCAGCAGCTACCATTAGCACCAGTTAGCAGTTAACGTTACTCTAGCAACAAGTTAGGCTATCTGTACATCAGGAAACTCCATAAATCACTGAGTGTTGAAGCCGAGCAGGGTGCCAGGAGCCAAACCCAGCACAAAAACCACCTCGTACTTCGCTACTGTGTGATTCACCGTCTTGTTGTCAAACTGCAAACTGGCCGCCATCCTCTCTGAGGCTCTGTCCAGTCTTGCAGCTCTGTGAGATAACCATTTTAATATGAATCATTTGAATATAACAAATGGAAATGTGGCATTATGAAATAGTCTCATTATATAAAAATATGTGGCATTATGAAATAAAAGTCCAATGAAATAAAAACCCATTTATTTATCTACTGAAGCATATTGACTCATTTATTTATTTCATAAGCATATTTATAAATGTATTTATTTATTTAATATTGAATAAAATGGCATTCCATACTTCCTCAGGCTTAGCAACAGTAACGAAGGGGGGCGGGGGCTTAGCACATGGTCTAAGTATGACATTTTTTAGTTAGACCTGAGGAGGCTGAACTTGGTGACTCCCAGTTGAGAAAGGTTTACGTCTGTCTATGAATGTCACATCGCAAAGGACTTCCTTCCCACCTTAATGTGAACGCAGCTCTCACTCTGTTTGGACACTGCAGGAGAGGACAGCCAGAGATGGACAGAAGCAGAAACAGTCGTATGAGAGTTGCAGCCTCGCCTCTTGTCTACAGAAACGCACACGTGCAAGTGTATGTGGGCTTCATTTCATCTCATTCACTCAGTGACCCTGCTTTGACTGTTTGGTTGTTATGGTAACCAACTCGCCTGCCAAATATGTGTGTGTGTGTGTGTGTGTGTGTGTGTGTGTGTCACTTTGCTCATTCACTGCATCATCTTTTTAAGCCATGAACAGCTGAATCTGTGCAGAGGAGACCTGCCACAGTGCAGTATACTGGTAATGCCGGTGATACTATGGTGGTGCAGATGTTATTGATGACCGTGTGTGTGTGTGTGTGTGTGTGTGTGTGTGTGTGTGTGTGTGTGTGTGTGTCTTGATGGTGAAGATGATGACAGGTGCATCTGGGTGCCTGCCGCTGAGCTCTGCCATTTCTATGCTGAAGTGCGGAGGCGGAAAGAGAGAGAGCGAGCGTGTGTCAGAGTTACACACACATGAACACACACTGTAGAGCCTCAGCTGCGACACACAGACCTGTCTGTGTCTAAAAATGGAAAGCACACTTGCTGTTGCTGAGAAGCCACAAGAAGCTTTTATATGAGAGTCGGGGATTCATATTAACATCCACCAGCCTTTCAAAATGAGATGTAGATGAAGACTGTGGCAGCTAATGTCAGATTATCAACATGGCTTTGGTGTTACACGGTGGCCATTAATTCAGGATACAAAAACAGATTGAACAAATTAGATATTTTTGCGTTCACTGATGAGCTTGAGGTCAGAATCAGAATCAGAATCAGAAAAACTTTATTAATCAGGTTCTGGCCGGGCTAGCTGTTTCCCTTTGTTTCTAGTTAATGTAGTAGGTCTCCTTGTACAGAGGTGAATGAACATATATATCTGTATACGGTATATGCCTTTATCAATGGCAGCCTTAAATGTCAAGTTCAAGTCCAAACAGCTTAAGGTAGGTTAAAGAAAATGATTCCCCTGAATTAAAAGTATCAAAACAGTAAACGGTAATAAAAGATATTCAACAAACTTAATAGCGTGCGTGTTTCTCATAAGTCTCATAAGGCCTCTGACTGGCTTCCTTTTGAAAGGAGCATGAAATGCCAGAACAAAAGTGGATGAACTGTTTCTCTGCAGCAGCTATAGTATAGTAGTACTAATAGTCCTACCCATAACCCCCTGTAAAACCACAACGTGTCATTGTTTTACTCTTGTATGGAATCAACAAACAAGATATAACGTTAATTTGTTAATTAGTGGGCTTTAAGGATGCTGAGGTTGGAGCTGCCAGGCAGGAGGTCTAGAGGAAGACCAAAGAGGAGATTTATGGATGTAGTGAGAGAGGACATGAAGTTAATTGGTGTGAGTGAAGAGGATGCAGAGGACAGGGTTAGATGGAGGCGCATGATTCGCTGTGGCGACCCCTGAAAGGGAACAGCTGAAAGGAAAAGAAGAAGAGATGCTGCCAAACACTTTTTGTTAGCTGCTGGCTCTGTCCGTTCTTTGTGCAAAGCTAAGCTAAGCGGCAGCTGATAGTAGAGCCTAATATTTACCGTACAGACGTGAGAGTAATAGAAAGCTTATCACCTAATTCTCGACAAAACAGTTCCCAAAATGTCGAACTATTCCTTTAAAGCTGCTGTTCCTTTATTGCGCGTTTAGTACAGTTTGTCTCGAACAGGGGCCTATACAGTCACAGCGCACGGGTGCCTATGATTGGTCGAACTGTCAGAGCAGCGCGCTGATTGGTCAGATTATCAGCACCGGAGCGGGCTGAATAACACACTTTTATGCTGTTTTAACTTCGTCTGGTTTAGCTGTTTAACCCATTTAACCGGTTAAGCAAGTGCTTAGGCACCCGTCTGAAGGAACGCCATCATCAGACAGATCTAATGTCTCATGTTTCATGAAGTGTTAACTGAGATTAACGCTGTTAAAACTGACGTTGCTGTTGTGACGGAGTGAGCTGCGTTAGCTTAGCAGGCCAACCTGTTAGTCACAGCTAACGTTAGTTATTCAGCCTTGTCTTTTTAGCTACCAGGAGCGACAGCAGCACCACCGAGAGACAAGGTAACACAGGAACTAGACGCCCTAGATAACTAATAACTGGCTTGTTTAAGAGTGTTAGTTCAGAGAGAAACGAACAGTCCGCAGTCCCTTTGGTCTGAGCTGGACAACAACGACAAATCACATAAGGTTACCTGTTATGTGTTCATTGCTGCTGACCATCATCAGTGTTAGGATTGAGTTGCAAGGGCTGTACTATATGGTTAAAATATAAAAAGCCAAATATTCTGACAGGTATTAAAATTCCGATATGATTCATGATTAGTAGGAATGATCATTTTTGCATCACAACTGAAAAAAACTATTAAAATCATGATAATGTGACATTTGTTGGGGTCTGTACCAAACAAACATGTTTCCTTACATCTGGGGAACACATCTGTAGGCCGGGGCTTCTCTGCAGCACTACAGTACCTCATTATAAGGCTGTTTTTGTCTTCATCGAAAGATTACAGCTTCTGCGATTTGGATATTTCGATTAATTGTGCAGCCCTAGTTCCTCCCTTCCGGGCAGTAGCTGCTGGTTTCGGTTCATTTCTTTGAAATCTACTTGCTGTTGATAAAAAATCAATCATAAGCACCAATCAGTAGAATAAAGTTAAGTACCAGTATGTTTAAAATGTACCAGAAAAGGTCTGAAGAATGATCATAAAAATTGACTTGGGAGTCAAACAGTTCTAAGCAGAAAGTCGGACTGAGGAGCTTTGATTAAAGTTGCCCCACTCGGTGATTTGTTTGGCCAGGTAGAACTAATTTCCTACTCTGAAACGCTTTATAAATACAGGTTCCGATGGTGCATCAACACCATTGTAAGCCAATAGTTGTTTGCATCTGGTTTAGCTGCCTGTCTCGTTCCTCTTCCTCCCCCCCAAGCATGAACTGCCCCCCCACCAAGCGCCTCCGAGGCCTGAACCAGGATGTAGCGACGGCAGTGGCATTTGACGACCCATTTGGAGATGACGAGGACTTCACCCAGGACGACTTGGATGAGATTGACATCATCGCCTCGCAGGCCATCACGTCGGCCGCTTCGTCTGGGCTTGGGTCTAAACCAGGAACCAAACCGATGGAGCAGGCCCGTGGCTCCGCCTGGCCGCCGTCTGCAAGGCGGAGTAAATCTGTGAGCAGAGCCACAACCAATCAGAGCAGAGAGAACACGTTTGGGTTGAGCAGCAGCAGAGGGGATGCTGGGATACCAAGCAGAGAGCCTCTCGGTGAGTTCAGAGCAGAACTGAACATCAGCGATGTTGCATAATATTTTTTTTCTTATATCTTTTTTTGCGAATATAAGGTCCTAATTCATGGACCAGACCTGGTGGATTTATATTTCATCCTAACTACCTGCATTATCTGTCCTGTAAATTCCTTCTGATCATTTTTCCAAATTATTTATCAACTTTTAGGCTGATTTTTCGTCCTTCCAGGCAGCGATTTATTCCACTTAATTTCTATGAAAATCTATCTGCATAATAAACCCTGACTGTCACATAATCCATCACAGTCAGTTTTTTGTCAAAGTAATGTTGTAGACTAAAGCAGCAGTGAAAGGAGTCCTCAAGAGCAGAAGATTACTTATTAATTCCTCTACTGACATCACATGTGCCAAGACAGTGATTTAAACAATCAGTGGAGATTTATCTGTTCAGGCCAAAATATGGTAACTGTGAATTCCATCTCATCTGATCCTTTTACATTTCTATTCCTCTGTATGTGACCAGGAGCCATTTTAAATAGTTTAAATGGCGCAGAAAACAGTGTTGTGTCCTTTTTGCAGATAGAATTCACAAATACAGAGATTTCCAATTTGTTGTAAAATATAAAAAAAGCAGCGTGACAGACATTTTAGCACAGTTTCTAATAATGCTTAAAGGCAGAATAAGTAGGATTTTCCTTAAAAACACAATGTATAGCCTAATCCCACTCACTCATGACTTACCCACTGGAAGTGTGTGGTGGTGTCCAGACGGAGGTGTGGGCGATTTATTTATTTATTTGTGCTTTAGAATGTAACCGCCATGAAACAATCAGAAAATAACTTTTTATTTCTCTGATTCACAGCTGTTTTCTCGCTAACGCCACTCCCTCTCTTCATTCGTTCTCTCTCTCTGAGCTGGAGCCAACTTTGAATCGTGTGTTTACAAGCAGCAACTGACAAATCCAACCTTTTCTGCCTTTAATAATAATCGCCACAAAACTAACATGAGATATAAAAAATGACTTGACAAGAAGCAAAGGTCTGAACTTGGTTGGATTAACTTTCTCCCGTAGTTGGCAACAGACTCCGTTATATCAGTTTGAATGTGAGCACAATCAAGACATGGAAGGCAAAGAGATGAAAATCCATAAATGAATGGAGGTATAGACTTATTCTGTTTAAGAGTGAAAATGTTTCACCTTGAATGAAAATGAGTGAGTCGCATGAATCCATAAATGTAGAGAAAATGCAGACAGGATCTGAGGGAAGAGTTCGCAGAAAAATAAGAAAAACTGAGCTAGTATCTGGTGAGTACGTACCAAGATGTATTGGTACTAGAGTTCGACCGATATGGGTTTTTCTATAGCCGATGCCGACTTTTAGAGGTCAGGGTCAGCCGATGGCCGATATGTGCAGCCGATTTTTAGGGCTGATATCTTGAATTTCTCCCCTTCATTAGGATGCTAAAATGTCACACCAATAATAAGTGGATGCACAACATTTCTGAACTCAACTTCATCTGGTGAACACTGATTCGAACCATCTCTAAAATCTTAAATTTTGTGCACTGCACGATATTAAAATAAAATATTTATCCAAAGTTAACCAAATCAATAACTGACTAACTCTTCAGTATTAAATATATAAAACAGGCAATATAAAAAAATAACTGTCAGTCATTTACTTAAGTTTTACAGTATTTATGAAGCAGAATCCAGAAGTTTTGTCTTGGGGTCCTTCACATGCGGCAGCAGCACCTTCCACCGTACCAATAACACGGGGCTGCCCGAGGACGGGCCTGACTCTAAATCGGCGCTACTAAACACGGATATCGGCCGATGCCGATATATTACACAGTGACAAATATCGGCCCGATATATATCGATATATCGGTCGACCTCTTATTGATACACCTCTATTCTTGTATTAAAACCTGCAGAACCACTGCAGTGACCGTTTAAATGAGGAGATGTCGACGTGAAGGTCAAATAGCTAATTCAGTTCATGACAAAGCTCTGTTGTCCTGTGTGTTCAGGTAACAAGCAGCAGCAGTTTGGGTCAGACAGAGAAGACTCCAAAAGTCTGCTGGAGGCTCAGCTTGCAGAGCTAAAGAGGAAGGTGAGACTCACTGGTTTCTCACTTTATGAAACTCAAAAACAAAACAACACAAGATCAGCATAATACATAATCAGAGGAGAGAGTTTTCTCTGACTTCATATTTTTGTTTTGTAAAGGGACTTTAAATCACTGAGAGCCACAAACAAGTAACAAAACACTTGTAAATTATAAAAGAAACGAGAGTTCAAAATACATAAGAGTAATGTTAAAGTCACATTATTTGTTAGTATATCTTTACTAACACTATGGTTTTCCCTTAATATTGCTTTGCACTTTAATCTCGTATTCTACCTCAGAAGGGTCTTTGTACCCATCTGTCAATGGACAACAAGTGAAAAACATGATTTTGGGTACCTGGCGCATTTACAGCATACAGCAATGTTTATTAATTATATTTACATTTACTTTTATTTTTTTGACAGGGACCCCGTATAATTAACAAATTTAAATGCTTGAAATCTGATGCAGTATACAGATATATAACTAAAAGCTCATTTTTATCCCCGGTGTAACAAATAAAGACAGCATGCACATTAAAACCCAAAACTCCGCGTTATATTTTTGTACCTGCACCACTCCATCAGAAGGAAGTATTCTACGTGTCTTGTGCTTCACTTGCACATTTCCCCAAAGTTCAGCCTGACGTCATTGGTATTTTTGCAAATTTCCACTAGAGCTTGCGATAAAGCGCTGTGGGTTTAAACAATGCGTGGCCGTACAGCATGCGTTTGTAATGACTGGTGCACTGGCATGCATCCCTTCTTGTTAAGGGATTATTAAGTGAATAAACAACTTCACCCTTTTTGTCTGAAAAGATAATGTCGAGTCTCGTATATGCATATTGATATTAAAACCTCTGAACCTGACCAGACAGTGTTGTCAGCTTTCAGTACTTGAGAGTGTTTGATACCCAGACCTAGTAAGACAAGATCGCAAGGATGGGAGCAGTTTGAGGTCTTCCACAGCAGAGGAGATTTACTATCAATGTGGTTTCACATCAGATTAAGGAGTGACTTGTTCCAGCTGAGAACGGACTCTGGATAAATATGTCGTGGTGAATGTGTTTGGTATTAGCTGAAGGAGGTGGAGGAGGAGATTGTGCTGAAGAGCGGGGAGATCCGGGTGCTGAGGGACTCTCTGAAAGGAGCTCAGCAGGAGAAGGAGGCCCAGAGGCAGAACCAGATCCTGCTGGAGACTCAGAGACAGAAAGAGCAGAGCGACCGGGAGAAGGAGCTCAACAGGAAGGTGAGGAGCTGAACAACACACGCGTACTGTATATAATCCTGAGAATAACTTGAGAATGACATGTTGCCTATGTTCAGGTTCAGTCTTTGCAGTCAGAGCTGCAGTTTAAAGAAGCAGAGATCATTGAGATAAAGACCAAACTGCACCATTCAGACAGAAACAAGACGGCCTCTCCACTGACCCGAAACAGGTCAGTCATCTATTTTACCAACAACAGATTCGAAAATCAATTAAATGTTTTATATTATTTTTCTCTGGTATTTTTCCGGGGGAGAGGCGGGCGTGGTCACAGTTGACTCCAGAATGAACGTGTATGACTCACCTGTGGGTGTGCTTTAAACTTATAACATCTCTCATCTCTAATCTGATAAGCTGCTGTCTCTTTCTCTCTCCTGTCAGTCCTAAAGTGCTCGCCCAGTTGCATCATGGGAGCGGCAGCAGCTCCTCCTCTCCAACAGGAAATGGTTTCATCACCAAGGAGACATTTGGAGCCCACGTCCCATCCAGAGCGACGCTGCTGAAGACACGGAGAGACGGTGGGGACAGAGGGGCGTCCAGCAGCAGATCGGGTGACAGACAGGAAGTGTCTCGCCCAGACCCCTTCCTGTCTGTCAGACCTGCACACCTGCAGCACCGAGGTCAGTCAGTCTGTCCATCTGCACTGCTGCTTCGTTAGAGGGTTAATGGACATAAATAACCTGCGACAAATTTAAGTCTCTTTGGTTTCTAATTATTAGTCAGCTAAAATAATTAACATATTAGACTCTTAGCCCACTCTTATTTGATTTATTTATCCATTAATTGCATTACAAGTAAAGAGGATTAACAAATGAATTACAATATCCAGTTGCATTGTGGGAAATGTAGGCTCCAGAGTTTTTGGAGCTTGACTGAAAGTCAGAATATCTCGGCCTCTGCTGCACAAATTTGGACCTTTTTTTTTTAAAAAACAGTAATAAATAACAGCCTCTGGTGTTGTTCTGTGTCGTCCTCCAGGTGGCGTCCTGCTCGGGTTGTTGCTGCAGCCTTTGTATCCCAGCAGCCTCGGCCTGTCGCACCTGCTGTCTATGAGTCTGTCTGACATCCACCTGACATCCAGGTAGACACCCTGCACTGTGACACTGACAACATGGACGGTAATGGAGTGTAATATGTATAATACAGTGCTGTCGTAGTTAGAGGGAAGGCGTTTGTAGCAGTAACTTCAGAGAGTAAAAGATATTGATTCAGTATCTGGTGTGCCAGAATAAATCGGGGTCAGGGAGTGAAAAAGTGTCACTGAATTAATCCTCCCTCATTTCCACTACTGAGGTGACCTTGAGAAAGGTATCAACCCCCGGCTACACAGTGGCCAACAGATCAAATAAAGAGGATTCATGCTAATTGAAAGTCACCCTGGTTTAATAAAGTTAAGTAAACACATTATATTGTGTGTTTAAACAGATCCTTGAGTTTGTTTCTATAGCAAACACACCGCACTTCCTTTGGAAATCTTGCATTTACATCCACATCAGTCACTTGCAAAAATACTCGTGCATGTAGGACAATAATAACACACAAGACTTTTAATCAAATGTTGTGGTGTTACTGTCACTTCAGCACCGAGTGTTGGTCACTTAATGCAACCAGCTCACTTCAGTCACCACATGGTGTCGCCAAATCCACCAAAACACAAATCTTTAGGAAAAACTCTCTTTAATGTAAAATAACTTTTAATATAATATAGTAGAGTTGAGTAGTAGTTTCAGCAACAGTAGTAGTAGCCGTGGTGGTTATAGTACCACTAGTAGAACCCATTGCAGCTCAAGTACAAAGGAGCTGAACTTTTATATAAAGACTAACTGATGTGGTGTTGTTTTGTGTGTTGTGCTGTATGTTATGATTATAGCGGGCTGCCAGCACATTTACTGCTCCACTCTGAAGCTGTAGCCACTGTTGGTGGCGGTACATGCGGAGCTCCCAGAGCTGCTCTAAGTCCGGTCCAGAGTCTGGCTGTAACTGGACTGAACATGCTGAGTCAGAGCCGACCAGAAGCTGCAGCCAGCAGCAGAAACAAAAGGTAGACTGACTAACTGAGATACTACAGCTGCTCTGCTGAAACCTTACTAACTTTGATATCTGCTGCTCACTGAAGAATCCAGAACAACAGAACAGGTTTATAGTCGAACAGTTCAGTGGCCAGCAGAGCCCTCTTGTGGCCAAATGATGTAACGGCAGAACTGTAATGACCACATGTGTTAATGTAGATAATTACCAAAGACTTACAGAATCCCTTTAAATTATATGCTACATTTTTCACTGATATATCAGCCTGCACATTCAGCCCATAAGGCCTGTACACCACTGAGAATTAATGTTTCACCATTTATTTTTTATTTTTTTGAAAATATTGGAAATTCTGTCTTCACACAGAGATAATATAGAATAATGGTTCCATGCAGAGGGTGCCGTAAGGCCAAAGATCCCACGAGATTTGTTCATTTGCATTTCTATGCTGTACATTTAAAAAGCCAAAAAAACAAGGCGACATTTCCATTAACTACATTTTTATATAAAAAAGGTTTCATACACATAAAAACTGCCGCAATTAAAGTTTAAGAACCACTGATGCATCAATTTGGTGTGATTTGGAAACCTAACGTTCATGTGAGCACAACATTTTTAAGAATCGCAATACTTTTGTGTGTGTGTGTGTGTGTGTGTGTGTGTGTGTGTGTGTGTGTGTGTAGGTCGTGTCCTGGAGCTGTCCTCCTCCTCCCTCTGTTGGAGCTTCACCTGTCTCGGCTCTGTCAGGCTCTGGACTCACTCCGCTCCACTGCTGGTGATTCAAACTCTACCGCTGCCAGCTCGCTGCCAGCACGCCGGGCTGATCCTGCTGCTGGACTGGGCAGACCGGAGGACACTGGTTTCAGTGGTTTCTGTGTGGAGGACACTGGTTTGGCTGCGCTGAGGCTCCTCTACCTGCTGCTGTCCCACAGTAACGAGGTGATCACACAACAGTAACAATAGAGACACCTGTAATGACCCAGCAGACATACAACTTAATACCCAGATGGTACATCTGAAGGTTTTATCCCGATAAATAGATGTCCAGATCAATTCAATTCAATTCAGTTTTATTTATATACCCCAATATCACAAATCACATTTGCCTCAAAGGGCTTCACAATCTGTAACATATGACACCCTCTGTCCTTAGACCCTCGATTCGATTAAGGAAAAACTACCCAAAAAAACCCTTCAGAGGGATATCAGCTGATATTGTGTTCACTCTGTTAATTACAATTCCATCGCTACTGCATCTGTAACTTCTGGCGTATCGGTGTATCTTTCCTTGTTCAACTTGTGGTTAACACTTGATATTGGTCTTACTTCGTTTTCTCTCAGTGAGCGATTTAATTGGCTAAACAACAATACAAGTATATAATTATATTGTTGTTTACATGTGAGTATACTTGCATGCTCCCACTCGTGACTGAACAACATTCAGACATTGCTCTCCCTAGAGCCTCGCTGCTAGCACGGCTAAAAGGTAATGCTTATTCCTAGTGAAGCACCGATTATGAAATTCTGGGCCAATGCCGATGTTTATAATACCGATGTATTTCTGTTTTGTTTTTGTTGTTATCCCCCCCCCCCCCTTCATTACAAGATAATAAACAGCTGAACAGTTTTGAAGTCATTCAGCCCTTCATTACACTGTCTTTGAGTAAGCATAAATTAAATCATACACATTTATTGAAACAACCTTTAATATAAAGTTATTTCACATGAAAAATAATCTTTTTTTTTTTTTTTTTTTTAAAGATCTGCTTCAAACACCTTTTTAGCCTGCTATACAACAAATACCTAATACAAACTTGTGCCAGTGCAAAACTGATGTGACACAACAGATAAACATCGGCCCCTGCAATTAGTGAATGTCATCCTATTTGTCGCTAGCAGTCAACAAGGCGAATGTCGGACAATCCCAACGTTCGGCCTATATATCGGTGCATCCCTAACTGCTAAATAAAGATGTGAGAGATAGAAGGTAATGTGCGAGGACGCATCTCACTTCTGTAAGTTGCGTACTTGACTGTGATTGGCTCCAAACTAGTCGTGATGTCGCAAACTCATGCTTATACCTTACACGCGTTAAACTGAGATTTAAGGTGAGCACAGAAAAACTTTGTCCCTTCAGCAGAGGACTGTGAAAACTTCTAGTGTCAAACCCTGCACGTACCTAATTCTGCACAGTGAAGCTCACACATCCAAGTGAAGTATAACTATAAGCAAAACGCAAGTTTGTGCGGAGGGCGACTGTGGAGGCGTTGCATTGTTGTCGAGCTGAAAAGCAGAACACGGATACACCAGGATCAAGAAAGGGTTTTCCTGAATGAATCTTAGTCATGTTGAAGTGTTTATGGACAGTTTACAGAGCTCGCGCTCATCAGCTTGTTGAGTATTTTCTGGATCTGCAGTGTTGACCTTTGACCTTTGTGACGCTCCCAGGTGGTGGAGGCTGTGTTGTCGAAGGAGAGTCAGAGTGGAGTTACAGACAAGACGGTACAAACAGAAACACACACATACTCGTCCACTTTCAGCTTTATTGTACTGTGTTTTGAACTTGATTAACTTTCCCTCTTTACGTTCATTGCAGTAGAGAGGTACTTTATGATATGAAACTACAGAATAATTTGTTTGTGTTGATCATAATAACATGATGAGCTTAAAACTGGCCATTTCCTGATCTGACCCCTGGTGGACCGAGATTTTTCATTATAATTTCCCTTTTAAAGAAAAACATTTCCTCAACAAATCCTCCTCCCTTCCTCTGCTCTTAGTCTGGGAGCTCTGCTGCCGGTGTGGGTCTGTGCTCCCAGAATGCCTTGCTGCAGTCAGTGTTGCAGCTGTGTGAGGCGGGGCTAGGCTGCGGCGGCGGAGGCAGCGGCTCACAGACGGAGGAGCTTGTCCTCAACGCCATGAAGACCCTGCGTGTCCTAATTGAGAGGACGCCAGACACACACGGCAACAGGTGTGCGCACCCACACACACACACACACACACACACATTTAAAGGCTGTTTTTATTTTACTTGCATTCAGTTATCTGCAAGAACGAGAGAAGTCAGTTCCCTCAGCAGCACCATCACCAGCAGTCAATGGTCACAGTAGATCTTGTAGTTTTTCTATATAATTGTATGTCGACCAGGGAGGTTAAAGTAAAGTCTCAGCAAATTGGGTTATACATCATGACCACACCACTGTCATTTAAAACTAATACAATTGTTTTAGTAAATGTTTAATGCAGTCCTGGGCTTCCATATGGGCAGGAGCAAATCCCACAATCCAGAATAATAATAATTCTAATAAAAATGAAGAGGAGGATGATGATGAAGAGAAGCTGAGGAGAAACTGACAGACTTGTTTATTCGAGAAGCGGTCAGCTGATGTTAAATTCATAAGTTAGGCACATTTTCATACTGATACCAATGAAAGAAGAGTGTTTGAGTTTTGTGTTTTCAATTTGTTAGAGCTGCAGGAAGCAGTGGGAGGTGTCATGAAACTTCGCCCGCTCCCATGCACACGCACAGATTTTTTGTTAAATCCTTGACTTACAAAGCAAGGATTACAAACACACACACACACACACACACACACACGATGCAACACTCACCTGGGAGGTTGAGGAGTGGCTGAGCAGGGAGTGTGTGTGTGTGGGTTTATGACTTTTCCACTTACTGTCAGTGGTTATATAATATCTGACTATAAACTGCCTGCCGTGTCTTACAGTCACTGTGGTGACGTAACGGAGAGTAGAAATAAATGATGAAATACGATGAAAAGAAGTTTGTGAAGATCACTTGTAGATCTTTCTGCAAATATACTACTGATCTGTCTAAAAGAAATGTTCCAACAGATCACACTGCACAGGGACTCAAATTTAACGTGATTAGTGCAATTTGTGTCCCAAATCTCACCACTTCTACCGAGTCACATGACTTCATCCCCACAAAGCTGCAATCAGAAGAACTCTTTCCAATGATAGTGGTATCTGAATAAATCTACTTGTACATAAATACACTTAGAAATCATTTTATAGAAGTTTTATATGAGTTCAGATTCACTGCTTGTCTACACTGGAGTCGTTTCAGCTGCCTTTGTTTTTTCAGTTGTTTGTCTCACGCGTGTTTGATACAGATACGTTTCTGTTTTAATCAATCCAGCTGTCTACACAGGCCGCGTAACGGCTCACATTTCACTCGCGCTATAGGAACGGTGACGCAACACAAAGCGTATTTTTACGCTTCAAGTCTTATTTCCTTCCATTTTACGCTGTAGCTACGGTGATTTTGTGTTGGGCTCTGAGCTTTGCCAAAATGCGGGTTAACCTACACTCAATACTGTGCCTGAACGCATCCTGTGCTGATGCAGATGGAGGACTAAAGCTGCTGCTGCTGCTCTGCCAGCATGCTGCCTTCGCAACGCGGCCTGTGTAGACATTGTATCAGACCTTTTCTTCAGTATCAGTTGTCAAGTGATTGTTTTCTGTTTCCATGGTTACAGAGCAAAGAGAAATTGCTCCGGGCTAATGCAGTATGCCTTTTCGTGATGTCGGTTCACCAACATGAATATCAGCCAGTGTGTCGTTATCAGAGTCTTGCATGTCATTATCGGTATCGGCCTCGAAAGTCCTAATGACAAATGTCTCTTTAGTTTTCATAGTGATTCATCAAACGCTTTCTTCAGAACCTTTCCATGGTGACTTGTAATTAATTCGTTTACACTGGTCCCATTTGTATCTCTCTCTCCCTCTCAGGTTGCAGAGTGTGTTGCAGGTGGTGTGTGTGTGTTTGCCAGCAGACAGCAGGTTGAAGACCGTCTCAGAGTGTGTGTCCGTCCTCACGTCCATGTCCGACCACCAGACACTGGCTCAGCAGCTCTGCTCTCAGCATGGTGAGGCTCCGCCCCCCTGCAACAGCACTGTTACTGCAGTCACTTTAACTCATACATAATTGAATGTCATTTATATACTAAGTAATCACACTTTGTTTGTCTTTATTTTTGCTTCAGATGTTCAATCAATTGTTAAAGTTTCTGCTCCACATGATTTGAATAAACAGACTTGACTGCAGCTGAGCAACAGTGGTTTTTGATGTTTTTATTGTTTCCTTTAGACCCGTGTGTTTTGCTGAAGTTGTTGCAGTTCATCAGAACCAGACCAGACAAGCAGGCAACACACACAGACTGGATTCTGCTGGACCTGCGGGTAACACACACACACACACACACTGCAGAGACATACATCCTACACTACATCCGACAGGAGATGTAGATGAATTCGCCTCCTCTAGGCTGCATCCCACTGCCTCCCTGATCTGTCCCCAACAACTCTGTCTTTTGTGTGTCTTTGTAGTCTCAACGCCATGCATTGTTCAAATGGGGGCTAACGGCCCACATTTTGAGACAGTCTGTCTTCGAAAAAGAAGTTCATTGTTTTGCTCTCCATGACTTTTTTGACAGAAGTAGTTGTGTGAAGAAAGAAAGAAAAATAGAGCTGTTCAAACTTTGACTACTGTCACGCCTCCACATCCCTGGACATTCACTGCGTAGAGTGGTCCTGAATATTTGCTTGCCTGTTTTTGAAATTTACATAAAAAAAGACAGACAGTCCAACAAGCACTTAGCCCCGGCCAACCTCGACAGAAATTGGCTTGACGGCGGAGGGTCATCACGAGTTCACTTGGGCTCCAGTCTTTATTCTGTCTCTCTTCCTTTAGCTGGCATCCACCCTGCTTTGTCTTCTTTTCATTTTGCACCATCCAACACATCCACAGCACGTATGCCACACATTCACGCGCTGCTTCGATTGCTGACTTTCATATCCTATTGTTTATTTTAGTTGAGCAAATCTTAGGTTAAAACGTATGTCTTGCGTGGACTCCAGTTTGTGACAAAGACACTGAGACCTTTACACCTTAATCCACTGCTTAATTATAACAAAGAGATAATAGAATGGGTTGGTTTAACAGCTCATACCTATGATATTTATAATCATGCATCAGTCCTTAAGGCACTGAAGCAGCAAATCAATCACACGGAGATTTAAAGCTGCACTAACCAATATTTTTGAATTAGAAACTATTTATCTCTAATTTCCTGTATTTTATTAATATATTTGATCACATTTTAGTCAGAAGCCTCCCTGTTTTCTCATCTGCTCTTGTTTTAATTTGCTAGTGATAGAAACCCATGTTTACTTGTTGTCTTGATAAATTCAGTGTTCAAGTGTTGAGTTTCACTTTACAGCGATTTGAAAAAATGACAAAGTAGAACTGAACATAATGATTTTATTAATGAAATTAGTATTAGAGAAGATAAAGGGAAGTGAGTGGTGAGTATGACATGACTGTAGATTTACTGTTGGAATTAGAGCTGTGGAAATGTACATTATACTGAATTTATCATTTGAACCATTATAATACAGGTTATTACACCCCTCATTGTTTTTATAAAGCGCCTGCCTTCATTTGTTTGTGCCGGCTGCAGTTAATAATTGAATGTACCTACATTTCTTTAAATGTACGGTTCTTCTATTGTTGTTTTTTTTTGTGTCTCAGGTGGTTCGTTTGCTGAGCAGACTGATGACTCAGAGAGCAGAGAGCTGGACCACCAATCAGCACAGTACCTGTCAATGTTTCACTGAGGTAAAACCCTCTGCTCTGTCTCTTTATATCGTGACACGAACCTCTATGTCGCACCTATCCAAACAAGCTTCTCAAGTCTCTCTCTCTCTCTCAGTTGGTTCAGACAGTGGTGATTGTTTTCCATCGTCAGTGGTTGAATCTTCGTGGTTCTCAGGAGGCGACAGACTCAACAGGTCAGTCGCATTTCACATTTAAAACACAAGGCTAGAAATATTCACCAGTCCGTCCCCAAAACAGTTTATTACACCCGATAACCTGTCTCTGAAATCATCAATTACCACGGTTGTGTTTTTCCTTCAGGCCTGGCCCCGCCCCTGCAGCAGTGCTCCACCCCCTCGTTGCCATGGTGGCGCGGCCCGGCGGCGTCTCTGCTCAGAGAGTGTCTGCTGCTGCTGCACTGGCTGCTGCTGCATCACGGCAGCTTCTCAGAGAGCTGCAGGCCGCTGCTGCACATGTATGACCAGGTGATCCCTGCAGTACGAGACACGCTGAGGAAGATCCCCGAGCTGAGCGAGAGCGAGGGTATGCACACGTACATCTACACTCACACAATGTTTTTTCAAGTTAAACGCTGAAACAGTTGTTTGCAGTTGTAACATTTTATCTCGTAACTGCAGCGTCCAAACAAATGACGGCAAACCGATGTCCAAATATAATACAGACCCCCCCAAAAAATAGGGTCTTTTATCTGTTTACGCCAGTTCAAACAGGTGACATTTTCCGACTGAGCTGGGCAGCTGTGGCTCTACACTCATCTTTTTACACAATAATGAATTCATTCTGATCAGAGTCATTGATGCTAACTGACCGTCTGTATGGAGGTTAACGCCAATGTTCAACTTTAAACTAACTTCAGCTTGATGCAGATTATATTCAGTAAAACATGTCCAACTGGTGATTATCAAACTGACTTCAGCCTAGTCAGGGTTCCCACACATCAATTAACCAATTTTCTAGTCATGGACAACGCACGGAAAAGGAAAGGAAATGTAAAGTGTCCTGGAAAACCTTTTGATGTTGGTACAACTATAAAATAAATCCAGGACAAGAGAACACAGAACACTGTGAACCCACAAGAACACGTAGTGAAGAGTGTCCTCCAGAGTGGCTACTCGGCAACACTGTTGTTCTTTCCAAGAGCTGTCTGATGGAGAGTGAGCGCTGTCTCTCGAGTTGACATTTCTCTAAAATCCCTAAGTTTGTTGTTTTAAAGCAAACCGGATTCTTGCAAGAATGGGGGGGGGGGGTGCTTGACAAATCATTTCGCAGATGTTGTTCTGAGGGTGGCTCTCGTGTTTGTAGTAAGAGGCCAAGCGGCGTGGGCAGTCTTTGTGGCGCTCCCCAAGTGGACGGTGTCTCTGATGTGGCAAAAATGCTCACCGTTGGCCCTGGTAGCACTGCAGTATCAACCGCCCTTGACAAGACTCCTCCCGGTGGTTACCCCCGACCTTTTCTCTCCCAATAAGTTATGGTACCCCAACTCAGGTTATCCTGCGACTGCGTAGAACTCATGGGATCATTTATATTTAAGGACACATGAGGGATGCTGTCACTGTCACTAAAAACTGAGTGGATGTAACTGATCCAGAAACACTGGAGTTTTATATTGACATCGACATGGAAACTGTATTTAGTTTAACGAGCACATTGTGGCTGATGCCTGCTCCATTTAATCAGGTCAGTGCTGGTGCGTTCCCCTTTCACACGTACACATACACTTTCACATACCAAAGTCGCAGCTCCTCCACAGCAACATTATTTTCACTTTCAGCCAATGCAATCATGGTGTAAATACGTCACCGTGTCACGATATTGTTGGTATTGTGGTATGAATAAATACATATTTATGACATTAGGATTTAAACATGTAGTACACCCCTAGTTTCATCATTCAATTCAGTTTTAAGGTAGAATTACGGAATAACATAAATTTGACATCTTATCAGAAATGTCCGGGTGTCCATATTTTAGACTGTCACTCAGAACTCTGAAGTAAACAGACTCGTGTTTTTGCGCTTCCTGTCCGTCAGAGCTCGCGTTGGAGGAGATCTGCCGCTCTGAGGGCGACGACACTGATTACATGGACATTGATGCTGGCTCCTGACTGGCTGCTGCCACGGACTCCACCAGGGACCAATGAGCCGACATGTGGGACAGTTTACTGACTGCTGATTGGATGTTTGAGACTGAGACAAAAACAGAACAGAGACTCTGTTTTCTGTGCAACTTTTCTGTGATGAAGTGGATGTCGGAGAGAAACGAAGGATTAGAGGCAGGGTCAGGATTTATTCTGCTGCCTGATGCGATTTAACAATAAAACATGAAGGTGAGATAGTTAGAGTTCACGTTCTGAATATATGGTTTCTTTGCTTCTTCCCTTTCTGTGCTCCTTTTAAACAGCTTTTTTATAATGTGCACTGAATATTTGATTTGGATATGGTCCTACAATTATCAGTATTTTGTATTTAATACCATTACCTAATGCTACTTTTTTTAATGCTTTATACTATTGCCTTATAAAAATTTCTACCTTACTTTTAAATAATCATGTTTACAAAACGTATGAGACATTTACCCTTTGATGGATATCGTTAGGATTTTCTCCACACTGCTAATCCTATTGATACTGCTTATCAGTTCCTTTTGATTGCTGTTCAAGAAAAAGAACAAATTCAGAACAGAATGAACGTAAATGTTCTGTTAGAGGGAGGAGAGGCTGGTCAGTCTAAATGTTTTCAAGAATTTGTCAAATCATCAAAGGAAGTGTTTGACATTAAATTAGTTCTTACTCGTTTTTGGAGGAAAGTAAGGGAAGATCGAGATCGCTCTCATATCTGCCCATTAAAATATGAACCTACTGCGAGCAGCCGGTTAGCTTAGCTTAGCACAAACACTGGGAACAGGGGGAAACAGTTAGCCTTGCTCTGTGCAGCAGTTACAAAATCCACCTACCAGCACCTCTAGAGCTCAGGGATTTAAACTTTATATCGTATGTGTTTAACCTGAACAACAATGCAGTTTTTCATGTCTGCTAAACTGCTTGTAGAGTCGCCTCACTGGAGGGTTTTGTTGCACTTATGACAAGAAGCATTGACGTCGTTGGCTTGAATAAAACGTAGCGGCACTTCAGACCATTTCGTTCTCATAGCTGTGACCTGCTCTGCAGAAGCATTTCGGTCTGTACAGAAGTTTTGCATCCAGCCCTTCTGGCTGCACATCTTTAAATCGATGGCTTCAGATTAAAGCGGCCACAAAGTAAACTCTAGAAGGAAAACATTGAATTGTGGGATTAAATATGATACAGAGACATAACGAATTATGTCACTCATTATAAGCCACTCACGCAAGAATTAATTAGAAGGTTTAATTTTAAAATGCAGTTATTACTTTTTCTTAGTTTTTCTTTTTCAATTTATAATCTTCGTTATTTTCTGGACACGTGTAGATCCAGAAATGTATTAATACAACAAATTAATGTTAGAGATAGTTGAATCACTAATTAGCAGCGGTGGAAGAAGTATTCAGATACTTTTCTTAAGTAAAAGTGCTAAAAGGCTGTAGCTGCTGTGGCAGGTCAGTATGGTGGAGGTTTTATTTCTCCAATGGGAAAGTACCTTGTTAGTGAACTGTTGCGTGATTGGAGGAGAGCTCAGCCTTCAAAACGTCCCGAACCTGTAAAAGCTTCAGACAGTACAGACATTGTTCCCATACAGAGCGAGACGCACGCTGAAGGCTGATGGAGGTCTCTGCAGGTCTCTACTCCGATCTGAACACATTGAATCACAACAAGAGAACTGCTCCGGTTGTACAGACGGGTTTTAAAATGACTGTAGGTGATAGAGGTTCAGAACACAGCAAGAATTGACACAAATAATTAAATGTTTCCTTAATTAAAATCAAACAGAAAGCCGTTCGGGACCAGAACAGTTTGTGAAACATATTTATTTATTCTCCAGCTGTTACTGAGGTCTGAATGACACATTCAGAAGAAGGCATCCTGTTAGCTGGCTGCAGGTGGGTCGGGTCGGGATCGGTCAGCTTCAGTCAAAGGGAACAAAAGTCTTGAGTGTCCGGAATAATTTTAGTCCGGTTATCGCAAGATTACAGCTTCATTATTTTCTTATGATGATTCAACACGTGGTGCTTATATAAAATCCCTTTACCCCGAGACTTATGTTGACACATCAGAAATAGTTTTCTCATGACCACAGATTTAAGTGTGCTGTTGTTTTGGGCTGAGCGTTGAAGAAGAAGAAGCGGTGTCCCAGAATAAGCCTGGTTGCATGTAAATATTATAATTATTACAGTGATGAAAGTGTTTGTTATCCAAGGAAAATCAGATGGCATGTCCCAATATCTGAAAAGTAATTATGAGTAAATAGTTTTTTTGTCAGGATAACTGTTTTTATGAGCACCACAAAAACAGAATTAGAATAAACTGGTGAATGAAGTTTTGATCCTGAGACAACAGGCCTATGACTCGTTTTAGCGATCATGGCAGCTCTCCATTAAGCTGGGATCATCGGAAAAGAATGAGACACTTTGATATTTTAAAGTCGGACTGAAGCTGAATTGAAACCGTTCCTGTGCTTCAGAAAGATGAATCTGTTGCTGGTGACTTTCCCACGCTGGCCAATCCTTTTCTATATAATTCTAGGAAGCAACCAGGGAGCGTAAACACTGAGAGAAAGAAGCTGCGTCCCATTTTAGGCTCCGCCTCCCCTTTTTAAAACCAGAGGTGTGTTCAGGCACTCTTCGTCAGCTTCTTCAATCAGATGATCATGTGACCTGGTCACGTAACCATCGCCCCTGCACGATGTCCGTAATGATTCCTTCTTTTTATACTGGGATGTAACTCTGGGGGCTGGGAAGTTCCCCACTTTACGGTCGGATGAATAGCACCTGAACGCACCATCGGTTCTGGTTTGTGTCGGGAACCGGTGACTCGGTTCTGAATCCTCTGCGGAGAAAATGATTTGTGGAAGACGAGGAGCAGGTTCAAGCCTCGAGGTGTGGTCGCTGTCATAGGCCACGCCCCTTTTAAAGGCGGCAGAGCTTGAATTGAGACACAGCTACAGCGCGAGGAAGGCACCTGAGGGTCTGCTCAAGTAATCCAGGATCAGACTGTCTCTGTAGTGTGTGTGGGCGCGCGTGCGCTCTTGTATGTCTATCTTTGCGAGGACCAATTTGAGTTTCCTCACCTCTTCAAAGGCTGTTTGAGGGTTCAGAACTGTTAGAGTTAAATTTAGAATCAGGTTCAGTGTAAAGGTTGGGGTTAGTAAGCTGTGAGCGTTAAGGTTAGGAGCAGTGGTGGAATGTTACTAAATACATTTACTCAAGTGCTGTACTAATGTGTAATTTCTAGGTACTTGTACTTCCATTTTCCACTTTAAACTTCTACTCCAGTACATTTATTTGACAGCTTTAGTTACTAATTACAGATTTGGATTATCAATACAACATATAAATCAACATGATATATTGTTATAGGTAAAGCTACCCAGCAGTTTATAAAGTAACTTTAGCAAAATTAGCTGCACCATGACCGGTGATGAACACATTAATGCACTAATTATAATCCTATAATATATATGATTCTGAAATGGGCCATTCTGCATGATGAATACTTTTCGTATTATAAATATTTTGATGCTAATACTTTTTTACTTAAGAGTCTGAATGCAAGACAGGATTTCTACTACTTGTCCTTAAGTAGAAGAAAGTAGAGAACTGAATACTTCTTCCACCACTGGTTAGGAGCTAAGGGAAGCATTATATGAGTGCGGGTCCTCACAAGTATAGAAGTACAAATGTATATGTTAGTGTTTTTCTGTCCATGTTGGCACAACCTGGTCATCGTCCTCTTGTTTATTCTGTAGTTTCTTTGGCGAGCTGTGATGCGTCTTGTGCATGTTGTGATGGGACGTGCAGCGATTGGTCAGCCACGGGTGCATCAGCAGCTCCGACGCCTCCAGCCTCTCTGCGGGCAACTTCCTCAGCATGCAGGCAATCAGACACTTGGCTTGCGGTGACAGCCAATCAGGCAGGCTAAAGGCCCCTCGGCGGATCTTGGCGAACAGCGCAGCGGGCTGCGTGTCCTGAAACGGGTATCGTCCGATCAGCATGGTGTACAGAGACACGCCCAGGCTCCAGATGTCTGCGGCGCGGCCCGAGTAAGACCCGTTCCCTTTGGTCAGCAGCTCGGGGCTGACGTAGGCGGGGCAGCCGTGTCTGTCCGTCAGAGAGTCGTCGTCATGGTTACCGTGCAGGAGGACGCAGTCGTTGAGGCCGAGCAGGGCTAGACGCGTTCTGCAGAAAGTAAACCACAAAGATCCCATTTTTAATCTACTTAATGCAGGAGTACCTGTAGTACTGGTGATAGAATTAGTAGTATTAGAGGTAGTATTTTTTTAAGGTTTCATCCATCCCACTGACACAGATTATGTTGCTACTAATACTGTTGATACATAAAGGGGTGATCTCACAGAAGCGTCACGTTTTTGGACACACACACACAAAAGTTTAAATATTCTCAACTTCTCAGAGCAAGACGCAGAGTGGCAGCGCTCATCAGTGTCAAACGTGGCCCAGACAGCCAATCAAATCAGTCAGGAGGCAGACTTCAGCACTTTACCACTTTCTTCCTGTTGCGTGAGCAGCCAGGTATTGGTTGAATTTGTCAGTATCATTAGTATTTTCTGTAGTATTGTTAGCAGTATTATGAAGGTTTTTTTTGTAGTGTCAGTGTAGTATACAGTATTGCAGTATTAGTAGTATTATCACAGTACTTGTCAGTCTCACCTGTATTTGTCGGTGAAGACGAACCTGCGGAGCTTCAGGTCTCTCAGGACGACACCGTGGCGATGACAGTGCGTCACGGCGTTCAGCATCTGAGTGAACAGATGCCCCGCCTCCTCCTCGCCTAGACGCTTCCTGCTTCGCACGTACGCGTGCATGTCGCCGTGGTGACCGGCCAGGAAGACGTACGCGCTGTCCTGGCCTATCACAACATCCAGCAGGCTGCAGATGTTGTCATGGTGACCAATCCGGGTGTAAGCAGCCAACCGCTCCTGGTAACCACGCAGAGGAAGCACCTGTAACCGTAGCAACCAGGAGGGATGGTTAGCATAACAGTTGCTTACAGCTAAAAACTGCATTGTTGCTGCATTGAGTATTTTAAGCAATATTAGCAATATATTACCAACAGTATCAGTAACAGCATAAGTTGAAATTTCAACAGTATTTTTTTCAGTATCAGGAATATCAGTATTTCCAGTAGTATGAGTTGTATTTTCAGCAGTATCAGTAATATTTTTTGCAGTATCGCGTATTGTTAGTAGTATCTATAGTATTTATAGAAGTATTAGCAGTATTATTGCTGTATCAGCTGTGTTTTTTTACAGCATCAGTAAGATTGGTAGCTCTACCTGGCAGGTGTATTGCTGCTTTGTGTGTGCGTGCTCGGCCCTGTAAGTCTCCTCCCCCTCGCAGAGTTCAAACAGGAAGTACGGTCCGACTCTGGATGGGGATTGGCTCTGGCTGGACTTGGGGTTGGGGCTTCTGGGCCTGAGGCAGGGCATCAGACCGGTGGTCGGAGGGTGCAGAGCCAGACGGGCTACTTTACATTTTGGCAAATCGCCCTGCGGCTCGTCCAATAGCCTCTTCAGGCACAGCTGAGATCTGGCTGCGGTCACGCTCATGCTCATCTATGATTGGAGGAGACAAGTGACATCACCAGGTTAATTAACACAGCTTTTATCGTTACTGTGAGGCAGCTGCAGGAGGTGTTTGAAACTGGACATTATGTCAGACTGAATCAAAGCTGCTAATATCTCCTGGCTGACGCAGCCATGTGAAGACGTGTGGGAAGCCTGGCAGGGAACTGCTCTCTCAAGCTCTCTCTTTTTTTTTTTCTCTCTCTCTCTCCATTCTTTACACATCCATTTCTGTCACTTTTTGTGTAAACAATCCAGGAGAGACTGTCTGAATATGTGCAGCGTTATCCCTCTCTATGACAGCCGGCTTTTCACGCAGCCTTTCGAGTGTGGCTGTTCTGAACAGCTTTAAACCAACGCGGTGAGACAACACCTCACACAAACTGGTTCTTTTCGGGTATAACCCGGTCCTTGGTGCTAAATGCTCCACTGTGTTCACCAGCTGGTCATTAACTG
Organism: Coreoperca whiteheadi; assembly: GCA_011952105.1. Classification (NCBI taxonomy): domain Eukaryota; kingdom Metazoa; phylum Chordata; class Actinopteri; order Centrarchiformes; family Sinipercidae; genus Coreoperca; species Coreoperca whiteheadi. The sequence goes on from CM022473.1 coordinate 26,706,467, forward strand.
TGTCTGCCTGCTGTTTGGTGCTGAGCAGGTAGTGTGCCGTGGGGGTTTTTTTAGAGCTTTTTTCTCTGGAAACAGCTGCCCGCTGCCGCCAAAAATGAGGCAATGTGAGAGTAAAGTTGTGAAGACTGAGTTGATATTTCTCTGTAGGTTCATCACCACAAGCGACTCTTTTCACATTGTTTTTTGCGAATTGTCATTTCATACATTTTTGGAAAAATATGGATTATAGCTGCTTTAAGTCTGCAGATTTAGGTTTGCCTATGTGTATAGCTCAGGTGTATTTCAGGTAAAATCTCAAATTTTACTATGTTTCAAGCACAGAAGGATTCCTAACTACATGTACTGTATGCAGATTCTCATTTAATTAAAAAAGTTGAGGTTATAGTGAGTTTTATTTCAAGCATGTTTCTAGCTGAAGCTCTGGACTGTTATGCGAGTTATGTCGGGGACTATCCCTGACAAACTTTAGTTTCACTCCTGGTTTCATGTCTGCCCTGCAGCGCCCTCTGCTGGTGACACCACAGCTGAGCCTCCTCCCTCCGCTGAGCCCTCTTCAGTAATAACTTCATACAGTAAGAAGACTTATATTCGTATCACATCTCACTGTGTTCACTGTCTCTGCTGTTCACATGTTACACTGTCAACGTGTCTATAGGCTTCATGATGCAACTTCCTGTAAGCTGACAGACGCTTCAGCTTTCAGATCGTTGCATCAGAGCACAACAGTTTATAGTTTAAACAGGCTTTAAATACAGTCAATACCTAGCGCACGCAAACACACACACACACACACACAGAGAGTGGTTTTTGTCTACAAATTTTTCCTGAGCCTGAGGTCGTCCGTGGTGACACTGTGTGGAAACCTGCTGTTGGCCAACGCTGCTTTCACTCTGGTGAAACACCCTGAGTCACAGCGTCACCACGGCAACGTCATCCCGCGACTCCCACGCACACGCACACACACAAGGAGAGAGTGAGTCTGTGCTGTTTGAAGTCTCGTCGTCAGCTCGCTGTAAAAGAGTCCTCCATCACTTTATGTTCAGCGTCTGATGCACAATCAGAGGACAGACTGTCAACAAACGACTAAAGAACAGAACTAGATTCTACGGAGTTCTACTCAACTCTGTTAGACTGTGAAACCTGTCTGCTGAACTCTGAATTTATTCCCGTACCTGACTTGGACAGAGGCCTGGCTGAAAACTTTCAAATCTGCTCTCGGACAGCTTTACAAACTCCTCTTATAACTTACAAGGGCTGCAACTAACAATTATTTATTATTTATCCAATACGTTAGTGAGTCTATACAATGTTAGAAAACAGTGAACAGTATTATGAAGTATGTTTTGCAGTATCAGTGGTAGTATTAGTAATATCAGGGTAGCGTCGGCATCAGTATTTTCTAGCAGTATTATCAGAACCTGTCCTTCAGTTTCTTACACTATAACATTTCATAGTCTCTGCTACTGTTTGTCTTCTTTGTTGTTCTCTTGTAAACTCTTGATGGATTACTGATCGGACCAATCAGGCCTCTGTGTCAGCTGACTGTTATTAACATGTTATATTTGTGCTCATTTTCACGGCGCTCCTGCTGCAGTAAACCTACATTCAAGTTAGTAAATCAGTTTTAATGTGTTTGACAGCAGAATAACTGCTTACAAAAAAAACATTTGCACTTATGTTGCTTGAAGGTAATCTGTCCATTCTTGTAACCCTGTTTTTAAATAAAGTTGAGCCTCAAGGTCCACTTACTAGCTGTTTTCCCAGGCTTTCGGACCGTCTTCATCCGTGGGTGGAGTTTGCTCAGTTGTCATGGAGTCAGTCTTTTGCACTGACTTAAAAGTTTATTCTTGACCTTGGAAGCAGTTTGACAAAACAATCCCTAGTCCTAAAAGTTCAAACCATTAAGGCTCACATGCTAACAAACCCATCTCCATGACACCCGGGCCAACTCCATCCACTGATGAAGACCGTGTGGAGCAGCTGAAAGTTAGTAAGTTGACCTTGAGTCAGAGATTGTAATGTCAAACTACTATTTTTAAAGTCAAGAATGAACTTTGATTCTTAAAGTTGAGCCTGTTTTGATCATAAACTGCATAAACGTAAGAGTTTCAGAAACTCTGAGGTACTTGTACTTGATACTGTACTTTATACATCTTCACCACATTTCTGAGGTAAATATTATACTTTTTACTCCACTACTACACCACTAGTCCTGCATTCAAAATGTTACTTAAGTAAAAGTTCAAAAGTGTTGCATCAAAATATACGCCTACTTGAAGATGTACAAGTGAAAGTACTCATGTAGAATGGCCCATTTCTGAATAAAAAGTACAATGTTTGCCCCTGAAATGTACTTTGCTTCAATTTTTGTTCAATTTCTGGCTACTTTATAGATCAAATCCACGACAAGTACCTCAAAATTGTACAGAATGTGAGTAAATGTCCTTAATTATTTCCACCACTGATACATTTCACACAATGAAACCAAAGTTTTTGTATTTTAATAAAGTATTTGGAGAGGTAACATTGGTGGATCGGCCACTTGGATTACAAGAAGACTGAGCACACAAAACACGATGAATTTAACAGATGTGATCATTTCTATAGATGAGTCGACAACAAGATAAAAATATACTAAACTGTTAAATTGAGTTGCCGTTTGCACGCTAATGCACCAGTAAAACTAATCTAACGTTAGAAATATGAATGAGGCCACTCTACACTTTGCTGAGGAAGCAGTACAATTCTGAATGAACGCCCTTTACTTTGACTTGACTACTTCCTCCACCACTGCTCTCGGGTCGGATTCTTACCTTGTGCTCTTCAGACAGACCGGTCCGGACGCCAGGTCAACAGAAACCCGGTAGATCCAGTAGAAACCCGGTAGAGTCCGTGTGAAGCTGGTGGTCTCGGTGGTCTTGCCTGTCTGCTGTGGAGCAGAAGTTGCTGAAGGCATAAAAACAAAAAGGGTTTCCTGTGCAGTGTTGGGTTTCCGTCCTGGACCCAGCGGCGGCGACACGGACAACTGGAGCGGGCCGGTGATGACGTCTTTGTGTCCTTATTATTGTCTCGGTTGCGCAACCTGTCGCCAGTCAGCTGTTGTTGAGCTGCTTCTTCAGTCTGACTTACCGGAAACGCTGACGGTGAGAATCGGGAACAAAAAAAAAAACAACCAACCAAACCGAAACAGTTGAATTAAAGAGTAAAAATGAAACTGATTGTTTTCTATCCGGAGCTGAAGCGAACAAAGCCGCCGGGTCCTCGTGTCCTTCTGTCCGAGTTTAAAGTGAAATCATCTCCGCGTCTCGGTCTGGTTTTAGGTCCAGTCTGATCCTGCGCACTCTGGTCTGCCCCGACCCCGCACGTCTCCAGAACTTTCAGCCGGACTGAGGACTCGCACCGACTCTGGGTCTGTTTGGTTACGTCGTTTCCTCCCGCGGGGGGGCGGAGCCTCGATGTTGCAATCCCGAGCCGATCATTCGTCATTTAACAGACACGAGCAGTTTCGATATGTTTGCTTGGTGAAACATAACGAAAGCAAGTAACCGAAGACGTACTCAGACATTGTAGTTGAAGTAGCAATACCACAGTGTATAAATACTCTTACCAGTAAAAGTCCTGCATTCAAAATGTCTCTAAAAGTGAAAGTACAAAAGTGCTGGCATCAAAATAAAGGCCTACTTGAAGTACGTTGCCAAAAGTAAAAGTGAAAGTACTCCTCATGTAGAAATAGAATATCTAATAATAATATATTACTGGAATATAAGTATGATGTGTTCGTCACTTTAAAGTTGCAGCGTGTAAAGGTGGAGCTATTTTAAAGTACTTTATAAACTGTTGGGTAGCTTGTGAAGTTTTACCTTCATCTGTAATATTGCATCATCTTTTATGTGTTAATTCTGTTTGATCATTTTCATCTGAATCTGCACAGTAACTAAAGTTCTCAAATAAATGTAGTGGGGTAAAAAGTACAATATTGGCCCCCTGAAATGTACTTTACTTGCGTAGTTAAATTTTCTGCTACTTTACACTGCTGCTCCACTACAAGTACCTCAAAATTGTACAGAACGGGAGTAAATGTACTTAGTTATTTCCTTATAGTTATAGCTTACATTGCACTCAATGAACACAAGGGAACGCAGCCTGGGTGGAAAGATACAGACTACTTTTTTTACAGAAAGCTCTTTCATGTAACCAAAGTTTTAGTATTTTCTAAGAAAGTATTTGGAGAGGTAACATTGGTGGATACGTTTTGTGTCACAACTCTTTGTTGAAAAAAATCCCTGTGAGGGACTTTTTTTTTTAAAACAATCAAATCAACAATCTTTTCAGTTTCAAGTTGTGTTAAGCAGCAGGCAACTCTCTGATAAAGAGATTGTATGTGTCGTTGACAGAATGAGAAGGTGATATGTGTGTATATATATATGTTAAAAAATACCAGAGAGGCAGCACGGTGATGATGTCAGCAGCTGCAACAGTCAGAGATTTAATTTTACACCACAGCTGCTTGTTTTTCTATGTGAAAGATTATTACGTTATATTCTGATACAAAAGCCAAACTCCCAAACTTTGTTGTAGTGCCTTCAAAATACAACACAAAATACAAAGTGCATTTACTTTGCACTTCCATTGTCTCTGGGTTCGAAAGGAACACAAATAAAGTTGACTTGACTGTTTATTACCCAGAATCCCTCTGAATACAGCATGATTTGAGTTGGCTCACTATGTGAGAACCCATTTAGTCTACTATAAGAAAAGAAAAATCAAGCAAACAAAGGAGAACATTGAGGGGGAAAAAAAACCATAAAGATAAGATGAAATAAAGTTAAGCTATTAGAAGTAGTAGCAGCACAGAAGTTGGGGATGTCTCTGCTGTGAACTGTAAACTTTATGACCAATAAAAGAGGAACCTACTAATAATTAATTATTAGTAGGGTATTTGTTTAATAGCTCCAATTTTGTTTTTATAATGAGAATTAGCAGAGTTCATGTTTTCTTGTAATAAAGGTATTGTCTCTTATTTATTATTATTTGATATGAACAAGATAAAAAATTGTTTGACTATTTGTTCAAAAAAAGCCACAATTAACTTATCTGTGCTGTGATTAACAAATCAAATGTCAGCCCCGAATATTAGCCATGAACAAATGTGGTCATTCGCATAAATTCACCAGTGAAGTCCAGGCAGCGAAGACTAAAGGCGATCAGGTGGAAATATGGACACACACGATGAAGGACACCAGACAGACTGACACTGGAGCAAAAGTTTAAACTGAAATCCGTTCATTTCAATGAAAATAAACAAGTTAATCCGCGCTGAGCTTCAACTTTGGTATTTTGATGATCTACAAATCATTTAATTACATTTCTAAGGAGAGTTCCCAAACTTCCAGCCTTTCGAATGTGAGTATTTTCTTCTGTCCTTTGTTTTATATCAGACTATACTAAATATGTTTGGTGTTTAGACCTGTAGACTAAATGATTAATCTTCTAATCAAGAATATAAACGGTAGATAATCAATCAAAAATGATGGTTAGTTGCAGCCCTAGGAGGAAGTTATTCTATCAGCTGTATTAAATAGTACACGCAAGTATAAAGCAGTAGATAGGAGGTTTTCCTCTGACGTAACGGACCAATCACAGGCTTGTTTGTGAGCTCATTCAGGTGGACAGTTGACCTGTGGAGCGGTGGCCACATGCTGACCGTGACCTTAATCTGTGTTCAGTCTTTGGTTGGAGGCCAAGCAGTCGTTCACCTGCTGCACCCGTTTGTCTGAGTTTATTCCACACACACACAAACACACACACGTGTGACCCCGTTTCGTCTTTTTCTGAACTGAATCCATCTGATCAATCAATCAATGATTCATCAAACACTCATCTGTGTCCTCAGTACAGAATTTATTAAATAAACTACAGGTACATTAAACAGTAGATTAAACAGTCATCACTTTGCATTTGATCATAATTAAAATATTAGTCTTGTATTGTTTATGTAGTAAAACAAGTGTCGGCCATTTTGGAAGTAGACTGGTATGTAAAGTCGGACCTTAAAGCTTTGTTTATTTATTATTATTTAGTTTTTCTCTTGTTTCCTCTCACCTCTCTCTCACCTCAGCTGATCTGCCTCTGCCCCTCCCCTCTCTGATCTACACCCAGGTGAGTGACGCCCGACAGGTGGCAGCTCAGCTAGCTTTGGTTATTGATTGAAGATGACAGAGTAAAGTGTTGAAGCATATGGATCTGTGGATAACAACCCCTTCCTCTTAATCCCTTTGGTGATCCTCTGACTTTTGCCACCAGCAGGTTGAAATTGAAATGTCTCCACCACTATTGGACGGATTGTCATGAAAGTAGCATCAAACATTCCCGTGTCCCTCAAGATGAATGCTGTATTTAGCATGCTCACACGCTAATACGCTAACCTAAGATGGTGACCATGGTACAAACATTGGATCTGCTAAACATCAGCATGTTAACGTTGTCATTAATGATTTAACACAGTTTAATCACAACAACTTCAGCAGTCTGACTTTGTCCTCATCATCACATGTAGGTTTATTGACGATGTTTGTCCCCCAAACCCACAGTGATGGAAGAAGTACTCAGAGCCTTTCCTTTAAAGGGACATTTCGCCCCCAAAAGTACATATATTTCCTCTTGGGAACTATTTTCTTTCTATCGACGGTTCCTCCATGAAACCGCTCGCAACACGGTGCAGAACGTCCCCGTTCATGGTGTTAAAGTAGCGACACGAAAGACGATATTTCTTTTATCTTAAGATGGTCGTTTGCACACACAAGTTATTATCGCGTGCAACAAGATTTTCAGGGGCTCTCCTGTTAGTTTTTTTGCGGGGCATTTTACAACTTTATCAGTCTTACGTGATTACACAACCAAACACAGAAAGGCTGCAAGTAGCACAGATGTACAACGGAAACGGTTTCCAGGGGACACTGAAAGGCGGTGAGCACAGCTGGGACGCTACACTTGCACTGCTTCTGTATTTGGTTGCGTTTTCTCACTTGTTCAATATCGTGTCTTGTCTCTTCGCATGTGTTCTCCTAATTTGCAG
>CM022473.1:26713572-26735235 GCA_011952105.1 Coreoperca whiteheadi
AAAAAAAAACCCCAAAAAAAAAAAAAAACTTTGGAAGATCTCTGCTTGATTAGTTTAATTTAAAATAGCGTCAAGTGAACTTTAGAGGTAATTTTCTTTTGTTATTGAATGGATTTTAACATTTTCTAAAATCCATAAGAAAAAAGGAAGAACAAATAAAAAACAAAGAACTTAAATAATCATGATATATCCTGTCAAATGTCCATTATTGTCCAAAAAAATCTAAACATCACAGGAATGTAGCATCCTCTCATCCACTGTATAGGCAGTCCATTTCTCCCATAAAGTAGGATGCTCTCCTAGGTCTCAGAGGGAAAGTCATCCTTTTGGGTAAGACCTTGTTATCTCCTATTGTAATTACAATATTATACCTCATATACTTCAATCCCTTCTGCGTTTTTGTGCTTATTGTGTCTTGAGTGCTTTATTAGATCATTTCCACAACATTTCCTTTGCGGAGATTTCTGTAACTGAGTCCATCCTCTGCTTGAGGCTTGGAGGCTCGGGTTTGTGCCCGTTCTCTGTGATAGCTTTTTTGCCAGCGATAAACGGTTTTTTTCACAGATAAAAGTCTTTTTACATTAGTCACATCTAGAAGTAATTTGCACACAGGAGGACTGTGGCTTTCCTTACGTTGTCGCAACGTTAGAGAGAGATCCCTTCACAGCTGGTGTGGGCAGCAGGAACGATTAAAGACACTAATAACTCTTCACATGGGCGTCTGGACCCGTGAGGGAACCTGTCGATTAATCCCAGACACCTGCTGCTCTACAGGACATGAGGTCACATCTTCATTATAGACTTCCTGTGACCTGCGTGTGTGTGTGTGTGTGTGTGTGTGTGTAGTCAGCTCTGCTCTGATTGGACAGATTCCAAGCGACAGGTAAAGAGCCTGACTGACCTGGTTTTCCGTGCACACACACACACACACACAGTAGGTTATCTCCACATGGTTAGTGTGTTTTTACGCCACATGATGAAATATTGAAGAAACAGAGGAGGAGGAACACTGTGTGTGTGTATGTGTGTGTGTGTGTGTGTGTGTGTGTGTGTGTGTGTGTGTGTGTGTGTGTGTGTGTGTGTGGTTGTGTGTGTGTTTCTTTGTACTGTGTGTGTGGGTGTGTTAAACTTTACTGTCTCTTTCATAACCGACGTGATGAAATCAGAGGCCAAGTGCCTGACTCAACTACGGCCTGCCACGAGAACACACACACACACACACACACACACACACACACACACACACAGACACTGAGAACTATCAGAACACACACGCACTTTTGTTCTCTTTCACACACTGTCCTCGTTGTCAGGATTATCACCTGTACAACACCTGTGCTGCTGTGACGCTGACGTTTTGATCTCCACCTGAGTCAGGCTGTGTGTGTGTGTGTGTGTGTGTGTGTGTGACTGTGTGCGAGCGCCACAGCTTCCTGTGTGTAGACCTGCAGTCTGGTCTCTCGGCTCGGCTCTGGTGGTCTCTCAGTGCTTCAGGGCATCCCGGCCTAACGTGCCTCGGGGCGCTCACGCTGAGTTTAATATTTGGCTAACAGTGGGAGCATTAAGAGACAGTTAAAGCCGCAGGCTGGTTGGACGACACAATACCCTCGAGCGTGTTGCTGGCCTGATCCGGTGCACGTGGTGGTCTAAGTGCAGATTAAATCAGTACTCTGGTGGTTAGAATAGCTGTACTTCCATGTAGCCAAGCTATACTCCCCTGTTTGCAGTGGTGGAACTAAGTACTGTACATGTTCTGCAATGTTATACTTCTACTCCACTACATCTCAAAGTCAAAAATGTTATTGTATTAAATGTGTTCATACATGTCCTCTGAAAACCATGTATCTCCAAATTTGATGATTTTGAATGTGAATTTTTCTGATAAACTGAAGGATGAAGTCTTTCCTTTATGGGTTGAGAAAATCCTCCTCCTTCTTAAGATAAGTAAACTATTTTTAAAAAAAAACTTTGGATCAGCTGGAAAATACATCGTCACAAAGCTGAAAACGGATGTTTTTCTGAGCTCATGGAAAAGTCGACTTTTTAGAGAAACGTGGTTCCCACAGGACAGCGTACAGACGTATGATGATCTTATAGAATATGCTGCATTGCTGTAGATTAAACTACCTGACAGTATATAAATTAGTTAAACTTAGCTCAACCATTAACATAATTTTTTACCTTTATTTTATCCCCTGATGTTTTACGATCCCTGTGTTGTTTTTATTTGGTTCTTCTTTATCTTCGGTTCTTTATCTGTGTTGTTCTATCTGCTGTTTTTTGCACAAGTTCAGTCAATAATAATGAATTGCTTCTTGTGCAGGAACAGTATGTTTTAACCATCTTCATCAGTGAATCTCTCTCCACTGCATGTTTCTGCCCGAGCACCATCTTATGCAACTCCTAACAGGTAAGGACACATCTGTTAAGAAAGTTGATAAAATGCTTGTACACCTCGGCCTAAAAGTAGTACAAAATATTCGTCACGCTGAGAATGTGTGGCCAGTTACGACTGAGTTCCTGTTCTGAGACGCTCATTAAATGCGAGTCCAGATCATAAGGTAAAATGCAGCTTTGCAACAGTGATGATTTGGGTCTGTCACAACCTTCAGCAGTAAAAAAAAAATATTAGATCATTTGCAGATTCATTAATTAATTCCCCATCACAGCAAAATGTGGGTTTCTTTATGTTTTGGGGTTTGTTAGGTAGTTAGGTAGGAAACACTATGTGACTACGCATAGTGGCCAGCTACCTAACAAACCCCGAAACAATTTATTTTATATATCATTTATTCGTTTGTTTAAAACTACCGATGGCAGGGCTACATTTAAATGACATGTTGATACTGTTGCAGTGTATTTCCCAAATACTTTTCCTTTAAGAGCTCACAAGGTGACTTGGATTGAGAAACATCCCATCAGCCTCAGCTGTACTTTGTGTTTAGTACTAATTAGCAAATGTCAGCAATCTATCACGCTAAACCAGAGGGTGAAAAATGCAAACATTATAGCTGCTATGCATCAGCATCCTAGCGTTGTCATTGTGAGCATGCTGATGTTAGCATTCAGCTCGTACAGCCTCAACGAGCCGCTTGCATGGCTGTGGACTTTTAGTGTTGCTCGATTTAGATGGAGGCATTTCAGTCAGTCATGAAACACATTTAGGGGATTGAGCGCCACTAAAGCTATCACCTTTTAAGTTGTATAGTTACTGGTTATTATAAGTTATCATTGCACATTTTTCTTTGCTCTTTATTTGCGGTGGTCTCATGAAACCTGATCTCGTCTCAGCCTCTTCAGTCTCCTCTGTAATCCCCCCGCCACACACACACACACACACACACACACACACAGAGGTCACCAGGGATGATGCAAAACTGAGATAAGAAGACACTTAAATACTGTATGTGTGTGTGTGTGTGTGTGTGTGAGGAGGGTAGATCTCTATAAACACACACACAGATACAGTGAGGCCAGCCTGGGATTGTCTCTGTGATGAAACCAGCAGTAATGTCTGCTGTTGGCATGACGACTCCATCCACTGTGACATGACTGCCTGTGTGTGTGTTTGTGTGTGTATAGTATGGGGGGGGGGTCTGACCTTTGACCTTCTTACTGCCTATGTTAAATAAAGAGAGTCCTAAGTCTCAAAATAATAATATTATAATAATATATCTAACAGCAGAGTGATGATTTTGTGTTTGGAGCATTTCGTCAAATCTGATTTATTGAATTCAGTTGAATCCCTTATTTAACCTATTTAAGTTTTGCCATATATATCTCAGACTTTTTGTTTGTTTGTCTTTGTTACATAGAGTTTTTTTTTAATTATATTTTCATGTTTCATGTTCGGACTTCCTGTCAGTTGTAGTCTGTTGTTTGTCTCATACCTGTTATATTTTTGATTATTCGACATTCACATCTGTGTATTCACTCCCCTCACTATAAGCACGTATACTTCTTACAAGACGGAAATATGTTTTTCTATCCGGGGTTAATATTAAATAAATAAATGAAATAATAAAACATTTAAAGAGTAATTTGACACCAGCCTGATGAGCCGTATGTTAATGATTGTGAGATTTTATTGCAGTGTACACAGAGGTAAAGGTGCACTTTCAAACTGAATTTTAATTAATTACGTCTTTGTTATCAATTTTACACTGGAGGTGCCATTTTACTTTCCTGTTTTTATGATGTTTTCATTTTTTCCTATATTGGAAGCTCTTTGTTTTGATATGAGCACTCTAAACAAAATCATTGATTACCTTTCTGACGTTTAAAAGTGGTGACTGAAATATCACCACGAATAACCACAACAGCAGCGCGTATGCAGAGCCTCACCGATGTGACACAATCGGTAAAGTTGCCATTCTTTTTTTAATGGTCAGGTCTAACGAGTGTTGGAGCGGCCGTATCTTTCGATGTCTAAACAGTTGATTGAGGCCGTGTCTTTGTCCGTTTACTGTGGGAGAGAAAATCAGGCTTGTGCACATACACTCAGCTCCACAATGATTGCATTAAACAGAACCATGCGTTCGCAAGGTTTTATAAATCTGATGAAAGTAATGTGCATGCGTATTTCTGGGTTCTTTTAGTTTGGCCTCTTGACTTTTCTGGCATTTCACTCCACTTTTTTGTACTTGGTTCAACTGAACGACTCCCCTCAGTCCTGACGAACACGTGCAATCAAAGAAAGATTACAGATTTACGTCAGTCATAATATGTCTCCAAGTCAAGCAGCTCACTGATTCTGTGTGAAACGTTGTTGGTGGGAAAATGACAAGAGCCTGGATTGGATGTGTTTATGCTACCACAGGAACTTACGCCCTCCTGAGAGCTCTGCCTGCGGCAAGTGAAGTTGAGGATGTTCCCTTCGTGTTTACTCACCTGTAGCTGCAGGACTGGACTCACCTACATGTTGTCCTGCTACAAGGCCCCTGGCGACGTCAGTCGTTCTTGCTTGTCGACCTCTTTATGGCATCAGCCTGCTGTTGTTGTTTTTTTATGTAGGGATTTATGAATCAAACAAAGAATCAACCTCTCAGGATCGTCTTCATCAGTGTCTCCCCAGGGGTGTTGCATCAGCAGCTAATTAAGCACCATGTGCTTCCCCCCATGTGACCCTCACATCTCTCCCTTATTTACCAAAATGAAACACTCATCATAACAGAAGAGAGCGAGAGACTTGATGTTGATGAACATTCAGATCAGACGATGTTCTTATCTCAATTTCAGTCTGGTTTTGTAAATCTCTGGTGAGAATGCATTACACCAGACTGACTGATGGATAAAGATCTGCTGCGGCTCAGTGAACGAGTGTGAAACCTATGCAGCGTTTACATCATATGAGATGGATGGTCGAGATGTCCACAAGGACAAGTCCTCAAACTGACTTCTGACTCTGGCTGGGCTCCCAGCTCTCACTCTAAAACCTCTGCAAATGGTCCAAAATGTGGCAGCAGCGCAGCCAAATCTCTGCTTTTCATTCCTCTCCACTGGCTCCCTGTTGCTGCTCGCATTAAGTTCAAGTCACTAATGCTCGCATGGCACCCACCTACCCAAATTCCTTCATTCAGGTTTATAGAGGCTTCTTGTTTCACTGCACTCTGCCAGTTAACAAACTCAAGTCTGTCAACCAAATCTGTCTTCATTAATCGCTTGAAGACCTACTTCTACTTCTTAAGAGTATTTACCTTATATGCCATTTCTCTCTCTTTCTGTCTCCTATATATCTTACTATCCTTCTCCCCCCCATGTTACATTGATGTTACTTCATGCACCTGCATGCATTGCGGCACTTGTGTCAGGTGGAGCGTGGAACACTTATTCTCGAAGGCTGCTCCTTGATACTGTGGCTTTGGTTGTACCTCATTTGGACAAAAGCGTCTGCCCAATTAATTCATGGATGTAAATGTAAACAGTGTGTTCAGTGTATTTTCACGTGGACTGGAGTCAGAACAAGAGGTCTTCACGGGTCCTCTAGGTTCTTAATAATTGAGACCAGACTCAGGACTGGCAAGGTTCAAATAAATAATAATAAATGTACTTTTGAGGAGGAGGGAAGATTTTCATTTGATGTTTTCCAATTTCTGCATTCAAACCGACCTGCTAGTCGACTGGTTCTTCCAGTTTCTATGTTCTGATGTCTACGGGAGTTTCCTCCAACAGTCCAAAGACAAAATTCCGGTATCTTTCAACCTGGCATATTTCCCATAAATGTGGCCATCATGACTCTATGGGTCACGCTAACTTTGCACTCGCCACCTCCATTTTAAAGATTTGGGGAAACAAGGATTCGTGCTAAACAGCATATTGTACACATGGGCAAGTTGCTCCCACAGGTTCCTAAATAATTTTTAATATGAATCATTTCAAACGCTCATCTCCGAGTCTGACCGGAAGTAAACACAGAAAGTAGCCGCCTGGAATATCCATAACTGCTTAGTACATCCGGCTCAATGGTGAGTGCAAAGTTAGCATGAATTTTCCTTTCATTGCATTTAGTGTGAGTGTGAATGTTTGTGTGACTGGTGACTTGTCCAAGTGTACCCCGCCTCTACAGCCCCCTGCAACCCTGAGCAGGATGAGCAGGTGCAGAGTACGGACTGAAGGACGTTTTTTTTAAAAAGTCCAACTTCCAGATAAGAAAACAAAACGTTTGCTGCAACAACCTGAATTAAAAACACTCCTACGTGATATCGGCGATTAACATCTCAGTGTGGTGTCGTACATTTGTTTTGTTCTAACATTAAAGGGATATTTCACCGCTGGAAAGACCTCTTTTCTTTTCATAAATCCGGGCTGTCTATGCAGTAGAACGACGCAAATATTTTTGAAATTGATGCTACATGGCCAGAGAAAACTGAGAAAAGGGGCTGTGGTATTCCCTTTTGCGCAAAAGAAAAAAACCTACAACGACCAGAATGCACTGGGCCCGCTGGCTTCCAAGGCCACTCGCACTCCCAAACTTCCCCCTCCTCCTACAAACAGCCGGTCAGAGCTACTAGCGTTAGGCTAAACTCTGATAGCACTGCCGTGTTACAACCTGGGGCAGTTTATGTGCTAAGCCTCACACTGTATGTTTTCACACTGTAACGTTGCCGTGCTAGTAACAACACACTGTCGCTATTGCGCTTACTCTATGCTCAGACGTTCGTTTTGCTCCGCTGGCTTTGGTTGTTTTTTTCCAGTTTCTTTTCGGGACCCTGATGTATGTCTCAAGCACTCCCCTGTTCATATGTGGCCCAAAGCTTTGGTGTAACGCACAGCGACTCCACTTCTGTTTCCATTGGGGCACATTTACCGCAGCAGCACCACCGGTGGTCCCTGGCATGGGGCAGCTCTGTGCCACGGTCATCCCCGGCTGGCGGTGCTTGACTCTCAGCTGTGGCGGCCTCTTCCTCCTCCATATGCACCTCCATAATTCCTCCGCACTGTGTTCTGGCGCATATAAGTCGCCCCGAATGTTTGATTGCAGCATGACAGTAAACACTACACGTATCGTTTTCTTCCATATCTACAGGAACATTGCCTTCTGCCAGTGGTTGTTCTAGCCAGTTGATTTTGGACAGGATGTTTTGATTTTGGAGCGGTGAGGAGGACCTCTCTCTATCTGACTGTCAGTGGAGGCGGACATACAAAAAATGCGGAAGTACAATCTGCAGTTCGATCAACAGCCCCAGAGCCTGCAAAAGTCCGCCGGATGACACGAAAAACAGGTGCAGGCAACATGCGGAAATGAACCATTGCTCATTTACTACCCACATTGTAATGATATAAAGCTGGCAAAGTTTCCCTTTAATGGAGAGAAAACTTTGATAAAAGTGTAATTAATACATAATTAAGTAAGTAAATGATGAATAAAATGTTTGAACTGTAAGAATGTTCTAGATGAGAAAAAAAGAAAGACAAGAAAATAAAAACTGACAGTTAATCAAACCTAAACAATGTAAATGTTGATGAAACATCAAATATTAATTCTTATTTTAACTGTCAAATGTGTGTGTGTGTGAGTGTGTGTGTGTGTGTGTGTGTGTGTGTGTGTGTGGGGCCGTGGTTTCATTGCTCTCCTGTGCAACCATCAAATGCAACTTGAGGCAATACCCTACACACTCACACACACACACTCGCCCATCTCCGACTGAAACAAACAAAACAAACAAACACACACACACACACACACAAACACTCCCTCCATCACCATCCGGCTGCTTTCTGCCGTAACGAGGTGCAATCAACACGCAATGCTGACCAACACACACACACACACACACACAACGTCTGGTTGAAGGATGAAGTCAGCCTCTGATTGCAGAAGAGTTACAGAGTGTTGACTTGTTCCCGTGTGTGTGTGTGTGTGTGTGTGTTGACCTCATACTGCCATGATGTCACATTTATAGTGTAACAGTTGCATTAACAGCAGCAGCAGCCGTCTTCACATATGAAAGTTTCTAACATTTATGGAATAAAGTGAACTCAAAGGAAATCCAAGACATTTTTAGTTTTTTATCTAATAGTTTTCACTATTCTTTTTTTCCCATGTTTTTATTTTTATTCAGTTCAGTTTCCCAGTAAACACTGAAATGTACAAATCCAGGGAGTTCAGGATAGAAGTGACAAGGAACTGAATTAAATATATAAACACGGGGCTGTGGTATTTTTGTGTTGGTTTTCCGAAGGCTGACAATGAACAATGTGAATATTTAATACGTTGATTTCAGCGTAAATATATTTAAATTTGATTACTTTTAGGCAAACAAAAGACTTTGAACGCTCTGTATCATTCAGATTTGTTTTCCTAACACTCTGCGGAGGGCTTTGAAAGTAAATCTAAATGGTGTTTGAAAAGTATATAAAACTGAAATAACATCTTACAGATTTTTTTGTGTGTCTCGTCAAAATCTTCCTAATGACTTCAGTATTTGTAAAAAAACGAAATATACAAATACCAAGCACATATATTGCTCTTCAAAATTCCTGCATGAAAATACACAGAGACGTTTTTTTTCCTGCAGGCGGATAATTATTATTTTATAGACCTGCAGGAAGGATAAACAGCATCCACAGACCAGTTAACTCTACCTTGAAACAGCTGGAATGCAGCAGGTTGATGTCTAATAACCCCCAAACAGTGACAATCCTATTTCTTGGTTACATTTTACAAACTCTCTCACAATCTGTTGTTGCTGTCAGCTGAACGTAGTAAATGTCAGTAGTTTCTAATATTATGAGAAGTTGGGCAGTAATACACTATAGTAATATGATTACTCTAAAAATAAATTCAAATGAGAGTTTATGTCTAAAGTGTCTCTGCATAACATGAGAAATGGAGGTCATGAGGTAGCAGCATTTTGATTAGCTGTCGCATGAACCCAGTTGCAGTTAAATATATGAACACTTTTAAACTAATTTGCATGTAGGAGCTGATCACGAACACAAACACACGCAAGAGTTTCAAAAACATTTTAAAAAAGTCCAGCTGCATTTGTTGAAGGTTCAGTGTCAGAGGATGTTTGTGCTCTGAATTATTCATGAATAACTCTTAATTAACTTTTTTAAAGTGTTTTTCTGTAATGAAACCGGTGCAGTTATCTCATATCTGCTGTGTGTGTGTGTGCGTGTGTGTATGTGTGTGTGTGCGTCAGTGGGATCTGCACAGAATGTCAGCATGATGCAACACACCCACAATCGCCAATAACCCACCACACGCACACACAAACACACTCCTTGGTGATGAATGACACGCAAATGCTCCAGAAGTGAAGGACTTCAGTCAGATCACAGAGACTGTTAAATGACTCAAAGTCTCTACTGTGATGTCCCAACACAGGTGATTTATTGTCATCAGATTCAGATAAACTCCGATCCGTGTGATTAATGTTCAGTCAGTGTTTGTTTCTGTCACCAGAAAAGATTCAACAGGACTGAACGAGACGTGAAGAGGAGCGACTCCCAGCCGCCAGAGGGAGACAAACTCCACCAGCTCCTCAGGTTTACTCTGTGTTATATATATCTCTCACCAGAGAGCTATTCGCTTCTGTTTTCTTAAAACCTTTCATAAAAATGTGAAACAGCAGTTGACATTTACTAAATTCACTCAGATAAATCTGGAGGACACTCTGGACTACAATGTACCTCCACTTTAAAAAAAAAAAAAGTCCTCACTTTGCAAAAATGTCCTTCCTTTACAAAAATGTATTCTCTTTCTAAAGATTTCCTCAATTTCCAAAAATGTCCTCACTGTTTCTCTCATTGCCTGCTTTTGTTTTTGTTGTGTATTTTTGGTTCCTAAGAAATCAGAAATCAGTTGCACTTTTCTCACAATAACATAATTTACTACAATAGTTAAATCCTAAATATCATTATTACATGTGTGCATTGAGATGTTACATAGTAATAAGTGTACACACTGAAGGTAATTAAACGTTTATTTCCAGACGATGCCAGCGCGAGTGCAGCAGAGAGTCCATAGACAGGCCGGGGTTGTTGGAACTGTAACGAGGTGCTTCACTGTGGTGCAGCTAGACGCCAGCTGGCATCCAAACTTGTGACCTTGAGCTGTTGGTCACAAGTCATCTGCAGATATAATTTTGTGTGAGTTTTGTTAGAAGCTGCGGGCATCTGTGACGATCGTGGGGTGATTATGGGTTTGCTGAGCCTCACAATCCTGCCGGCTTTCATTGTTTTATACTTCTTAAAATGTATTTCTAGTCCACAACCTTCATTATGGACCAGGAGACCAGGAGAGTGGATCACATCACTCCAGTTCTCAGATCTGCACAGTTGCTTCCTGTTTGTCAAATAATTGACCTTAAAATACTACTGTTGGTTTATAAAGCACTGAATGGTTTATGGCAAACCGTCCGGACCTCTCAGGTCGTCTCGGACACGTCTGCTTTCTGTCCCCAGAGTCAAAGCTAAACATGGAGAAGCATTCAGTTTTCATGTACCAAATATCTGCGAGTTATATGACTGTGCGACTGCATCGCACCCATTGAACACCGTTCTCCAGCTAACATGGTTATGGTTTCCGTCTATATGCCACTTACTTTCAAATCTGAGGTACTTTTACTTTACTTTAGTATTTCCATTTTCTGCAACTTCCTTACTCCATTACATCTCAGGGGGAACTATTGTACTTTATAGTTCACTACATTTATCTGACACCTTTAGCTACTAGTTATTTTTCAGATTAACAATACACAATATTATCAATAAATAAATAATGATATTATGATATCAATAAGGCCTTATTGATCCGCAGGGGGAAATTCACAAGCTACTCAGTTTTATGTAAAATATATAAAATAAATATAGAGCAATTAAAATGAGCTCCACCTTAACCAGCCACAACATTAAAGTGATGAACACATTAATGCATCACTAATTAATAATATACTGTATATTATTCTGAAATTCTGCATAATGAGTACTTTATGTATATATATTATACATTATATATTATATTTTTTCTGCTAATACTTTGGAAGGGAGAGCAGGGACGAAAGTATAACTTTTCAGTATTTCCCTCTTTGCACAGAGGTGCCAATTATTTAGACCAACCATATTGTATTGTGAACAACATACATGTCCTCTAACAACAGCACCCATTTTTATTACGTTGGATAAATGAGTCAGATGTAATGAGAAATTGAAGATGCGCATTGTAACTTTCGCCGCTCTCTGTTGCAACGAAAGAAACACAGGCATGGAAGTAACGGTTGGATACATCGACCGCAAAACAAGTAAGAACTTAATATTTCTGGCATATAACGCACATTATTGCTTTAGTTAGTTCTCCTAGCAAACTATCATTTTACTCTCAAATCAATTTATCATGTTAATGTCGCAGTTGTATGAAATTGGTCCAATGCGTCAAACTCACCTTAGTGCATAATTTCCCTCAGATACCACAGCCTGACATGCTGTAGCATACACATCTGGACTGGTGAGACCTCTGTTGGTCTTCCTCGCCATAACCCTGGGAATTTCCTGCAAATATAATGAGCCAAGAAATACATCTTTAAAAATAGTTGGACAAAAGTTACATCGTGTTTCATCCCTCCCCTCTCTCACCTTTCCCCAGGCTAGCACCAAAGATAGTCCAGCATGATAAATTAAACCTTCACTGATAATTAGCCTACGGATAGGAATAAGAGATCACATACATTTACAGTCTTCAACAAATACATATTACCTTAAAAATGGAAAACTTCTGTTTTGTATTTTTTACTTTCCAAAAATCAGTTTTTCTACTGTAACTCAGCCAAATTGATCAGATCGGCGCTGAGTTTCGCTTCAGACTCAATGACGAGGTGTACCTCCTGTGGACTTGTTCCTGACTTCCATGTTACAAGAGAAAAGGTCTGTGTTTCAACCGTCCTCCTGTTACTTTCATCCCGGTTCGACCCTAATTTTACTTAAGTAACATTTTCAAATCAGGACTTTTACTTGTATCAGTGTATATCTACAAAAACATGTTACGATCTCAAGTTTAACCTCCACTGTTCAGATTCACACTATACAAGATGCCTCCCTTCTGCACGGACGACGGCCAGTAACTTCTACAGAAAATTGCAGCGCTGGAAACCAAAATCCACCGGTTAGAAGTGAATGTGGAAGCGAATTGACTATGTGGTAACAATACAATTTTACCATGGATTCAAAGCAGTCGACAAGTGCATGCTAATACGCGGCTAATTAGCACCAACAAGACTACCAAGAAATAGGAGGGCTGTGTACCGGGTAATAAATCTAGTGGTAGCCCTCCCTGGAGCTCTCTTGGTGGAAAGTCTAAGAGTAATCATTTCCCTGGGAAATGGGAGGACGAGTAACAGGCAGAACCCAGCGCCCTGAGATTTGTGATGCGACTGGCTCGCCTGCATTATCATCCAGGCAGAGCGCCTCTTCAACCCATGTTCTTAGTAGGACACAGCCGTGGACAGCTGGGGAAGGGAGAGTTAGCATCAAACCTCCCCAACAACCAAGTGTCCAACTGAAGAATAGATTTGCCCCACTGTTACAGGATCTCCGTCTGATGACCAGGGGAACATCCGATCTTCACACAGCAGGGTAAGGACTGAGAGTAAATCAGAAAAGTCAAAGGCTGCAGGGAAAGCTAACGACTGGCCCTCAAACTCTTATTGTGGGCGATTTTGCTGTAAAAGATGCAAGAAGCACGTGCAGTAAGAACACCAAAATACTCTGCTTTCCCAAGGATATGGTCTCTGACTTGACAGAAAGAAGCCTGCATATCATGGCTGCACTCCCAACTGGAAAATATCATAGTGCACATAGGCACCAATGATGTTGTGAAACAACAGTCTGAAGTGCTTAAAGGGGACTTTATTGATCTGTTGAGCACAGGCAGCTCTCTGAATGCTGAGGTGTTTATCAGTGGCACTCTACCACCAGTCAGAACAGGAATTGAGAGATTCAGCAGATTGTTGGCACTTAACACATGGCTTTCAGCTGCATGCACCGTCCATTCAGTGCACTTTATTAACAATTTCAACCTTTTCTGGGACCGCAGACATCTTTATGAGGCAGATGGACTCTGCTTTAACAGGTCAGGAGTAAAGTTGTTAATCTCTGACCTATTTTACTTCCCGCGTCACCCATCTGTTCCCTCTGGCAAGGACCAGGAGGAAGACATAACACAGCGCAGCAGAAACCTTGGTCCGTCAGTGCCTCCATATCAGGTTAATAATGTTGCAGCACTTTCATAAGCTTAAGGAAAAAGTTCCCCAAGTGTAAATAGGTTTTTAATGCAGTTAGCCTTTCTGCATAGCTTACAAGATTAATATGACTTACATCTGACGCAAATTATGTTTCTAAAGATGAACAGTATATGTCTGATAAGGGATACTGGCTATGTCATACAGTAGCAATAGTTTTTCTGAGACACACACAAATTTGTATCAAGTTTAAAGAACAATAAAGTTAACTAAATAAAACATTTCTTTGAACAGTGTGCTTTAATTGATTCAAAATATAACATATTTTTTATTTTCCTCTTTTGCTGCTTTTGCTGCAAATGAAGCTGGTTGACTGTTTGCAAGAGGACCTAAAAAGTGTGAGGATTTCACCTACCACAATTTTAATGACATCCGCAACATTTCTCAACACAACAGATGAAGGCGTGCCTGATAACTCAACAACACCATAGGCGCTAATCTCGTTATACAACCCTGTGTTGTAAAATGATGAATAAATAAATCTACCTTGCAACCTTAATGTCGTGGCAAACCGTTTTAAATATTTCAAATGGGGAAAATTACCATTTTAGGTAAAGTGAGCAACCTCTCTTCCTACCAGTATTTAAATCATCATCTGTGTGTGTGTGTGTGTGTGTGTGTGTGTGTGTGTGTGTGTGTGTGTGTGTGTGTGCGTGTGTGCGCACATTGTCAATGCATGTGTGGACATTGTCAGTGTGTGTGTGTCCCTATTTCACCCTATTTTCACCCTAAATGGCCTCTGATATCTCGCAGTGACCAGCCTCTCTGTCCCATGGCTCACAGCAGTGTCTCTCTGATTACTGTTGGTTGTCTACATGATACACACCCACACAAACGATTAGAGATTGTCTCACTTTCTTTGTTTTTCTTCTTTTTTTTTCTGTAACAAATAGAAATTATTTCATTTACGTGTGGGACTTTGAAATTCAAATCAGTGACGACCTGCTCAACATTAACCAAACACTCGTGGAACGAAAACACATGTGGATATTTGATTACACAACACACAGTGTGTCTTTATGACTAAATGTAATCTAAATGTAAATGTCTTTACTCCTGATGTGGATTTTTCTCATGGTGGCTGAGTTTAGAACGGGACAAAAAACACTTTTTACGTCAAATTCAAAGGCGTGATTTAACACACTTTTAACTGTAAAATTAGGATTGGTTACTATATTATTCAAAATGATCATCATACCTTGAGAACCTCATAGTGCTTTTCTGAAATGACAACCAAATGTTCTCGCTCTCTGTTCCTGCTGTGTCATTCAGATGTCACACTGAAAGTAAAAGCACAAACTGTCTTTATCACGACGCTTGGCAGATCCAAAAACTTCAGTTTCACTCAGGGTCAGCATCAAAAGAAAACCTTCCTTTCTCAGTTTGTGGAGCAAAAACATCCAGCAGACACGTCTGAGTCGACTCACAGAGAATCTGAAATATCCTCTGACTTGTTCAGGATTTTACACACTCGCTTTGTTTTTAGAGACACACGGGAACTTGTCCTACTTACACAGAGACAGAAAACCTTCTGACCGTGTCATCAGAGAAACAGAAGACACAACTTTTATCTGTAATACAAAAATAAAACGTTTTTTAAACATTGGTTTTATGCTTTTGACTAAAGATTGTTTGTGTTTATTGCCATCAGAGTGATTTGTGTGTTCACTGGCTGGCTGCGAAACTAATTTCCTACAGCATGATAATACGCTTGAAGGTGAAATGTAAACTGAAGTTGACTGTAAATGTGATCCGACTTTTAAAGGAAATCTCCACCAGATGAAAGAAAGAATCTGTACACAACTGTGGCGTCAAACTATGACGCTCTACGTACCCCTCTAGCGTCAGTAATAAATATACAGCGTCCTGCAGACTTTCATAATAAAACATGGTTAAAGTTGTAAAGCAGTCACAGTTTGGTTAGGTTTAGGGCACCAAGACTACCATACTACGTCACGTAACTGAACTTACGTTAGGGCGTAAGTAAGGTAAGAAGTTAACGTTGGCTATTGGTTTCACTCTGTCTCCCAGGTGAAAGTCCTGTGTTTGACCCATCCAACCCACAGCCCCAGAAAGTACTCCGGACTTTGAAGTCTATTTGACATAGTGGCCAAACCATGTAATTACAACTTCCGTGTCCGTCACGTGATGCACACAGGCCCCAAAAGACTTTTCCCCATAGACTTACATTGTCAAAGAAGAGGCCGTAAAACTGCGGATCCATTTTTTGAGCATCACCTGCGAAAGATTCACTACCAGAATTTGATCCGTAACATTAAAGTCTCGAAGAGGCGCACGATTAAATCATTTCATCCTCATTCAAGTTAGCAGAGGGCTAAACTTAAAAAGCTAGCCGGCTTGGCAGAGGAAGTCTCTAGTGTGCTTGCTCTGATGGGGCCACACAATGCGGAAGATCCAAGTCATTTTATACCCAGAAGTCAAAGTCTTTTGGCTTCATGTGCCACTGGTCAACTTTTATAGGAATGAATGGGGCCCTGCTTTCAACGCTGAATTAAGTTCCCTTTACACAGCCATGATCCAACCACCCCGACAGACTTACTACGTCACCTGACTTTGACGGCACATCGATACATTCTGTTAAAGGGGCGCCTCCAGAAATGACACTAGAGGGGTACGTTCAGCGTCATAGTTTGACCCTTTAGCGTCTGTAGGAGACGCTGTAAAAACTCCTTTTGTGTCTGTACCAGTCGCCTTCAGAAACCACTTCTTTAGGTAGATGGAAGTCATGTGACGTACGTGACGTAACTCACGTGACGTAAATGACGTTACGTGACTTCACTAAAAACTTTAAATAACTCAACGTTCACTTTTGGTCTCACACAGGACACCGACCCCAGTCTCCTGCATGTTAGGCCTGCGTTTCTTTGTTCTACGTTCTTTTTACTACTCGCTCTTTATACTACATCACCTGACTTTCTTTCTGCCAGCCCTGTACCCTGAAGGCGTCTCCTATAGACACAAAAGGAGTTTCTTACAGCGTCTTCCACTGATGCTAAAGGGTACCTTGTGCGTCTGTATACAACACTGAGGGGCGTGACAAAACGTCACTACATGACGCTCTGGGAATGACAACAGGATGAACGCACAGAGGCAGCAGCAGCTAGAACACAGAGCAGCGGAAGAAACTAGAACTGGAATATATCAGTAAATTTAACATGTGACAGGAACATTTAAAGTCAAATGACACAAATGTATCTGCTAAAGTCCTGAACAGCAGCAGGAAAGTAAGGAGGAAAAGTAAGGGGATCCTCAAAGTCATTAGGGTTCATCCTCTGGGGACCATAGATCTTTGTACCATATTTTATAGCAGCCCATCCAATAGTTGAGGAGATTTTTCGTTCTGGACCAAAGTGATGGACAGACCAACCGACTGACATTGCCATCCATAGGCCGATAGAAAAATGTTCCTTGAAAAAGGTTAAAGTCCGGTATTTGATATAGTTCACTTTTGGTTTTTATATATAATGATAAACACTTAACTGAAAAAACTTTATATGTACATATACTGTATGTAATTATTATGTAAAATACCAGATTTTCTCTTCAATATAACATGGCATCAGTCTGTCTGAATGTCTCTAACCATCAGCTGTGCTCTGCTCATTAACCTGCTAACCAGCTTCCACATGACTCCTGTTAAATCACACACACACACACACACACTCGCGCGCACGCATGGTGGCACGTGTTGAATTAAAAGACACGAGACTGAATAAAGAACACAGACGGATTATTCTGTTTTATTTTCAGACAGGAGAAACACCATCAGTGTCACATGAAACCATGTCTCATAAATGTGACCTGTGAGTTTTTCATTCAACTTTGTATTTTAGAAAGATCTTTGGATTTTGTAGTTTTGATGAGTGGATTTTGGGTTTATTTCTGAAGCAGAAATGTGTTTTTTTTAAATCAGCTCTCTGGAGGTGGAGTTGTCCTGAGGCGGTCCTGGTACTGAGGTTCTGAGTGTTCAAGGTTCTGGGGTATTCAGTTTGACGGAATCTGCAAACAGACTGTGTGGTCAGACTGCGAAGAGGTATCAATAACAGCGTCACTTCCTGTCACTTTACATGGTCGCCCTTGTTCCACTACAGCTCTGGCCCTCGGCCATCGGACCCACATGAGCCCCACTAGCAGCGACTGATCAGAGCAGCAGCAGGCGAACATGTGAGGTGTGTGAGCGGTCATGTGACTCGATGTGGAGTTTCATTTAAAACAGAACCGACCCACGAGCCGCTGCTCGGTGGGTCCGTGTACATTTTGATTTCGTTTGTTTTTAGGTTTTATACCAAAAACGAATAAACGGAAAAAAAAACAAAACCAAAACCAAATTCAAGTAACTGTTCAATTTTGATTTTTGCAAATTCCTTTGTTAATTTTTCTGTTTTGAAGAAATAAGAAAAGCAAGTCGCCGGAAGTGAAAGTAAATTTATCAAAATAAAAGCCAAGAGGATAGTGATTAATGGTAAAGTTAGATGAAAAATAAATAAATAAACCTGCACCGGGTTATGTTAATATGACATAATATGATGTTTATTAATGCCATTGAAAGTATGTATGTGCTATATATGGTGAATTGTGAGAGTGCTGTGCTATCCATGTTTCAGTCTTAAGGCCTTTACACACCGGGGGCGTAACGAATAAACGGCACAAGTACTCGCCAACAGTTATACAATATACAACATACGTATATACAAATAATATAATATTTTAAACATGTGGATTGAAGTGATCCAGCGGTCGATGTGTTCCAGGGGCCATGTTCATGAAGCCTCCTAGTACAAAGAGTTGCTCCTAGAGACGAAATTCTACAAAAGCGCTTCACAAAGCATCTTAGCTTTTAAGAGAGCTCTTGAGGTGAAAAGGGAGGAGGAGGACTTTTAAGAGTTTCTTAAGCAGATGAGAAAATCCCAGAAAGACAAACAGGTAGCCTACGTAAAAATATTCTCCAAACGCTGAATGACAGTTCATGAAACGCTACAGATTAGATCGTGCAGGGATAATGTTTGTGGTCGATCTCATCAGAGATGCGCTCACACCTCCCATCTAGAATCAGAATCAGGCTTATTTGCCAGGTATGTGTAAACATACATTGACTATGACTCTGGTTTTTTGTTGCTCTCTATGTGCATACACAGAAGTAGGCATAATGTGTGGTTAGGAAAAGGACAACACGCTCAACCAGGTAGACAAACATTAAGCTGCTATGTGCCCATTAAGGTTCTATGTGCAATATAGTTGTTTTTTTTGTACAAAGTATCAATAAAAAAAACAAAGCAACATCAGTAACAGTAAGACAGTTAGGGCAATGGTGCAGAGAGCAAATGGTGCTGAAATTAATATTAATTAATTTTAATAATATGTAACAAGTTGTCTAAACAATAACGCCAGAAATGAAAGTGATCACATCACTAAGATATTTGGCAACTGGGAAAATGCAAGAGTTCAGCAGTGATGACTTGGTTCTGTTGCAGCCTCCCATCAGCAGAGTGGTCTCACAAACAATGACAGCACTTTCTCGGTCTCATACTGTGACGATTTCATTTCCACTGGATGTCCACACCTTGCAGGCTCACAAAAGGGCATTCATGGACACAGCGGGCTTGGTGTAATTGATGGGACGCACATCCGCATTATCGCACCATCAGAAAATTAAGAAATTTTTTTTGTCTACAGAAAGAGGCCCCACAGCATCAATGCTCAAATTGTTTTCAGTCGCCGACTAATACATTTTGGAAATAGTTGCAACATGGCCAGACTCAACACGTGATGCCAGGATAGGCTACTGCTGAGAGTGACCCGACACAGCGTTCTGAAGGACATTATGGTCCAGCCGGTTTCCAGTCGAAGAAATTGATGAAAGCTGAGCCATTTTCTCCCAATTAATATCAAATAGATTAAATAGCCTAGCTACTAACATTACCAGCATGGAAAATAAACGTAAGGGTATAAATATAACAACTATCAGCACGCGAATAGGCTACTGCGCAAGTAGGCCTGCGTTTTCAAACATTTAGGCTACATTTAAAATATGGCTTACAATCTTTTCAACTAAAATGTTCATTACATACAATAGTGGCCTATTCTTAATTAAAAGTGACTGTGCATTCTCCATTAGGGCGCCTGTACTTTGGAATGGCCTGCCTGAGGAAATTTGGCTAAATCAGTTTCATCTTTTCATCCCTTCTAAAAACTCACTTACTGGCTTTTATACCTTTATTCCCTTTATTTTTATTCTGTATTGTTAGTGTTTTGGATTTTGCTGTATGTAAAGCACTTTGCAAACATTGTTTTTTTAAAAGTGCTATACAAATAAAGTTATTATTATTATTATTATTATTATTATTATTGTATGATAGAGACTGAATTCTATGATTAGGTCGATCGATTTCACTGTCCATTTCTAGGCCCATTATCACTAAGTGCATTTTTATTTATTTCTCTTTTTGTTTAACCAATCAAACCGTATAAAAGATTGCGTCATACCAAACGACGGGGTTAACCACGCCTCCTCACTAAGGTAAAAGCTTCTGTCCCTTCCTTGCTCAGAGTTGCTCTGAGCGTTTTCCTTAAAATCCCTTCTAAACCAGGACTCCCAGGACTAGAATTGTTTTTTAGGCTAAGTTGGGAGCTGTCTGAGAGTATTCTCTGAATGTGTGTGCATATTCCCTCAAATGGTGCAGCCCCAACGCCGGGTCCTAAAAAAAAACAAGAAAAAAAGAAAACCTCATCATATAGGAAACCTACTTGCAAGCTTGGTGCTAGTTTAGCTGTCAGTGTTGTCTGAGTGACCAAAATAACACATTCATGGTGTGGCTGCAATGAACACTGCAGCATCTAGGTGGCAGTAACAGCACTTTAGTGAATTAGAATATTTAATACTTTTATTCCTGACTAAGGGAAAATGAGTGTGTGTGTGTGTGAGTGTGTGCGTGCGTGCGTGCGTGTTGAGCCTCGGGATCTGTGTTAGAGTGCGTAAACAAAAATGAAGGCTTTATAACACTTTAATAATACAGTGTAACTTGTCGTCATTTACCGGTGTAACGGTCTCCTAAGAATTCGAAGCTACAGATAAAATCCTCAGCGGTTCCGACTGGTAGGCTTCTTAAATGTAGATACAGCGGAAGGAAACCTGAATATGGGGAACAAGAGAGTAACACTGGCGAATTTTAGAGGGAAGGAGCAATAAATTGCACAGGATCTTTGTAAATAGTGGGTACCTATGGGCTACAGTATGGTAAACACGCGACATCCTACAGTACCTTATAATACTGTGAGGTAGGAACGTTTATCTCACGTGTCATGTCATGCTGCCAAAACGTATTATGATGTATGCGATAAAAACAAATCATTTTCCCTTTTCTCATGGCACACCATCCAGGGCTTTATTGTGAATAAGTCTCCTACTTCTACAAGTGATCTGGAATGAGAACAAGTCGAGAAATGGGGGTACTTTTGGTCTGTTCTACATTTTTCTTACGCATGCTTGCCGAGCACTGCAGCAGCTCATAACGGGTAGGCTGGAGTAGAAGCTGGCTGCAATAAATGATCTGCAGACGAGTATTAAAGACCTGTCAGCCAGAGAATGGATCTTGGCGTCGCAGCTGCGGGTGTTGGGACACTCTCACTTTCACATAAACATGATACCCCCTCCCCTCCCCGCCTCCATCACCCACACCCCCACTTTTTCCTGAGATGTAACGAAAGTAAGATCTGTCAAAAGAGGAAAACCTATTGGTCAAGTTAAATTGATTGAACGGCTTTCCAGCCAATCGCAGCCATTTGGCCAATGCCCCAAGCCGGGCCGAGAAGGTAAATGGCTGCAGCAGGTTACACTCTAATTGAGGTAGTAAAATAATAATAATAATAATAATAATAATAATAATAATAATAATAAATAATAATA
>CM022473.1:26735613-26773216 GCA_011952105.1 Coreoperca whiteheadi
GTCTCGTCCGATTAAATGGCGATAAAATCAGCGCTCTTTACTTCCTCCAGAAAGTAATCCTTCAGCACTGACAGCATGCAGCCCAAAAGCTCGTTTTGTACCGTATTTGGATGCCTTTAAAAAACGGCAACGTTAAGTTAACTTAGCTTTGGTAACGTTACTCCTCCAGCACGCTGTCTAGGGGGGCAACGAACTCCACCAAGGCCAACTTAAAAGCCCCCCCCAGCTAGCCCATCTACAAGAGGACCCTCACACAGGTTGATCTGGGCCCAGCTCTTTCCCCTGTAGTTTCTCCGCCAAAGTTCTCTTCTCCTCGGGTCTTGGAGGAGGGAATTTCCCGAGTTAGGGTTGGGTCTTGGAGGAGTAAGTTAGTGATCATGCTCGCCATTGTTATGTAGTTAAAATGGTGCCTGTAAAGCTCCTGACCATCGACTGTATAAAGCTGGCCTCTCAATACCAGAGTTTTGGGCCAATGTATCCCCGATTCACCAGATACTGTATCTGGGTCTGGGGCCGTGGTCGGTACCGGTGTTCGGCCCAGATTATCTGGTAATGTGAGGGGTTTACAGATCCAGTCTTAAACCTCCCGACCTGCTCGCAGACTCATCCGACCGCGTCTCCCCGACCATCTCCTCACCCGGACTCGTGATTCTGCTTTTGTTTCGTCTCACCGCAAATCATTAATGTTACCAAAGCAAGTTGAAACTTGCTGGGTCGTGATTTCTGGAAAGAGACGTTGCTGTTGATCACCACAAGCCAAGTGCCATGCAGTCCCATTATATTATATAACAAAAGCAATTGACATCTCTAGTGCCGAGATCTCCAGAACTCGACAACTCACACCAAAACAATCTAGATGGATAAACAGCATTACCTGTAAGACGAGAAATATGTATTTTTGATTTAGGAGTGAACGGTCCCTTTACGAGAAGGTCCTGTTCTACTAGCAGTGACTCGCTCGGGGCGATACAATAACTTGCCTTTTCAGATTAGATTTGAGGACACTGATTGGCTACGTTTGTGCATGTTCCTACCTTTGGCTAATCTGCTACACAGACCAACGCCTTGTGGGCAATTTCTCCATCGCCTCAGAGCTGCGGAGACACGCTGACAGGCGGAGGGGACGTGTAGGAAAAGCATATATGTTGCACAGATGACTTTATATCGTATTTTACACATAATACTGGGTGAATTCCATATTTCAAACACACAAACATTGACAAAGTTTTTCACTTCATATTAGTAGCAGTAATAATGTTTTTTTTGTGGCTCAAGGTTTCAAGAAGGGTGGCGCCCTCCATTGGCCAGCCACGACTGACACGCATGCATGACACACAAACACACACATTTCTACAATAATGTAGCCCCATTGGCCAAAAGCTGATGAAAGAAGGGCTGTCGACCAATCAGGGGCATGTGACTAAGTAAATATCTCAGCCGATTGGCATCAACTAGCAGCACTTTCACTGTCCCTCTTATCACGAGCAGGTAAGTGACAGAGGCTGCTTATACAGAAACACACACACACATTGGGCTACTTTACATTTATCATCATCATCATCAGTCGTCTCATCCGACCATCATGCACAGCAAAAAACAAATCAGGTAAGAAAAAACTTTTATTATGCATCTTTATTATAACAAATATATGTTTTAAGACTTCCAGATGGAGTTGTGGGCGCTCTGTTATAAGTTATCTGATGACTCATAGTTAATCACCCAGAGACGCTTATAAAGTTATACTAAACTAATCTCAAGTTTTGAGGAAATAAATATGCCAAAATCTGAAAAAAAGGGGGGGGGGGGAGTTAATACAACAGAATTAAAACTAATATATTTGACTAGTATCATGAAAGCTATAACTTCCCTCAAAACAGGACTTCATGACTAATAATTTCATGACTTTTATTAAGTGCGCCATTGACGCGCCTAAGCCACACGTGAGAATGCACTGGCCGCTTGAACGATGCTGAAGAAGGCATTACATCCGCGGAAGACACAATCTGTAACCTGCAGCCGAGTATTAACCTGGAAACCAAGATAGAGTCTCTCGAGCACCTGCGGGTGTACCTGACTGTCACAAAAACACGATCCCATCCCCCACTTTTTTTTTCGTCAGATGAAATGAAAGTCAAATTTATCAGAGCAGCGTTTAAGGAGATGCGCCCCCCCCCCCCCATACGCGGAAACCTATTGGTCAAGTTAGATTGATTGAACGGCCAGCCAGCCAATCACAGCCGTCCGGCCAACCCACCAGGCCAGGGTAGAGTAAGGGTCATGCTACGTGAACGGGGCGACGCCGTGAGTCAGAGCCCGCGTGCAGGCTGGACGGTTGGACGGTCCAGCCCCGCCCACATGACCACTTTAGGATTCGACGTCATCGTTTTCGGGAAGAAAGGGGGCGGGGGGCTCCTGCGCCTCGCGCAAGGTACATATCGGCGTTGTGTTGGTATTTTAGTGTTACTTTGCTTGCAGCGTTAATCTAAAAGCCTAATTGAAATCCCTTGCTGAGTCAGGAAAAGGTTGTCGCAGTGAAACGCTGTGTTAATATTACGTGAGGAAGCTACGTTGTAAGTTAAAACCTCCCGGAAAGTGTGGTAACCCTACTTGACGTTAGCTAACGTAGCTAGCAAGGCTACATATTGAGAAACGTTAATGTCAGTTACGGTAACGGCAGCGCTGTAGATGACGAGGCGTGGGGTCGTTGCCAGGTAACGTCTCTTCTGACGAACGTCAAGCAGTCAGCTTGTATCCAAGCCAGCGCAGACCTAACGTTAACGCCAAAACCACAGGCGAGAAACAAGAACGAAACAAATGATTCAGCGATAATTAAATTAGTTGCAGATTATTTGTTTTTTACCCCCATTGCATTCTTTTTTGCGCAACACTTTACTCCTTCAGCATCTGGCTCGTTTCGAAAAAAAATACCTGCCGCATCCAGATCAGCCTGCTTTCTCTTGACTCAGTCAACTGACATTTCAAAGAAAATAAACGAAAATTCACAACATCTAATAGCGTCCCGTAACAACAGCTCCGTGGGTTTTGGATATGTGAGCGAAGTTTGTACCAGCTGAAATCCAAGCACGCACACACACACACACGCAAAATAACGTTACTGCCCGTCCGAATAAACCCGATCCAGAATGCGGTGGACCGCGTATGAAGCACGTGTCCGTTCATATTGTGTCGCCATCAATAAGCATCCCTGTACATGAAATCTGTGAGCGTCATGATTCTGTTTCCACAGACACACAGAGAGAAACGGTTATATTCCCTCCAGTTCCCGTCTGCCTCAAAACCCGCATGTATCTCCTGTGATGATGCGCCACGTGATCAGATCTGACTGGCCTGGTCTGCGGGGGCAAAGTGAATTCACACTTAATAATAAATTCCTCCTAAATTAATTGTATGTAATTGCCCCCTTTCTGCAGTCATGACGAATACGAGAAGACAGCCGATTGGCTGAAGGCTCGCACGAGGCACCGCCCCCAGGTGGCGATCATCTGCGGGTCCGGACTGGGCATGCTCGCTGACACCCTCAAGCGTCAGGACTCCTTCGCCTATTCTGACATACCGGGCTTCCCAGAAAGCACAGGTACTCTGGATATACAGTTTATTTTAATACTGACAATATTAAATGATATATGATGAGTAAGTCAGAGCAGTCCGTACTGTACAGTAGTACTGTTCACCACATGTGTATTCACGTATATATTTTACACTTGGATTAACTGCTAAAGTCAAATCACATTAACATCTGTACTTAATTTAAGTCTCATATTTAAATATTTTTTAAAGTTTCATTTATTGATTAACAGTCAGTGTTTTCATATATAAATTCAGTGCTTTATATACAACTGTTAAATGCATGTAAAGGCTACTGTTTTCTAGCAATTATTCATCAACCCCCCGCAAACTGAACGTCAAACGCCAGCTGATCTGGGGGAAATGTATCATGATTATAAAATCAGTCTGTGGCGAGCAGTACGACGTGAAAATCTGGCTTAATCCATACAATGTATGTGCCCAGCATTA
The DNA here is from genome assembly GCA_011952105.1 of Coreoperca whiteheadi. Taxonomy (NCBI): domain Eukaryota; kingdom Metazoa; phylum Chordata; class Actinopteri; order Centrarchiformes; family Sinipercidae; genus Coreoperca; species Coreoperca whiteheadi. Next base: position 26,739,649 of record CM022473.1, read on the forward strand.
CAGGTACAATTTTAAAAAGATGAACTTGAACGTGAACTAGCAAGGAAAAGGAGGAAAAAACCAAGACTGTCTGTTTGATTACAGCATCCATGAGTAGTAACTGTCAGGATGTGTTTAGCCTAGCTTAGCACAAAGACTGGGAGCAGGGGGAAACTGCTAGCATCGCTCCACAGAAAGAGGACAAAGCTCCAAAGCTGTCTTGGTACAGGCCTGGTTCACATGAAGGTTTACATGTTAACCGTGGGTTAATTACCAGCACTATACCTGTCTCTCACTGTAATCCTGACTCTGTGTGTGTGTGTGTGTGTGTGTGTGTGTGTGTGTGTGTGTGTTGCAGTGCAGGGTCATGCAGGTCAGCTGGTTTTTGGGGAGCTGAAGGGGAAGACGTGTGTGTGCATGCAGGGTCGCTTCCACATGTATGAAGGACACTCACTCTGCAAGGTACATACCGACACATGTTGTACCACTAACCTTAAAGGAATAGTTGGGCATTTTGGGAAATATACTTATTCCCCTTTTTGCCAAGAGTTCATTTGATTTCCCTTTCATGTTTGTACAGTAAATATTAGGCTGCCAGACTGGATACAGGTTAAACAGTTAGGCTGTCTCTGTCCAAAGGTAGCAAAATCCACCCATGAGCACCTCTGAAGCTCAATAAGTAACATGTAAATTTGTGTTAAAATTTGCCGTTTTATGAAGGTTATGTGCCAAACTATTCTATGGCCAGGACCAGTTACCAGGCAACCAGCAGAGACTCCAGAAGAAATGGTTCAGCGCATAACGCCCTGTAAAACGGCACATTTTTGTTTTTACGTTTTAGTTTTTGTACAAATTAAAAAAACAAAATACAGCGTGTTAAATAACGAGCTTCAGAGGTGCTGGTAGGTGGATTTTGTAACTGTTGGACAGCCAGGGTAGCTGTTTCCAGTCTTTATGCTAAACTATGCTTAACCGGCTGCAAACAAGTATATAAAGTGTAGGATCCAGTGTTGTTGGAGCTTGACACGTTCTGGGGACTAAAAATCAGGATACTTTGGCCTCTGCTGTTTATTTGAACAATTCTTTTTTTGACCGGTTTCCTGTGAGTCCCCCACCTTCATGGAAGTGCACCACAACATCGGTACCCCGTTAATCTAATCAAAACTTTGACTGTCCAGTTCTAAAACTTAATTCAAGCCCTGACAAAGACAAAATCACAAGAGCACACAAACACACAGTAGTGTTTCCCAAAGGTTGAGAATTTATTTCTGGTCATTTTGGCTCTGAGAACAAATGTTAGAGCTGTAAACTCTGTCACATTTTTCCAGACCACAAGAATCCACATGAACTCACGATTTCCGTATTTTCACCCAGTTCACATGTTTACAGAACAATAAACAATAAACACAAATACATTCTACATATTGCAAACACTATATATACACACACACGCACACACACACTGTGTGTGAGCTGATTAAAGCACCTCAGTCACGCAACCTTAGTGTAACACAAATATAACTGTTAGTAATCAGCAGCATGAGACTGAACCTGTAACATGACCTGTGTTTGTGTGTGTGTGTGTGTGTGTGTGTGTGTGTGTGTGTGCATGCACAGGTCATGCATGAGTTCAGTCACATGCAGCTTTTTATCAAACTGTTCAATGCTGCCATTGTTTCCCTGTTTCACACACAAACAACACACACACACACACACAAGTTTGTTTCACTATCCCCATGGGGGGCAGTCATAGACATAATAATTTCCCTAGCCCCTCACCAGCACAACTAAGTGCCTAACCTCAACTCTTACCCTAATCCTAAAACCAAGTCTTAACCCTCAAACAGCCCTTAAACTTATGGGCTCCTGGTTTTTGTACCTCACAAATATAGTAAAACACACAAACTCTCTCTCTCTTGTGTGTGTGTCATGCTGGGAATATTTGACTGTCCTCTAGTTGGCGCTCTATAGAGGCTCCTTCACAACAAAACTACTCAACTAACACAATTTATTAGACCTGAGACACATCAGAAGACTTTCCAGATTTTTGAAAATTTGGAAGCAGGATTTGGCCCAGAGGAAGTTCCACCTATAGGCAGAAACCCCCCAGAACGTAACCATTCACAGTAAAGTAATCCGATTGGTAGATTATTTAGGCACTGCCTTCAATTCAGAGAACAAAAATGTCGAATATCCTGCATCACATGAAGAACAACTATCTCCATAACAGGAAGCTTCTTACGTTAGAGGTTAAGACGAGAGACCTGTGTGTCTGTCTGTTCGTCAGACAACGTTTCCAATTCGAGTCTTCAAGCTGTTGGGAGTGGAGACTCTGATCGTGACAAATGCTGCCGGCTCATTGGCCGACCGCTTCCAGCCTGGTGACATCATGATCATCAAAGACCACATCAACTTCCCCGGATTTGTCGGTCTGCACCCGCTGATAGGACCCAACGACGACAAGTAACGCCGATAAATACCTGGTTATGTGTCGTTTACCACTGTTTTTCGTCATTTATAATGAAGCTCATTGTCTTGCTTATTTGTTTTTAAATTCATTATTTGTCTCCTGTGTAACTATTTGTCAGACTGTCGTTTATTGTGATCATATTGTAAGCTTGCTTGTGTAAACTCCGTTGTCGTAGTAACACAGTATTGACGCCTTGTTGTATTGCCGTTGGAGTCTTTGTTTGAGTTGTTGATCATGTTGTTTATGTTTGATTGTTTACAGGTTTGGGACTCGTTTCCCGGCCATGTCAGGTTGCTATGACAAAGGCCTGTGTTGCCTAGCAATGGAGATCGGCAAGCAGCTGGGTTTGGCCAGAGACCTTCAGGAGGGCGTGTATGCCATGGTGAGCGGGCCAAACTTTGAAACCATCGCTGAGGCCAAACTGTTGCATCTTCTGGGGGTGGACGCTGTCGGTAAGAAACGCACGCACACACATACAGACACAGTGTAAAGTCCTGATGCTGCAGCGTTCATTACAGCCACAATATCAACAAACGTCCGGATGATTTCACTATTCTCAGAGAATGTATAACTACCAGAATTATAACAATGCTGGCAATAAATTCTGGGGTTTTCTCCATGGTCCTGTTACCCCACCCTCTATCTTCTGTGCAGTGTATGTAGGAACCTTCACATAAACCGGGATCCTCGTTGGAAAACTGCCAGGCAAAGGGTGTGAGTCAGTTTGAGACAAATTGATTAAACATAATTTTATTTAGAAAAAATAAAGCAGTATGAACTAAAATAATTCCAAGGTACAAGGTAGTTAATTTATCATTTTACAACACAAGGTTGAACAACGAAATGAAAGTTTTTAGTCCTTTCATGCTACACACATTAAATTTACATCAGAATAGGGTGAAGCAAAAGACTGCCGCACACTGTCCTCTCCTCGGAGATATTTAACAACAACGCTTCGGTACGCAGACCTTCATCAGGTTATTTTTATTTAAAATAAATAATGTTCTGCATTGTTGACGCAGGGTCAATCCACAGGTGTGCAAAAAGTTCGGATTTTTCATATTAGTATAGGGTAAAATAAATAAAATAAAATTTAACAATATATACAGGTATGTATATACATAAATACACGTAAATACCCAGGAAACATTTCTGCGGTGCAAGTTTCTTGATTTGCGTCGGGGGCAATGTAAACAGCAGTAACAAGACATTGATGATAATATGGTTTTTGTCTTCACAAAAAAAAGTTCGACATTTGGGAAACCAATTTGCTGTGAAAGGTGCACTCTACAAGACAGGGGCACACCGTTAGGTTTTAATGGAGGACATGTTTATGTTGATTTTGTTGCAGTTAATCAAATGACCCAAAAAAAACATCTGACACAGTGAACCCGAGGCTTTTGGGGTCAAAGGAATTTTCCCAGTTTGCCCAGTTGGTAATCCTATTTAATGTTTATTTATTATCTTATTCAGATATACAATGGGGATCAGTTAAGTCTTATCTTTCTTATAATAACACAACATAAGTTACTTGTTGATTTTATGTTTGTATTATTAATCTGCAAAGTAACGAAAGATATCGAATACATGTCGTGGAGTAAAAAGTGCAATCTTTCCCTCTGAAATGTAATGGAGGACAAATATAAAGAATAATAAAATGGAAATACTCAAGTAAAGTACAAATACTTGAGTAAATGCACTTAGTTACTTTTCACCTCTGGTGACTGACAGTGATCCAGCTGTGCTTGAGGAAAGGTCATGAGGTCATTAAAATCTAAAATTTCAATAGGATCAATACATTTAATGACGATCTAAACAACAGTGTCACAAAGTGGACAGACTGACATCACCATTCATATACTGTAAAGTAGTTTTGCACACAGTGGTGGCATCAGTATTGACAGTAACAGTAGTAGTATTCACAGTATTATCATCAGTACGGTTGCGACCCGTCTGAGTAACCTCAGGTGTTGTGTTTGCAGGTATGAGTACAGCTCCTGAGGTCGTCGTGGCGACTCACTGCGGTCTCAGAGTCTTCGGCCTCTCTCTGATCACCAACAAGGTAAACACACCGATCGATACATCAGTGTATTGATGGGCTGTGACTGAGCACGAAGCTGCAGGACACAAAGTGACCGCTCAACTGATTAATAACGTGCGGTCAAGCTGTTTGTTTGATTAACTGACTCACTGCCTGTTAGACTTAAGATTCATTGATTAACTGACTGATTGTCTGATTGGTTTTTGTCACAGTGTGACAGATAATTGATTGATTCATTGATCTGTGACAGGTGGTGAAGAGTTATGAGGACACAGAGAGTGTGAACCACGAGGGCGTGCTGGAGGTCAGCCAGCAGAGCTCTCACACTGTGCAGAAGCTGGTGACCGAACTGATCAACAGGATGGAGATTAATGACAACAACACAAACAATGATGTCTGAACATGCGCACACACACACACACTCTCTGTGTCTATATTTGATTGTTCTATTTACAACATTTTTTTTAGACCTTTTTTCTATTTTTGTTTATCATCCCTTATTTAATTTTTTTAGCTGTTAAAGAAGCTTAATTTACATCAACAAAGTGCCTGATAATTCTCTCTCAGGGTACATTTGAATGTAAATGTCGATTTATCATATTTTATGTTAAAGAATAATAAAATGAGCATCACTGCGTTTGATGGTGCTTTAATATAAAAAGATATGTGACAAAGATTTTTCAAAAAACATCTTTCAAGTCAATACACTCAAATAAACGTTTTAATCAGACGGATCAAAGATGAGAGGCAGACAGTACTTCGGTCCACTTTAGTAGAGTTATTGAACACCTCACAGAGTATACACTAAACTGAGCCGAACTCGAGACACGACTGAAGAACAACACATAGTTCATAAGGTTTTATGCCACATCACGTCCCTGGGTGTGTCTGTTTGTACTCTGGCCCCTCCCAGTTACATAGCTACTATTTTCTTTCCCAATATATTCATGTGCTATATGCCTTAACAATATATCCTGATACGTTGGTGTGCTGGGTTTACCCCCGAAATGTCAGTGTGGTCCTTAAGTACTAATCCGGCAACTCAATCCTGTTTTCTCTGTATCTCGTATCAGTTTAGTTCACGTGTCCTATTCTTTTCTCACCTTGGCTCTCTCACAAGTGTTTTTGTTATTCCCCCATTTTTTAATATGTCCTTAAAAGGTCTTGTTTTTCTCCAATTCAGCTATCTGACAAATGTACTGGGTCCCGATGGTCCTAACTACACACACACAGACACACTGTTTGAAACATCTTTCATTTCTTCCACTAACCGATGTTTTTTTTTTCTGGTGATGTTGTGCAATATCTTCGGTCATCCCTGTACTTTTCCACTGAGGACTTTCAGCGTGGCTGTTTTTATAATACATTCTCTTCATGCGTACCATATTCATGCTTTAACGTTTGGTTTATACATACCTTTAAAATGATCCATATATCATTTTGTAATTATGCTTCTCCATAACATATCCTCAACATTTACAGAAAATATATTTTAGGTCACTCCAGCGATGTTAGCTGAGTCTTAGCATTTAACATTTTCAATACTCTTGTACGTTGTTCCTGTTGAATTATGGGATGTTATTTTGTACCAAAAAAAAAAAAAGTGACTCCCTGATCTGATTAAAACCTGCTAACAATCCTCCTGCTTCCCGTGTTGATGAACCAATCTGCAGCCGAGTGTTGCAGTCAGAGCTGAATTGTGTTCAGCTTCAGTTCCTCTGTGTACTGTGAATGTATTGAAGTGAATGGGAAACCCTCACAACTTGACAAATACAGTCAATACAGTTTTGCTCTCAGAGGGACAATAAAGCCATAAATAAGACAAGGAAATAGACAAAGGAATGAGTAAACAGCATTTTGATTAGCAAATTATATTGAAAAGCCACAGCTGGAAACGACCAACAATGCCTTCACTGTCGTGCTAGAGACTCCTTGAGGCTGAACGACAAGCTAATTGCAAACGCCATCCTGCTAACATGCTCACAATGATAAAGCTAACATACTGATGTTTTGCAGGTATAATGTTTACCATGTTCAACATCTAGCAGATGATATTGCTAGTACAAAGAGTCAAAGGCTCCTTCATGAGGATTCATCCTCTGGGCACCATGAATAACTGTACCAAATGTCAATCCATCTAGTAGTTGAGATATTTCAGTCTGGTCCAAAGAAAGTAAAAACCCACAGACCAACATTGTCCTCCCCTGAGCCACGTCACTAGCATGGCTAGAAATGCATTCACATACAAATGTGTACACAACTCGTGCCTACTGTTGGTTGCATGCTCTCGATCTCTCTTCACTTACAACTCAGCAGTATATCAGAACGGGATGACTTCCATAGAAAGGGTGTAATAGCTGGTGTGTGTGGTGTCCAGGAAGAATGAAGCCAAACTCTTCCCATCGCTGACAGTTGGTTTCTGTTTTTATGTGTCTTGATGGGGGGCGTGGCCCAGATCAGAGTGAACATGATGTTGTCTTGTACACCACAGATAGTTTTTGGTCTAGAATAACTGGAGTTTCTCTGGAAAAGGCAAGTCATTGAGGTTATAATTAACTATACTACTGTCTATCAGAATCAGCTGATAGTAGATTAAGGTGACTGTACTTACGATTTATTTTAAACAGTGGCTTTATTGTTATGTTCCTCTTTGAGGGCTCCTGCTGCCAGAGAAGAAAGGATATCACTTGGTTTAAATGATGATCAGCTTAGTGCAGTTTGTATCCACCCTTTTGGCATCTCAATTCAAAACTAAATTCAAACAGAACAGAATGTTTTCTTTCAACTTTCTCAGAATGACAGCGTGTTTAACCTTTCTGATAATTTCTGAACAACAAACCGCTTTCGTCCTTCAAACTACAGGATTCCCAACAGGAGAGGCAGGTATGTTAAAAACAAATCTATACACGCTTGAAGAAGAATGTTTAGTGACTGTTAAAATTATAAATGTACGGGTTTTTTTTGCAGTAAAGATCCTTTCTCTCTGAATCCAACACTAAACCGAACTGCAACACAACAGACCAGTCAGGGACGATTGAGAAAGGTGATGACACAGATGTGCACTTTATTCACAACTTTAATGTATTTGTTTAGTGATCAGCGGGAAAAGGTTTGTGTCCAGAACAATGTTAGTTCACTGAGAAAACACCCTCACGTCAAGGTCCATGTAGTAGTTGATCTTCATCATCTTCATGATCTTCATCACCAGACCAGTTTTCTCAGTTGTCGCGAAATTGTAGGATTCAAATTTCCATTTTGTCTGAGCACTATAAGGAGTTCTTATCCATGGTGGCTTAAATGTTGAAGGTCAAACTCCATCTTCTGAGGAAGATTGTGTGATACAATCGAGAGCTCCAGCACATCTACTAAATGGGCCTTGTGGCGAGATTATTTTCTGGGGGGTCTAAGAGCAAGAGTGAACTCTAAATCTCAATTTTAGTCTACCCCCCCCCCCCAAAAAAAAAACAGGTGTGTCTTGTTGGGGTACACAGGGATCAGTGTGACGATGACCCAGATGGTGACCTCTGAACTCATCGTTGTGTGCCTGGTGGTTCTGCTGCTCGTTCTGATGGTTCTGCTGGTTCTCTGCTGCATCCTCAGACGCAGCAGAAGGTAAGAACCCACAGCTGCCTCAAACAGACACCAGAAGCTCTAACCTGCTTTAAAACGCTGCATCAACATTGATCCAAAGTTATTTTATTCACATTTAGCTGATTGTGGAATTTTAATTTGTGTGAAGTTCCTGTTCTGCCTGTTATGAATGAGTCACTTATCAGAGTTGACAAATTCATAACAAAATAAAGTACCCTGGTCTTTTTCTAGTTCTTTATGTTAAACCTCCTCCCTGCTCAGTGCTGATGTTCTCAAGCTTTACCTTGGGCGTTTTCAAACCAGGGCTGTTTAGTTTGGTTGAATCTGGTTTATTTTCCCCCTTGGTAGTCTTGTTTGGCCGGATGTGAACGCCACAATCGTACTCGGGTGCGGACCAAAACAAGACCCTTGATGAGTTACCACAGACTGTGTGCAGTAAACTGCAAGCTAATGTTAGCTAACTTGCTAATCTCTATGGGAAAGTATAGTAGTAAGCTAACAGGCTTGAAAAGCAGTGGAAACCGGAAGTGCGGTGGTGCCCTTGCCTTATGGACTAACTTTTAAATTAGGTAGATTTAATATGAGTGAGGTTTTAGAAACTCTTTTTCCTCGTCTCAAAATTGTTAAGAAACAGATTTTAGTGGACTGTTAAGGTGAAATAAGTGAAAGTTTACGTAGCCTACTTCATACAACAGAACTGACAGTCAATTGTAAGAGTGTGATTGGCCAAACAAAGTCACCACACCTTCTCAAAGACTCCGGTCTGCAGAGATGGACACTTGCCCTGCAGCAGACTCGTTGTCTGAGTGCACTTTAACCCAGAACACAGGACCTTCTTGCTGTGTTTACTTGCTTGCTCCTGGCCCAGACACATCTAACCAATGAGCAGAGTGAACATTCCCATGTGGCTTTTAGCGATGGACTTTGGCTTGAAGTTTGAGTTTTGTTTTCTATGGGTTCTGATTCCTCAGAAACCTCACAGAGCTGAAGATCTCAGCAGGAAAACCCGCTCGCATCCTGACCATCAGAACCGAGCCAGACCATGCCCAACAGCTGCTGGACCGCCTGCTGGACCGAGTCTTTCTCCAGGTGGAACCCGCACCAGAATCTGGAGACGAACTTGGAGAAGAACATGGAGCAGAACCTGGAGAGGAACTTGGAGGCGAACATGGATCAGACCCAGAGTTTTCCACAGCAGCTTCTCTTCCCAGCAGAGGTAGGTGTTTTTTAACCAAACCTTTTCAGGGCCATAAGCAGAACAGTTTCCCCGTTCACTACAGCCTCCTTCTTCTTATCCAGACTGTAAATATACACAGATAAAAAAAGATAGAAAGTCTGCAAAAGTAGTATGAGTTAGGATAATGTGGGACACAGTTTCCAATTCTGACTTCTGTTACATGTTTCCTTCTGAAGCCAATACCTAGATCAACACCTTATATCATTATGAAATCCCCAAGATGTTTCCTTATTAAATCAGACAATTTTCAGATATAGTACTCAAAGGAAAAATGGCACATTTATTACCGTTCCTTGTGCCAAATTGTTTCAGAATTTCTGGATTTTCTAATCTGGGACAGCTCGCTCTGACATCTGGGACACTAGTTTTTAGAATCAGTATCAGAATCAAAATCAGAAATACTTTATTAATCCCAACTCTTTGTAACAGCAGCTCACTATCACGTCAGTGCACACAAGAATGGAGGTACTAAGCAAGGAAAAAAGCAATAATAGGTTTAGAAAAGCCTACCTTAATTTATATAAAGCAAACGTATCTGCCATGTGAGCTGTGCCCGTCATCTTTTGTGAGATGCAGAAGAACAGTTTGCCCCACTCCAGGAACAGGTCCGTGTTGATCCACCCATTATCGGACATCTTTGCTGTTTTTGTGCAATAGGCCTACCTCAAGATCCACTCTGCCTTCATACATTTCTCCTTGAATATAATTATGATGCGTCCATTCCCAGAAGCAGCATTCAGCCTGGCCAGGCAGGTGGTTTCCTTCCTTTTCTCCCTGCCGGTCACCTCAAAACAGGGATCCAAGCTTGGCCAGACATGCGATGGCGTGTCCTCTAACCTCAGGTTCTTTACTGTATTTAGGAACTTGTTAAAGAAAGAACCCTACTGCCCTTGACGCAGAGAGGCCTTCTGGTTTCCTGATCGCCAGATGTGAGCTCTTTCCACATGAATCCCCGGAAAGCAGCTTTAGTCAGCCATGTCACGGACCGCACTGAACCCCTTTAACCCCTTTTTTTGTGCAAACTGGAACACCAGCTGTTGGATGTCTTGCATCCCTAAGGGAAACCCAGGTCTCCCAAGGGCTATTTCCATGCATCATCACTGGAAGAAATGATTGGATTTCCAACCATGTGCTTGTGTTGGCCTGTTCCGTTTGAGCCCAGGGCTGGACTGGGAATGAAAAATGACCCTGGACTATTTGACCGGCCCACAGAATTACAACCCAAACCACACTTAAACAAGATTACTGGGCAATATTTATAACAATATTCATATTTATAACTATATCATATTTAGTACAAAAATAATAAAGACACATCTATTACATGTCTGTGTGCCCTTGAAGAGGGATCCTTCCTCTGTTGCTCTTCCTGAGGTTTCTCCATTTTTAATTTGAGAATTCTCTTCCTGTCAGAGACTCTCAACCATCAGTTCATTCTGCATCAGTGCCACCAGCTGGTGCTGAAATGAACTACAGACGTTACTGAGACTGAACCTTTTCTATTTGGTGCTCTGAAAAAACTGTGAAAGTGTGGATCATTCAGTTTTTAAGTGACTTTGACTGAAGCTTGATGTAGATTTGTTTCTCCCCCTGCAGCAGTGAGCGCTCTTCAGAAAAAACTGTGGAAATGGATCACCGTTGCCATTCCTCCTCCAGGTGAGAAAAAAGGACTTTAAAAAGTCAGTATGGCTCAAAACTCACATTCCTATTTACATAAATCAACATAAGATTAATACAAACAGAAATACTTAACAGAAGCCTATGATATTAGGTGATGTATTTCATTTTAAATTTTACTTTAATATTGCATTTGCTTCTCATGATTTTCGTTATTCTAATTTCCCTATTTCTGTTATTTTTAATTTATTTTAATGAAATCTAATTATACATTGATGTCCTCCACCCCAGCCACTACTCCTCCTCTTCCTCTTCCTCCTCCTCCTCCTCCTCCTCCTCCTCCTCCTCCTCCTCCTCCCACCAATCAGGATCAAACCGATGATATTGGTCCTCAGCAGTCGGATGTATCCCAGATTGCCTCTCTCTCTCCTCTCGGGGTGCCTCCTGCAGTTCACAACTGGGAGGAGGTGCAACATGGTGAATCAAAACTTTAGAGAGAAATAAAAGAATCAACAGTAATTCCTGTGAGGATAAAGGGCTTTTATTTTAATATAAATAACATTTAAATACACACTGACTGACTTCTGACAGATGAAACTGTCTAGTAAACTATATTTATGAAATACTGAATTAAAATAAATCTGTCTGCTGGCAAACCTCAAATATTTTGCCAGATTTGATTATGTTAAGGTCCTTTTCAGAACCAGTTTGTTCGTTAGTCATGATGAATTTTACTTCATGTTGTTCCCAGGTCACACAGACATTCACGGATTCTAAAACACACAATCAGTCATTTCACTTACCATGTTAAAGATATGTCCACATTAATAACTGAAGAGTTTGACTTAGAGATGAAAAGTAATCGTTTTCTGTGTTTGTCAACTGATCATAGTTTTTTTTATGTTTTCAAGTTCAAGTTTATTTGTCGTTCAAACTATAAAAAAACACAGCTGAAATTAAATATGTACACAGGCAGTGTGTACAAACGGACAAAACATAACGCATCTTAAGTGTTGGCTGCATAAAAACCCTGAATGCTATGAAAGATCCAAGTATGGATAGGATATAGTAGAGTAAAGATGTGAATATATATATATAAGCATATACACACATGTGTAGTAGCAATAAAATGATGTAAGAAAACTTGAACTCAATTAAACTGAACGGTTAGATTCACTGCAGCAGTGTCACGTTTCCTCCAGTGACCATGTGGGGGCAGCATGAGTCAACATCCCACATAATACAAAAACATCGAGTGTACATAAAAAAGCAATACTATCAGTACAAGTACTAATACAGTAGGCCTGCTAGTTCCACATAGTTCTGCTAGAAATAATTAATTTTAACACTTAAGCTGTCTGTTTAAGAGAATATACAAAGAAATCCTTGATAGATAAAACTAGACCAGACATTTGCGCAGATTAATATTTTACTTTATCTCAAAAAAAGACAGGTATGCATACATAATAAACACATAGCAGCCATACATTTACAAATTATAGCCAGAATTGTGCAAAATGAAATCATCAAATGTGTTTCATAATGTCTTTAGCAGTTGGATGTGCTTTGCTGTAACAGAAATTCTTTAAGATTCGTAAAACTTATTCACATCAGTTGAAAAAATCTTTACATTTTAGCATTGTTTTTTTTTTCTGTGTTTGTTGTTGTTGTTGTTGATTTATGGATGTGGCATTTCTCTAACAGAGAAAAGAGATTCAAGAGAGATTGTCATTGTTTCCGATCAGGTGCCAAGTCAATAAGAGATACAGAAATAACAAAATTAATGTACTATATAGAAGATATAAAATATGACATGTAAATATCAATTGTGCAATTTACAATATCAAATTTAAGACAGATTAAATGCCGTTATTAGGTATAAATAACCTACTGTATTAGGTTTTATAGTCACTTATATAACAGATATGGTGGTAAGAATAGATGTTGAAGTGTGGGATAATGTAAGCTTATTGTACTAGGTCTTTATTTATGTTTATAATTGTTTTATTACACATTCCGGGAGAAAGATGTTTTAGACATCAGTTGAGTGTTTGCTCAACCCCAGCCGCCAATCATTGGCAACCATGACTTGGCACAGCAGGTCTGTCAGTTGGTGGATTTCTCCACATGTGAGGGTAATGTGCAAAGAGCTGTAGTAATAGAGAATCTCTGTATACAAAAGGTTTGGAGGGTGGTGTCTTTTTTTTAGCCTTATCCAAACCCAAAAAAATACAACAGCAAAAGGATAAGCAATGGATTAAACAGTGGGGGTTTTTTGCTGTAAAAGCTGCAAATGTTAGCACGTCCGGCTGACTAGTAGTAACCAAGTATTATTAACTAACTACATTAGTTTGTAGGGCTTACAGGTTACTTAAAAAATATGCATGACTAGCACAGAAACTGTGAGGCCCTGGGTGCTCTCAGGGTTTAACCTAACGTTAGCGGCTCTATCCTGCTCTTGACTGGATTTGAGGTTTTCACTCAACAACTTAGTCCTCATCCCATAAGCCGTTTATAAGCCGTTATAAACCTACTGTTCAGCAATCGCCTACAAATCCGTATGTAAGATACTGTATGCAGCTAAACATGGTTATATTAGAACGAAGTAACGATCTGAGCCTTACATTTTCTTTACCATACTTATAATACTAGGACTAACCAGCTTTACCCTGCAGTACAAGAACAATTCTGTTCCTTTGTTTCCATGTCTTCTTATCCTCGCTGGGGAGGATGCTGACTTTTAACTTGTCAGCTTTAGCTACAGTCTGTTAGGATGACATCATGTACAGTATGTAGCATATTAAGACCCATATCAAGTGCATATTTAAGACAGTTTTACTAGGTTGCCATTTTAAAGCTAGTCAAATGGAAACACTAAAAAGTCATCTGGAGACAGTGTTTTCAAGCAACTCATGGGCTAACTTTAGCTCAATGAGCTAGCTGGCTACAGCTGATAAAAACCACCAGCTAGTTATCGTTTCAGTTAGCAAAATCAAGTGTTGTTGGCTAGAAAGGAGGAGCTGCTTTCATCTACTTCTGTCTGAAATCAAGGACCCGTTATTTGAAAAATTGCTAAGAATTGAAATGGTAAATCTGTCCTATCAATTCTCAATGTAAACTACATATTTGCTGTGCAAGAATGTAAAGCTTGACAGGCCTAACAATAGTAACTAAGGGGGGGAGGGTGTTAGTGAATGGTCCGTTACTTAAATGAAAAGAGAAACTGATCCCCACTGCCAGTCAGTAACATCAGTCCGCCTGCAGAGGGAGCTGCTGGTGTGACTGATAAACGGGGTGGATGATCAGCATTTGGCTCCGGTTCTGTTAACTGGAAGAAACTTGGATTGGAGGAGGTGATGGTGATCTGGAAGGAAACTCCTCCTCTTAAATTTTTAACTTTTAAACAGAGGGGGCGGATAAAATCTAAACATCTGTGATGTGTTGAGTTTCAGTCTGAGCACTCACACCGAGACAGAGGAAGTGATGTGTGCGTCTAATTTTCCACGACAGCTCATGTGTAAACTGTGGAAATGCACTTCTGCCACAAAAAAAGCATTATATATGTATATATAAATATGTATAGTAAGCAGACAAGAGATTCAAGAGAGCTAGTTTTTGTCTCCAATCAGATGCCAAGCCATTAAAAAATTACAATATGAACGTACCAAATAGAAGATATAAAACACATGGAGTATCAAAATAAACAGAATAAACTAAAAATATCTAAACATCAAATGTACAATTTACAATATCAAATTTAAATGGAGAGACAGCCATTAAATGAAAACAAGGAAATGCCATTAGGTATAAATTACATACTGTATTAGGTTTTATAGTTAGTCATTTATTACAGATATGGCAATAGGAAAATATGTTGAAGTGTGAGATAGTGTAAACATATTGTACTAGGTTTTTATTTATGTTTTATTACACATTCTGGGAGAAAGACGTTTTAAACATCAGTTGACTGTCTGCTAAACCCCAACCGCCCCAGTAAAACTTCAAAAACACTGAACCCTACATTGTCCATAGTCACAGTCTTTCATTGGATCCTCGCAGCCTGGTAAACGCCAACGGCTTTCCAACTCCACACCTCCAGTTTGTAATGCAGGCCTTCTGTTGTGACATGATCAGTGTTGTTTCCTCAGACTTGACAGAGCTCCAGAAGATTATTATACAACTGTGTTGACAGGCTGGAGGCAGGACTAACCATGACCAGTAAACTGAACTTCATATGTAAAATGAGTGGAAGCTAAAATGGGATGAGCAAGCAGCGACCACCAGGCAGGCACACCCCCAACCACACCTCCTGATGTAGGTCTGTGTGGAGATTGTTACCGGGTGCCATAGATATACACACGTAGACACCGCATTGACCGCTTCTGCAGTATTGGTACGGGGAATGTAAGTCTATCACGGCAGCAGGTCTATCCACAATTAAAATTATAACTGGCTGAACTGATTTTCATCTTATTTCCCAGACTATTTGGTTTGTTACAAATGCCAGACATGTATGTATGAAACAGGAATTTATGATACAATGTGAGGATTTGCTGCTTTTCACTGTTTTATATCATTAAAAACAGAATATCGTTGGACTGTTATTAAGGGAAAACAAGGCAAATGTCACCTTGGATTCTGTGAAACTGTGATGGACATTTTTCCCTCTATTTTCTGACATTTTATAGAACAATGAAGCGATTCATCGGCAAAATAATAACAATCTGAAATCTGATATGGTTTCAGAAAAGTTCGAATGATCAGTGAATGGATCGTGAACTGGCCCTGCTTCATTTAGTTGGTTAGTAGACTGCTCACATCTAGCTAGTTCGTGTCCCTGTCAGATAGATGAAGATGTCTTTGTCAGTTAGTCCTTCATCAGCTTGATATGTTTGTCCTCTTTGCTGCTTGTTCTTTATAACCGATTTTTAACCTTACCTTAAAAAATGTTCAAAACTTTGGTCAACTTGTGTTGTTTTGAAATATGCTGAATAAATAAAGGCACTTGACTTAAACTGTTTTTTTGTCAGCTAAACTGGTATCTGTCAGTTAGTCCTTAGTCAGCTGGCTAGTTAGTAAACAGGTATCTTTATTGATTAGTCCTTCGTCATCCTACTAATTGGTAAACCGGTCCTTTGTCAGCTTGTTACTTGGTAAACTGTTCCTTTATCATTAAGCTATGTAATAAAGTGCTAGTTAGTTAACTGATCCTTTGTATCGCTAGTCCTTTATCTGCAAGTTAGTAAATTGATCATCAGAAAAATGGTCCTGCATCAGCTATCCTTCATTAGCCCGCTAGCTAGTTGGTTAGTTGGTCATTATCTATTTAGAATGTGCTTTATAGAAGAAACAGCTCTGGTCATTTGGCTTGGAAGTTAGCAAATAAACAGAATATTTAAAGCTTTTATTCAGTTGGGTTTCCTGTGTTTTGGGGGTTTATGCTGATGACTGTAAAGCTCATCCTCAATCTAAACCCTAAAAAAAAAAAAGGATCATAATGTTTTATATGTAAACTAGTCTATCCTGACTGAACTCTTTCATGAAGCCAAACTGTGTCTTTTGGGTCAAACAGGAAGTGACCAAAATGTTTCCTAAAGCAACGCGCCCTCTACACTGATAAACCCCCCCCCAAACACACACACACACACACACACACACACACACACACTCCCTCCTATCTGTTTCGCCTCTGCTGTCGCTCTGACACACACACACACACACACACACACACACACAGAGGGAGGTAGATAACTCTGTGATTCCACTGTTGAATTTTTAACGCTGTTGTGGAACTTTTTTTTCCAGGCGGGTTACTGTGGCACCGGGGTACTGTTACACCGACAGAGACAGAGAGACAGGGTTCAGTTCAGTTCTGCTGTTAACTGAGGCTGGACGGAGACAACGCTGTTCATGGGGTGTACGGTAAGTTACTCTATCTATCTATCTATTGCATGTTAGTTTTGCATGTTAAGAGTTTTTCAGCCCGCCCCTTGCAAAAAACGTTGTTTACACACATTGATTGTTATCTCTCACTTGTCAAGTGTCCACAAACAGATTCACATTATTTCAGCACATGTGATTTTCAGATGTTTTACGTGGGAAAACACACATTTCACATTTAATATCACATGTGAATCATAGTTCACATTTGTTAAAATTTCCATATTTGCACATGTGTTTTGGGACATTTCACATGTAAAGTGTAGTTTGGAAATTTGAAAACATACATTTCTTGTGCTTTGTTTGCCAAGAGTTTCTGGTTGATCTCGCTTTACTAAAAGCACCAGATGTAGTTTGTTAACTCTTTTGAACAAGCGAAGTGCCAGTCATATACAGTGTGACATCTTACATGAGAGACCAGTGACATTTGACCTATGACCTCCTGACTGTCTGGTGCTTGTAGTTCTATTCTGGATGAATAAGTAGAAATTTAATTTCTGGTGCTGAACAGTAATCTTGCAGGATTTTTGAAATGTGTTTCCGTTTTAAAGAGGTTACAGTAACTAGTTCACTAACAGGAGCTCTGATCTGGTCAGATTCGCCCTCACCATCACTCGCTGTTATACTTGGCACCTTTAAATTCTTTAATTATTTATTGTAGGAGGTTTGTTTGTCTGTCTGTGCTCGCTTATGCATACCAAAGGTCTTCATAGGTACATTCGGTTTCTAGTAAAAAGGTGGGCGGTGGCGGCAGCTTGGTGGCAGAGTGGGTCGTCCACCAATTGGAAGGTCGGCAGTTCGATCCCGGCTTACCTTGAGGTTTCCTTGAGCTCCTTCGGCGTGTGAATGGGGTGTGTGTAGTGTGTGAAGCGCTTTGAGTGGTCGGAAGACTAGAAAGACACTACACAAGTCCATTTAATGACCAGGATTAGAGCTGGGCAGGTTCCAAATCATATTAATATATACTGTTTATAAAGTAAATTCAATAAAGCGATTGAGGTGGTTCGGACATGTTCAGAGGAGAGACTGTGAATATATTGGTAGAAGGATGCTGAGGTTGGAGCTGCCAGGCAGGAGGTCTAGAGGAAGACCAAAGAGGAGATTTATGGATGTAGTGAGAGAGGACATGAAGTTAATTGGTGTGAGTGAAGAGGACGCAGAGGACAGGGTTAGATGGAGGCGCATGATTCACTGTGGCGACCCCTGAAAGGGAGCAGCCGAAAGGAAAAGCAGAAGAAGTCGTCACTCTTTGAGTTAGTAAATAAGTAATTTCAACTGTTTCTGGTCTCAATCTTGTTCATTGTAAGAGGCCTACCACAGACCTTTTCTATTTAAAAAGAAAGAAATGTCTGCAATAATGTGTGAACTAGCATAAAATATCACTGTAGCCTTACATTTACATTTACATTTAATCATTTAGCAGGCGCTTTTATCCAAAGGGACTTACAGATGAGGAAGACAATGGAAGCAAATATAACAGCACAAGGTAACAAAATGCATAAGTGCGCCAAAAAGCTAGTCTGTTAAAGCCCAGCACAGTATACAAAGCTAAGGATAGCAAGGTTTTTTTAATTACATTTTTTCAAGAAAAGAGATAGAAAGGAAGAAGAAGTTAGTGATTGTCAGTTAGGTGTTGAAGGAAGAGATGCGTTTTCAGGTGCTTTTTTAAAGGTGGCTACCGAATCTGCTGATCTTGTAGGAGCAGGCAGATCGTTCCACTAGTGTGGAACGGATCCAGAGAAGGTGCGCGAGAGTGATTCTTTTCCCTTTTTGGCATGGTACCACCAGACGTTGTTCGTTTGCAGAGCGCAGGGCCCTGGCAGGAGCATAGATCTAATCCTCGTCCAATCCAAGTAACAGTAACTTTGCAACACAATACTCAGCATGCTCAGTGTCATCATAAATGTAAAGGGATGTAGTCTGTCACAGGAAATGTGCTGTAAATATCGGGAAAAAATCCTCTGGCTCTTCTATCATCAGTCACTCCCATCTTTCTAACCATTTCCATGACAGCTCTTAATGGGGAACGACTTTCGCCTGCTTCGAAGGGATTACATTTTATGTTCCGTTTTACCTTTACGTTGCCGCTATCTGGTATGGTGCCCAGTAATAGTGTAATGCCCAAACTCCATTCAAACTAAGCTATGTGTCTTAAACATAGCTGGCGCAACAGTACGCTGGTATATCTTAGTCAGTCAGTTAGTCGTTCATCAGCTAGCTAGTAAACGAGATTTTCCAGAGAAATTCCAGTATTTCTGTTCTCTAGATCAAAAGAAATGAAAAATCCGCAAAGTTGTCTTTCCGGTCTGTAACCACGCCCTACAGTGATGTCACAGTGTACTGACACGCCCTGGAGTACACCGCTACCTGCAGCAAGGTGAGAAGTTAAACGGCTGGAGATCGGCAGAAGTGAGCTTTGCTAGTAAACTGTCTTAGAACATGGACAGGAAACACACAAAAAACAGCAACTTTTCAGAAAGAATGAGACTAGATTGGAGAGGGCTGCGGGACTTGCTCACCAAAGGAATGCTTCGGTCATTCTGAATGTCAATCAAAAGACCTCGCAAGAACGTTAAAGACCATAGTGAACCAGACTTCAATCTGAAACCTGAATCCTCCTGTCCTCCTCCCTCAGGCCCGTCCCGTCCTTATGCCGTTACCGTAGCAACATGACCCTCAACACCCAGAGAGAGAAGGAGCCCCTGCGGCGGCGAGGCAGCACGCCGATTCCTCCCGCCCACTTCTACCAGCACCCGTCCTGGACCCGGGACCCTCGGTTCCCCGGCAGCACCCAGCCCGACCCCGAGCAGCCCCGCCCCCAGCGCAGCCACCCTCCTCTGGGACAGTCGGCGTCCTACCACCCCGGAGACAAGTCCCTCCACTACCGCGCCCAGTGGAGTTCAGACTCGGAGGACGACTCGCAGAGCGACTCGGACTGTGTTTACAGAGTGGTGTTGCTGGGCGACCACGGCGTCGGAAAGTCCAGCCTCGCGGGGATCTTTGCCGGCATCACAGAGAAAGATGATCAATCTGGAGGTGGGAGGTTGCGTTTGGTTGTCTGATTAGTTTGTCCAGTTTGAACTATTAATCCCCAACCTCAACTTCTTCTCACACATCTCGTCTTGATCTCGAAAATACGCTTTGATGTAAAGTGAGACTATGTAACTTCTAAACGCTTTTGGTTTCCTGTCAACAGCTTTACAAAATGTCTCTTTTATAAGGGTGGTCTATGGAGAAAATGCTTTCTGGGCTGCGGGAGATTTTTTTGTTTTGTCATTGCAGGACAAACTGGCAGGCGACCGACCTGGTAGGAGGTACTGAAGAAAGGTTCGGCACTTTGGGAAGTACACTTATTTGCTTCCTCGCCAAGAGTTGGATGCGAAGATGACCACTCTCATGTCTGTACAGTAAATTTGAAGCAACCGCCAAAAACAAAAGACTGGAAACAGGGGAAAACAGCTAGCCTGGCTCTGTCCAAAGGTTCAGAGAAATCTGCCTACCAGTACCTTTAAGGCTCACTAATTAACACAAATCTAGTCTAGTAACTTCCTTCAGGCCCTGCTGTTTGCCGGGCAACTGGTCCTAACCAAGGAATAGCCCCCCCCCCCCAACCATGAAACGGTAAATCGTACAATGTGTTAATTAGTGAGCTTTAGAGATGCTGGTAGGCAGATTCATATTTAGTGTACAGACATTTGAATGGTATCAATCATCTCCTTTAACTCTCTGCAAGATAAGAGAATAAGCGTGTTTCCCAAAACGTCGACATTTTGCCTCTAAGAGTCTTAATCATTAATGTATTACACTCAACTGATTTCCCACAATAAGATCAGTTTACTGGTCACGGTTGGTTCTACGCAGCCTGTGACCTCTGCTGCCCAGGTTTTGGCCTTTCTTTTGTAATCTGCCTCTCATAAATCCAACAGATTTATGGAGGTGACAGACTGAGTCACTGGAGTTCAAGCTCGTCTACCATGTTCTTTTGTCGTGTTGTAGCTTTCATACTCCAGCTCAGTCCTCAGCAGATCGGTGCTCAGTTCCTGTCTCTGACTTTGTTCTGTCATCACAACCTTGACCGACCTGACATCATTGATCAGCTCCTGTGTCACGTGCTGATTGGCCTGAGGCCATGATTGGCAGCCTGTATTGATCCCTGATAGTCTGACTTGGTGTGAGGGGGCAGAGCCTGTCTGCTGTTAGTTTTCAGGTTGACTAAGCTGTCTTGTTACATTCTCTGCTTTAGTTTTACACGTATTTATTGTTCTTGTTGCTGTTGTTTGCTTGAGGTTATTAACTGTGTTGTCATTGTTGTTTGTCTCTTTACGATCCTAGATATAACAGGCGGCTGTGACTTGTTGATGGTCCTCCATCTCGTTTATTGTTTTTAGCCATGCTCGTGTCGTGGCTCTAGGTGATGTCGGTCAGTCGCTCCACCACTTTGGTCCAGACGGAAATATCTCAACAACTGTTGGATAACTTGCCATGAAATGCGATGACATTTATAATAACTCTGGTGATCCCCTGACTTACCTGCAGAACTAATGACATTCCCATCACCCTCAATCTGTGTTTACTGCTAATTAGCGTGTGTTAGCATTCTCATATGCTAAACTGGATGATGAACATTGCAAACATTATACCTGCTAAACATCCACATGTTAGCGTTGTTATTGTGAGCGCGTTGGCACGCTGACGTTAGCATTTAGCCCAAAGCACCACTGTGCCAGAGCTGCTGGCATGGCTGCAGATTCTGAGCCTTGGTGTTTATTGTTTGTGTTTATTGTTTGTCACAGAGGACACATACGAGCGGACACTGACAGTAGATGGAGACGAAACCACACTCATCGTCATGGATACCTGGGAGAACGACAAACTGGTACAGTGTGTGTGTGTGTGTGTGTGTTGATGAAGTACAGTCGTGGAGCTTTAGATGTCAGTTTTGAAGAAGAGGAGTAACTTATGGGCAAAGGGACCTGAAGTGGCTGATTTCAAACCTGTGTGGGCAGCGTGACTGCTCTGGGTTTCATGTTCAGATGCACATAAGAAAACAACAATGTTCTCGCACTTTATGCTTTGAGTAATTATGTTGAGATTGTGAAATAAGAAGCCAAATCATTTCTTGTGATAACGAAAGTATAATTTTTGTTTGTTTGATCTCAGGAACATAAGCTTGTTATGCTGAGATCACAAAAATGTACCAACTTTAGTTGTTTTCAATTGGATAAACTTTATGCAAAGGCACATTTTACAGAATGCTCTATTGAAAACCTGTAACCTTTTAGTGTATGAAAGTATTATTACAATAAGTTCATAAAGACGCATTTTTTTTCTTAAAGTTAGTTAAATTATTAAAAAATAGTGAGCGTCAGGAATGCATTTGCTCCAATGTTGAATTTCCATACACTTGGATCACAGCACCCGACCACTGACGTTCACGTGGATCACCATCAATGAGTTTGCTTGGTTGCTAACCTCTATGATTAAGTTAAATTTCCTGTTGCCCTTTCACAATAAATGCCTTCAAGCCGTTCACCGCAGATATGCTCTTGTTGCGGAACAGCAGCAGTTTAAAGGGCCAGTGGGCCTCTCCACTAGGGAAAGCACTGCCAGTATTTGACAGTTTTATTGGACCATGACCCCTGAGGTTGAGGGATGGAAATCGCAAATCACTTTGCTGACTCCAATAAGTTTATTCACTTCAGTTTAAAGATTCATATTGATTGACTAGTTTATTTGTTTTTGTTGGCATCACCGTTCATAACGCTGTGACGTTACAGCGCATTTCTGACTGTTGAGTTCAGTCTACCTAAATTCAGTTGTCTTAATCTGAGACGGTCATAGTTGGACCCAGAACACACTGAAGGGACTACACCTCCCAGCATGCCTGGGAGCTCTTGCAAATTCCCCCAGGATGACCTTGAGGAAGTGGCCAGATTAAAGGATGTTTAGGCTGCGCTGCTAACCCTGCTGGCACCGTGACTCTGAACAGAGCAAGGAGCCTTTAAAATAGATGTTTATCAGGTTGGTATTTTCAAATTAGCTCTTAAAATCCGGATTTAAAAAAGAATAAGATGTTTCCTTCTCTCCTTCTCTGTTTCCGTGTCTCCCTACCTGTCAGGAGGGGGAGGACGGCTCCTCTCAGGACGACTGTCTGAAGGTTGGGAGTGCCTACGTCATCGTGTACTCCGTCACCGACCGCTCCAGCTTCGACTCCGCCGCTGAGCTCCGTATCACGCTGCGACGCATCCGCCAGGCCGAGAACATTCCCATCATCCTCGTAGGCAACAAGAGTGACCTGGTGCGGTCCAGAGAAGTCGCTGTGGAAGGTGGGGGTCATACACATATCGATATTCAACAAACTAATAGCAGGTAATGATTGACTGATGCTATTATAATAATTTATTCTGAATGTTTTTTTTCTCTCCAGAGGGCCGAGCGTGCGCGGTGGTGTTTGACTGTAAGTTCATCGAGACGTCGGCGTCACTGCAGCACAACGTGGCCGAGCTGTTCGAGGGCGTGGTCCGACAGATCCGCCTCCGTCGGGATGGCAGCGAGGCCGTCCAGCGCAGACGCTCCATCTACAAACGCAAAGAGAGCCTTACCCAGAGGGCTCGGCGCTTCCTGGACCGGCTAGTGGCACGCAACAACCAGCGCATGGCGGTCAAGGTGCGGTCCAAGAGCTGCCACGACCTGGCCGTCCTCTGAAGAGACGTGTGCACCAGGAGTGTCTGCTTGGACTCTCTTTGACTCGTCGAAGTTCTCTCTGGTTGTGATACCGTGGACGACGGCGTCTGCAGTCATTGTCATGCTTAGCGCGTCAGCAGCGAACGGAGTTGCGCACTGTACGTAAGCCGCTGCGATCACTGTGACCAAAACACTTTCCTGTTTGGTCTCAACATTTTTGTGACTTTCACTCTGGATGACCTAAATATAAAAGAATCCGACTGACTGTAGAGGATCGTCACTGTAGGGTTAAAGGTTGGATGAGTGTTCGGTGTGTGTGTGTGTGTGTGTGTGAACAGGATGTCCTTTAGTTTTCATTGTGTCCACTGTGCTGTTCTCCTGAAGTTTCTACTCTTTTCAGTTCAACACTGTGCAGAATAAAGTATTAAAAGAGCTCTTAAAATCATTTTTTACAGCCGTCCTATACAGATGACCACCACTGTCATTACTTTGTATTTGTTTCTTTTTTTATTGTTTTGCCTTTGTTTTTATTATTTATATGCAGATTATTCTAGATTCAGTCCCAGCTGAGCGCTCAGTGAACCCCTCCCCCCGAACAGTGATTGGCCAGTCATAGCTTAGCAACCGTATTTAGGCACAGCAGGTCCGTAAGGCTCGCGGAAGCGGTGTGAATGGTTCAGCTGTAGTAAAAAAAAATTTTTTAAAAAACTCTGTACGAAGAGTGTGGAGGCTTGCGTCTTTTTTAAAGCGTGTTCCAAAAACAAAAGAGCAAAAGTTGTAAGAAGTGGATTAAAACGTGTGTTTAACACATGGTAACGTTAACATGTAGGCTACGGCTAACTAGCTTACTATTGGCGATTTCCACTAATTGGAAGTCTGATTGGACTACTTTTTTTAACTTCGATCTGGAATTGAAGAACCCATTGTTTAACAAAAGACTTTCGATTGTATATCCTCATCGTAAACTGCACATGTGCAGTGGAGAATTGACAGACATAGCAACTGAAACTAAGCAGGTTTAGTGAATTTAGATCATTTTATTTAGTTTTGAATTTAAATTTTATCTTACATTTTCCTGTTTTTATTAGATTTAGATTATTTAGTTTTTAATTTTCTAATAATTTGATTTAATGGAAAACTACTAATCAAATCTCGTGTGTGTTTTGTTTATTTCTTTAGTTGTAATCTATCTTCTGCAGGAGCTGCAGGGATCAAACCTCTGGCTTCAGCTTCCCATAAACACACACTCAGGTTGCCACATCAACACCGGCCCTCCTGGATGTTTACTGTTGCCATGGTGGCCTGTAGTTACTGTTAGCCACAGCTGAAGCAGAGGCGGTTTACTAAGCGGTCGTCGTGACGACAGGGTTGCATGCTGACACCTCTGTGGGGTTGACAAAAAACAGAATAAGTGTTTGGCTGATGAATGGAAAAGTGTCTTTTAATTGGACGTTTCTGCCCTGAGTTTAGCCTCCCAGGCTCCGTGCAAACCCTTTCTGATGGGAACAGCCTGATTGGCTCTGTTATTGGCCAAATATAAAACAATGTTTTTTTTCTGGAAGTTACATTTGAACAAGACTAAGAGTCTACAGCCATGCTAGCCATGCTAGCGGCTCTGTGTGGCTGTACTTAGGCACAGCGGTGCTTTGAGCTAAATGCTAACATCAACATGCTAACATGCTCGCAATGACAATGCTAACATGCTAATATTAATCAGGTATAATGTTTACCATGTTCACCTTCTTAGTTTAGCGTGTTTACATGCTAATATTTGCTAATTAGCAGTAAAAACAAAGTACAGCTGAGTCTGATGGGAATGTCATTAGTTTTGCAGGTATTAAGTCATAAACCAAGGTACTGATACTGATAAAGGCACTAGAAAGTTATTACAATCATCCCGATGGGGACATGAATTTCATGGCAATCCAATAGTTGTTGAGTTGTTCACTCAAAGCCACAAATGTCATTCGGCTGGTGGCGCTAGAGGAAAAGAGATCACTAACGTAAATGAAGCACTGAGTCTTTATTTTTATAAAAGGTGAACAGAAATTAAGCTGAGCCGCTGTGAAATAACTACAAACTGGTTTAAATCAGCAGCAGTTTATCTGGAAACCACATCAGGCAGACTGGTTGCCCCAGTTTCTGCTGATCCAATATCTTATCTGGTTATTGATCGGGCATTTTGGTAACAGACACACACACACACACACACACACACGCTCTGTGTGGTTGTACAGGGACAGTAGATGGAGGAGGAGTGTTTAACATTGATTTGATGAGGGTAATGGAAAAAATGCATGACTCTGCTCAACCCGGATGACACACACACACACACGGGTGTGTAAACATCCTCTCAGTGGAGGAGGACCAGAGGCTCAGAGCTGTGAGTTCAGCTCCCTCCTGAATCTGTTATGAAGAGAAACATCAGAAAGTAATTGACTACATTGCTGGACCTGCTTCTTGCTCTTCTGTTGTTTAATTTCCAGCAGGGAAGATGAAGCACCAACGTTTGGCTGTTGGGCTGATTTTGTTCTTGCTCCAGTTAGCATCTTTCACTTGTTAATGAACTGCTTAAAATAAGTAGCTAATTTGGGCTTAACTTCCATTAATCTGGTGTGACTACAAGGCTAGCAGTGGATTCACTATGTTAGCGTCTTAGCTCAGGGCTAACAGGGCTTTAGTCTGGGCTAACGAGACAAAAGTCCCATTAGGATGGGATTAACATTACAGGGGGAGGTGGGGAATAAAAGTATTCACTGTGCTCCTCTGTAATTTAACTAATTAAACTGTCAAACCAATGGGTTACGTCATTCAATATAACTTTGCTCCTTTTTGTTTGTTAAAAAAAAACAAAAAACTGTGTGAACACGAAATCAGACCAGAAACAACATCAACAGTGTGTCTTTATCCCCCTCGGTTCAGACCCAGTGAACCAAATAACAGGTGTGAAAGGTCAACACAAGATGTAGGTCATGCTAACAGGGGTCTTGTGCCTAAACTAGGTGCTAAAGGGAGTTTCAGCTCAGGTAAAGACATTGCAAAGTAAGTTTTCTGACAAAACGTTAAAAAATGGATTCTTTTCAAAAAACAGTAAACAACGTGAGCAACCGACTCGCTCCTCCTCATAGTGACATCATAAAACATTGTATACAACTGACTGCTGAGCTGTAAAGAAACCTGAAATCAGAATCAGCTTTATCGGCCAGGTATGTGCACACATACAAGAGATTTGACTCCGGTTTTCCGTGCACTCGATGTACATACACACAGCATTACGACAGTTGCAATGGTGCAGAGTGCAAATGATGCTGAGATAAGTAACAGGTAGCTTATGTACATGAGGTAGATGGGTATACACAGCATATCTCTGGTTTGTTCAGCGTGCGTAGATTTAAAAGTATTAATATTTACATAAACCATGGGAGAAATGTACAGGTACAGTGGATGTGAATGACACTGGTGAGCGGTGTTAACTGGTGTTAACTGGTGTTATTTGTTCATCAGAGCGAAAGCTTCAGACTAAATGGGAGAAAGAGTATCTGTGTCTGAACACACCGTCACTGACCTGAACATCATTCTAAAGGACATTTCAAACATTTCAGCCCCTTTGAGGTGCGTTTGATTTACAGCGACAGAGCAGAGATCACAGAAAAACAAACGCTCCACTGTGTTTATTTAAACTGCACAGTTTCCTCTCGGTCTGTCCCTGGTTCAGTGTAAAAACTTCAGTACTGTTACTCTGCCTCTTTATTCACACACACACACACACAGAGAGAGAGAAACTGCCAAGACCTTCAGGAATGTAAACTGAGACTGCCAGCAGTTTAGAGTCTGTTGAGTATGTGAGACTCTGGCTCCCCCTGCTGGCTGGATGCTGGCTGCTTAAAAAAACAAAAGGATATTTCAGAAAACTATTAGAAAAAATAAATAATAATTACAGATAAATCTGAATAAACAAGTGAACTGTTACACGCCCCCCCCCCGCTGGTTATGTTGTGCATATGACCCTTTGTCGTAGTCTTCTATGGGTTTTTTTTGTTGTTACTTAGTTTTCCGATGGTCCGGTTTGTCGTGTTTCCGTGTGTTTTTTTCTGTTTGCTATGTTTAGTTTAAGGTTGGCTTAGGGCAGAGCCCAGAGTTTATGGCCCTTTGCGGGCTGGCCTGGGTGGCTTTCCTTCCTTAAAAAGGAATTCCTTAATTTTGACCCGGCACATCAGACGTGTTTTGGTTGTCTATTTATGGTCAATTTCTTTGTTTAGTTAATAAACTTAATGTTTGTTTTGCAATTCCTTGATTATGCTAGACCTCTTTTGTAAAGAGCCTTTCTTGAGGTAGTAATGTTAACAAAAACATTTAATAAAATGATTGACGGGGTTTTATAATTGCATTACAAACAGGAAAACAAAATTAAAAGCAGGCACATGGCTGTTTGTTTAATGTGTTTTTTCTTTATACTATAAATAGAAGGGGAGAAGAAGGGAGGGGTTTAATGCTCAAACAAAGCATAGCTAGCTAACATAGCTAATATGCCTATTGGGCTTCTTTAAAAACTTAATTTTGTGAGTTAAGTGAACACTCAGCAGTTCATTCATAATTTCAGGTCAAAGACGGAGGAACCTGGTAATCCACAGACCTTGTTATCAGCAGTTTCTTGTAGGAACTATTGTCTTTCCAACGACAGGTCCTACATGAAACTGCTCACAACAAGGTCTGTGGATTATCTTGAGTAGCCGGGTCATGATTTCTGGAAAGAGACGTTGCTGTTGAGTTTTTCAAATGTAGTGTTTTGGCATTTTGAGCACCGCAAGCAGAGTGCCATATAGTCCCATTATTTTCAAAAAAGTGAAGACATCTCTATGGCCGATATGTCCAAAAATCTAGATGGATACACTACAGGTAAGAGGAAAAAAATGTATTTTTGATTTGGGGGTGAACTGTCCCTTTAAGTCGACATGCGCAAGAAGTCCTTAGAGCAATTTACAGGTGGGCGGTCCCAGTGAATCAATGTGTAGGACCCTCCCCCCCCCTCCATCTGTATACATTACAGTAACATCTGTGAGGGAGATTTACTTCCACCTCAAAAAAGACAAATGGCACATGACGTCACAGAAGGGAGAGCGGCCAAACTGGGTCAAGTTTAAACATTAATAAATATGGATCCCAATGCTAGTTTTTACACTGAAGAGGTTGAAAATGTATATTTATACGCATATAATGGACAACTGCTTTATAATTATGAGCCTGCCGGGTGTCCAAGAGACCAGGAACAGACTAGGATTAGGAGCAATAATGGCAAGAAATTGAGCTGTGGTGTGAGAACCAGTGGAGAAGTGGGAAGGTGTCTTTTCTTTCTTCTTGACCGGCTAATGATAGCTAGTGCTCTGTTCACATCACACTACTGTAAAGTTTGCTATAACAGAACCAGTATTGGTCATCTAATACTGGCATGAGTATTCACTCTTACCCATAAGGCAAGCTCGTTTGTATAGCACATTGCAACAACTCGACAGTTAAATAGAAAATAAAAACAAGATAAAACAGGAGTGTTAAGGTTACAGTGCGTTGTAAGAAATTCATAACACAAATCCATGCGCAAGTACCAGCTTGTAGTCGTATCTCACATTGCCTAATATACTTTCCCAGAAACAGTTACGGTGCTGCAGGTGGGTGTCTGCCTTCTGGGCGCTGGTGGAGAAAATAACATGCCTGACACTGTTCTCAGGTGAAATGAGTGTTCATCAGGTATCTAAAGCCATAAGTAATTTTTTATGAATACTTGATCTTTTTTTGTCATAATGCCAGCCGACTTCTAGTTTTCATGCTCTCTTGCACGAACGCTCTTGTCATTTCAGATCCTGACTCCCCCTCTTGCCCTTCAGCATCTATCTGTTGTGTTCCAGCCCTCTATTACTGCCTGTTTGTATTCTGCGACCCCTGCCTCAGCCTTGTTTGGACACGTTTTTCCTTTTCTTCTGTGCCTGCCTGGTTTTGACTTTTGCATGTCCCCGACTCCTGAGCAAATTGTCACAATTCGTCAGCTGGGGTAAGGGCAAAGGACCCAAGCCCAGGCAGCGGGCAGACCGAGGCAGTTCAACGGTTTAGCGAAAACGTATCAGTTTTTCTCTCGTATCTCATCAGAGCAGAACAGCGCTCCGCTGTCGTGAACACGTCAGCATGTACTCTTTGCTTCCCCTCTGCTGTTGTCGTGTTGTGTGCACTCAAACGACATGTGTCCTGACTAGTTCAATCCGATACGTACTTGCATTGGTGGCTGAACGAAAGGCGATCATTGTTTTGGAGCTATTTCACAGCTGTGACTCGAAAGGTTGCTTAATACGGTGTGTGTGTGTGTGTGTCGAAATTCTACCACTCAGCTAACCTTAAAATCAATGCCAGCCTTTGGCAAATCATTTAGTGGCCATGAAAATGTATTCAGACTTAGCCTGTCGATGCTGCATTCACCTCATGAATCATGACACGCTGCTCTTATAATAAGAAAAAGTCGGTATCAATATCGGTGATTCTGGTCGCCAACCCCTAACCTATATCACACTTTTTGATGATGTTAATAGAGACTATCAAGTTAACCCTTTCAGTCCCAGGCCAAAGGCTACTTTTTTTCTACTTCCAGTTAACAGTGTTTAATAGTACCTTATTAGCTTAAAGTATGGAGGTATTGCACATTTTCTTTTTCAGGATAACCAGAACTATTTGAAACTGAAGATTTATTTAGTGTGAATAGTTGCAGTCAGGGTGTATAATAGATTATATAAACATGTAGAATTTAGGTTTTCCTAGAGAGAAATGCTTCAAAATGCATTCTATTAGAATTGTGCAGTTGTCAAATACGAAAGCTCATTACAGAGCAGTTGTGTCTCACATTGCCTAAAATACTTTCACAGAACCCTTTACGGTGCTCTGACTCCGAGAGATGAAAGATAGCTTCCTGACTATTGTTTAGTTTGGTGCTTTTGTGGGAAATGCCTGGCCTCAGCTGTGGAGAGTCCTGTAGGTGGGTGGGTGCCTTCTGGGCCCTGGTGGCGAACCTAACCGCCAGATCTGACACTTCACCTAAGCTTTAAACCATGCCGCCTGAATCCGTTGGTACTAGAGATACCTCCAGGCCAGCACACATGAGTATGTTCAGGGCAGAACAATAATCCATTAATTTGTTGAGACTGCTTTGTACTAATATACACAGTAGGAAAATGCTCTACACTAAAGCACGGCCCTGGTTTACGCTGTGCTTTAGTATTCTTAAAGTGGATACTAAAGTGGGTTCTGCCTTTTCAACTGATTTTGAGGTCCTGTGACAAAATCTGGTTTTATAACCTTCATTATTTTGATTGTATGCTTCCATGTTGCATCTTCCTAAATGAATTCAAATTAAAGCGGCAAGCACCGATGATCGGACCCTCGCACCTCCACGCACGTCGGGCTGTGCAGCAGCCGCTGCGTCCATGTCGGACGCCGGCTGTTCGATCCAGCTCTGAATCGCGATGTGTTTTGGTCACTGCACATTGGAGTTAAATGTAATTTCCTGTTTTCACAATGTGGCGCCAGACAACACACTTTACGCACCATTTTGAAGGATATCATGCGTGGACCACACCAGGAAAATGTTGTGCAAATTGGATAATCTTTGCCGATTCAATTAGTGCTGTAGGTTTGTTAAAGTAAGGAGCCTGTAAATGGCTAAAAACTGCACATTCATTTCAAAATGGCTGACTTCCTGTTGGGTTTAGGGTATGGCTCCAGGATGCTTTTTTTGTAAGTATTTTTTGTAAGTTTTGTAAGGGATGATACATCTGGCTCCCAAATTTCGTACATCTAGGTGAAGCGTAGATGACACCTGTGTCATGGCGAAGACACACTGCTTCCCAATCTGGCATCATCAATGTCTCAAGGCCTTCTGAAACCGTTTTGAGGTGGGTGTGGCCAACCTGCTAGAAACAGTAAATGACAGCTTGACATTTCCTGTAGCCAGTAGGTGGCGCTAGGCCTTTGAGTGAATATTGGCATATGGATGTGTTCAGGGCGGGACTGTTACCCAACATGTTAAAGTTGGTGCAGGCATGAGCGTGTACACTGAAGTAACAGCAACTTCCTGTTTCATGGTGAATCATCAGTTTTCAGCGCCGCTGACACGCCCTTCAGCGAACACTCACAGATAGAAAAACTTTTCATCGTCAATACCTTTAGATTTCACTGCGAACATTTTTGAGTCAATCTTATCAATCACCTAGGAGGAGGTCGTTAAAGTATGGAAACTGTAAATGAGAAACAATTGACTAAAATTGCACTTTCCATTCAAAATGGCTGACTTCCTTTTGAGTTTAGGGTAGGAGTCCTTGTGGCTTTTTTGTGTGTCTTCGTATGATACATGTGCCACAGAAATTTCATGCATGTAGGTGAAATGGGGCACATGTTTTGTAACTTTGTAGGTGGCGCTATGGGGCCATTTTGCCACGCCCATGCACAAGCACGACATGATACGTACATTTTCGCCACTTCTGACATGTGTGCAAAGTTTGGTGAGTGTTCGAGAATATTTAGGCCGCCATACATGCGCTTCATTTGCAAGAAAAAGGAAAGAACTCCTTGCATTTCAATATGGGCCACGCACGTTCCGTCCTCGGGCCCCAGTAGAGCGTTGCAGGGGTGACGTATTTTTGTAGACCAACCCGGATGTTAGCATCGCGCTGGTTCCCTCGACGATAGCCAATGGGATTTTCCCATTTTGTTCACCAAGATAACCTTCTCAAATGAACGCCACTTTTAGGATTGTTGAAGCGTAAATGCGATCGCCAGAAGTAAAAAGCTAACGTTGGGCTATAAACGTACTACACCGCGGTCACATGACTTCAACGTCACCACCACTAAGCTTCCAACTTGTAATGTAATTTCGCACGCTTTCCTCTTCTACCAAAGCCTTTCCTCTTAGCGTGACCTAGAGTGCGAGTATAAACCGTGGCTGTATAACACATCGCACAAATGTGACACAACGAGGCTGAAGCGGCGGACTAGTGAGCAGATGAGTGTTTGTGTTTGGCGTGATGACGGTTGATGTCCCCGTCAACCTCTGTATTCTCATTTAGCCACGTTAGCAGCTGCCTTTTTTAAGACACGTGAAAGTTGCAAAGTGCAAGAGTGAGGTATTCACTGACGTATTTTATGTCGTAGAGCGAAATGTGAAAAAATGTGGCTCGTGTTACCCACAGACCTTATTTCAGGCATCTCACCAAAAAACCCATTAAAAAAACACTGACTTTGAGACGAGGGAACCGGAAGTGATAAAATGCTAACTCATTTCAGGGTTTTAGGACTCATTCCTGCAATGCTCTTTTACCACAAAGCAAATATGGGGCTGGAAGATATCCAGGTAGAGCAGGAGGAACAGGGGGGATTCACAGGGGCACACCGCTTCTTTTTGTTTTTGTTCTGGGGTCTCTTAATAGGTTAATCCCGCCCTGTCCATATGCTTCTGTGGAGAGGGGAGATGAGACTTTACTTAAGAACATCTGAATCATCATGAACATTTACAACTCTGCTCCTCTGAACAACCTGAGGAACAAAGGGAGCTCCAACATGGCTGCCCGCTGGGAACGGGGTAGGGGGCTGAAACATGACGTCAGATAATCTACTCATGTCTGTAATCCACTCCCGATGGGGCGTCGTCCACATTCCTTCTAGTGGCAAAAAAGCAACCGGAGCATGCCCGTATCCTTCAAAATAAAAGCCTATTGTATGTTTTTACTATGGATTCATTAACCTTTATTTATAGATGGTGGTCCAGTCCCGCCAGAGTTATAGTATGATTCTGTGTAACCAAGTCAATAAAACCTGAGAAAATCCCTCAGATTTACCCTTGAGCAAAACATGTTTTCTGCTGTTTGCTGCACAAGTAACTTTACATTTTACATATGTTACCTGTAATTATGTAGATGTCATTACTGATGTTTTTCTTAAAGATTTGCTGACAGCACATATATATATATATATATATATA
>CM022473.1:26773950-26792841 GCA_011952105.1 Coreoperca whiteheadi
ACCTTCTCTACCTCCCCCTTTCCTTTCCCCTTCCTTTCCCTTTCCAGTCTCCTCCTACATTGTCCTTTTCTTCTTTACCTCCTCCTCACCTTGTCCACCGCCTCCTTTCCTTTCTTTTCCTTTCAGTCCGTAGCATCTATAGCTCTATACATTGAGCCTACATTTCCCACAATGCAGCTGTATAGCATATTTCATTAGACCCCCTTTCCTGGCTCCTCTGTTCCTTTCTTGCCTCCTCCTCTCCGTCTCTGCTTTCTCATTTCCTTCTCTACCTGCTCCTCTCCTCTATCTCCTTTCCTTTTCTACTCCCTCCTTCGGTCCTTCTCTACCTCCTCTTTTTCGTTTCCTACATCCTCTGCTGCTCTCCTACCTCCTCCTCTCCCTCTCTAGCCATTCTAGCTGTTTTCCCCTGTTTCCAGTCTTTGTGCTTCAGCTTCACAATTACCAAAATGTGGAACTGAACAGAAAGTCTTTCTGATGATCTGATTCAAGTGATCTGATTGTTTATTCCAGCTGTGTATCCCCCTCCCACCGCCCCTGCGGCCAACATGTTTGGGAACGTGCCTGGCTATGAAGGCCTTGCGGCAGGAGGAGGTAAGAGGAGTCAAACCCACAACTCTTCACTTAATATTCATGTGGC
Organism: Coreoperca whiteheadi; assembly: GCA_011952105.1. Lineage (NCBI taxonomy): Eukaryota > Metazoa > Chordata > Actinopteri > Centrarchiformes > Sinipercidae > Coreoperca > Coreoperca whiteheadi. The sequence continues at coordinate 26,774,591 of CM022473.1, forward strand.
TGCAGCTACTTAAAGCCTATTGTTGTCGCCGCAGGAGGTTACCTGCCCCCTCCTATGCCCATGGTGCCTGTAGCCCCGCCCCAACCTGGCCCTGCACCTGGCGACTGGAGGTAAGACCTGGCATCACCTGAGAGGGGCGGAGCCTGTAACAACCAGCCAATCACGGCCAGCAGGATGCTCATGTTGCTTTGCGTTTGCTAGACAAGAAAAGGCTGCGTTCAGAGATTAACTTGTGATGTAATTTGTGTGTGTGTGCGTGTGCGTGCGTGCGTGCGCGTGCGTGCGCGTGCGTGCGTGTGTTCTGTAGCGTCCCCTCTCTGTCGGAGGATGTGGCCCGTGAGGCGTTCAAGAGCTTTGTGTCGTCTCACTGCTGCTACAGTAGCGGTCCTGCCGACGATGGAGTCATCACCAGCATGGAGCCGTTCAACACCTACAGGGTGATCTGATGTTCACGCTCTTGATGATACGGCAGATACTGCCAGTGTAACAGTTGTGTTTGGTACTTAAGGATGCTTCGTTCCTGTTCTGTAGGGATACATCCCATCAGCTGATCTAATACAGATCATGACGGGTTTGATTTTATTTTAGAGAAAGCTTCTCTTAAACAATTTGCCTCACGACTAAGACCCCATCAAATGCATTGAAACCCTGACACACAAGATATTACTTGCTGTGTAACTCGTGTTTTCTTGCATTAACAGTCTATTATGGAATCTATAACAATTTGCCAGTCAAGGGCACTTTTACTGCAGAACGAGTAGTTTTACTTTTGATACTTTGATATTAAGTACATTTTGCCAATGATACTCTTGTACTCTTACTGAAGTTGGATTTAAAATGCAGGTCTTTAATTTGTGAGAGTAGTTTTGCATTGTTGTGCTGGTCCTTTTACTTAAGTAAAGGATATGAATACTGCTAACACTGACAGGAGTACTTTGATACTGACGCAAACAAGTTCTGGAGTTGGCGATAACGATATCCTCGGGAAGTGCAAGTTACACTGAATCAAAGAAATATGTGTACCACGTCTGTGAGTTGAGGTTCTTCTAGCGCTCAGTAGCTGCTAGCAGTCCAAACGCACTTCCTGCTGTCTGCGTGCAGCTGGAGTTTTATTGTGTTCAAACTTACATAACTTAAATTATGTTTATTTATTCACCTTAACTGTCAGTCATACTGATCAGTAAAATGCAAGATCGACTGAGAACAGTAGCAGACTGATTGGAGCATCTTTCTTATTTTTTTACTTTTACTATTCTAATATTGCTGTTATTGTTTCTATTCTTAACACTGTTGCCTCTGTCAGCTAAAATGTTATTAACGCTGCACACGCAGTGTCTCACGCTGAAGTGTGTTTTCTGTTCTGTAGTACCGGCTGGAGACGTTCACTGAGTCCAGGACCACTGATTGGGCCAACAAACCTTATGAAGGTACACACACACACACACTGAAGATGAAATGTTTTCCAGGAAGTTTAACGGCCCGTTTCATCGGGTTTTTAACCCTAAAACCAGGTCTGAACCTTCAAAAAGCCCTTCGGAAGTGTAGAGAGTGGACAAAATGACCCCACTGTTAAGGTGTCAAATGTGTTCTCACCAAGATAGATGTACAAGAGTTGTTTAACTGCAGAAACATGTTACATCATAGTGCGATTGCTGATTTATCTGCATAACTTCACTGAGTTAAATATAAAGTTTTTTACTCAGGAAGATTATACATACTGTACAGAACCCTTATTGTCAGAACATCAAACCCAGAAGACGACAAATCCGAATCTTGTATTAAAAAGGTTGCTTTTCAACAAACTAATCTCACACCACAGATGTCGGAGTGTCCTTGAACACACCAACAGGGGAAACAGCTCTCCTCCTCCAGTGATTCAGTATATCATTTCCATAAAGTTGTTGGACTTGTGAGAGACAGATTAAAAAAGTAAGAGTGCAGCAGAGGCTGAGATATGTTCTTTTAGTCCTTTTATGGATCAAACTCCAAAAACACTGGGTCCTACATTTCCCACAATGCAACTGGATGGTGTCTTCGATTAGACCCTCTCTGCCTGTTAAACACCCACGTCTGTCAAACCTCCCACCTCCAGTGTGTAACGCAGGCTTTCTGTTATAAATCCCTGATGACATCACCACGTCAGCGGGTTTCAGCTGGATTTTGACAGGTTTCTGATTGACAGGTGAGCGTGATGTCTTTCTTGTGTGACCGACAGGTGAGCCGGCTGACTTCTACACCCAGCCCGCCCCCCGGCCCTGGGAGATCCAGGCCACGCCTCCCAGCCTCTTTACAAATCACACGGAGGAGATCCGCGTGCCCTTCACCTCCAGCATCAAGGTGATTGGTTATCTATGAGGGTTTCCAGGGGTCATTGAGAAGGTTCAAATGGTCCTTGTATAGGTACCAGAAGTTCTTAAAGCTGTTCCAGACCTTCTTGAACATCTCACAGGGGCCCTTGAAGACCTTTCATGAGGTCCATGAGGAGTTAACTGGGGTCTTTTGAGAGGGTTCTAGAGGTTTTGGTTCAAGGGGTCCTGAGTGAGTTAGCTACTAACATAGTATGTAGCATCCGTACTGTTGCTAGAAGGTACTTGCAGTTTAATTTAGAACAGAAGTGAAAAAGTTTCACAGAAGTGAAACAGCTGACTGCCAATCAGAGCGCAGGATTCTGATGTGAAGCATTCTGCTTTAGTGTGTCAGAGTGACTCCAACAGATAAAGTAAAGTTATTTTTAACTCTGTGTGTGTGTGTGTGTGTGTGTGTGTGTGTGTGTGTCTGTGTGTGCAGGAATGCCACAGCTGTCATGCCGCAGGGACGATGCCGTGCGATGAGTGCCATGGAAATGGATATGTAAGTCAATCAGTCAATTAATCAATCGGTTATAATAAACTACATTATACTTGTAGTTTACATAGTAACATTAAAGACAGGAAAAGTTTGATGATGTAGAAGTTGAGGACGTAGTAGATTTATAAACCAATTTAATGTGGCTTTACAATGAGTGTTAATAAACCTGTGTGTGTGTGTGGGGGGGTGTTTTTTTTTTTGTCTGTGTAGAAATCGTGCTGGGTGTGTAATGGCTCGGGGACGAGGAGTGACCAGAATTGCACTCACTGCAACGCTACAGGCAAAGAGAGGTCCTGCAGGGGGGTCGTGGGAGTATATATAACGGGATTATTACTTTTATTACTTCTAAGACCCTTCTAATGTCCCCAGTTCAAGTCTATTTGGGGACCTCTGTTGCATGTAATCCCCCATCTCTTTCTTATTTCCTGTCTGCTCTCTACTGTCCGCTGCCTAATAATATAAAAAGGCAAAAATTACCCAAAAAAAGGACCATAAGTCTTTTTCTGTATGTTTGACCCGTTTACTACAGATTCAAGTACAGCTTTGAAATCTCTCTGCAGTGATGCATTCAAGGACAGAGGCGGACAAGTGTCACAAAGATGAGTTCTGTTGTCAGAGCATCAAACCCAGAAGACAAAATGTTAGTAGTTTCGAAATGTTTGTGTTCAGCAGCCTGAAATATATCAGATTATCCCTGAACACACCAGCAGACAGAGTCACAACAAGGGGATAGCGTATTTTTATTCTAACATTATTTTAATCACATAAACCAAACACAATAATAACCTAATTTGATCCCCAAAGTTGAGTTGGAATTAAAGGAATGGCTGAATCAATGACTGTCTGTCTGGAAGAGAGGAAATTAATCTAAAAATTGATCGATAGTTTGAAAAATGTTGAGCAGGAGATTGAATTAGCAGCATTTAGAGTTAATGAAGTAAATAATGTGTGTCACATGTCTAACTGTGTGTGTGTGTGTGTGTAGGTGCACAAAATGTGATGCTAAGGGAACAAAGGAGTGTCAAACCTGTAAAGGAAAACGACAACTGCTGACCTACATCAAGCTCAAAGTGGAGTGGTGAGTGCTGATACTACAGCTGCTCTACAGCATGGGGGCTTGAACAGGTTCCTGGACTGCTGGATAAAAATTTAATTGATCCCTGAGGAGGTTCTATGGGTCCTTTTTAAGGTTTTCTAAGAGTAACTGGGAAGGTTCAAATGGTCCTTGAGGACGTTTTAGAGGGTACTGAAAATGGGTCCATGGGTCTTTGAGGGGTTCCAAAGCTCCTTGAGGAGATTCGCTGAGACCTTGAGGATGTTTCAGTAGTCCTATAAGATGTTCCAGTGGTACTTGAGAAGGTTCTGTCAGGACTTAAAGAGCTTCTAGGGGTCAATGGTGTTTCCAGAAGATGTTTCATGCTTGGGGTCTTTGATGGAGTTCCAGGGGTCCTTGAGGAGGATCCTTCAGTCCTGGATATTCTAATGTCCCTGTAACATGTTCACATGGTCCTTAAAGGAGGTTCCTGATGTCGTTAAGGAGGTTCTTGGAGTCCTTGAAGATGTTTTCTGTGATCCTTGAAGATGTCCCAGTGGTCTTTGGGGAGTTTCCAAGGGTCCTTAAGAAGATTCAAATGGTCCTTGGAAGAGATTACAGAAGTCTTTAAAGATGGTCCTGTAGCATCAAAGACATTAAAATAATTTAAAAGATGATTTAATCATTTTGAAATTCTACACCTAGTGGCTTTAATGTAGTTTCATATTAAATGGACTTGGTGGGCAGTGGGGTCTCATCAAGGGGGACACATTGATTTCCTCTGGTGGCATAAAGATAAAACGGCATGATGTGAATTTAAATTGATACATATACATATACTGTACACAATATGTGCACAGTATGTGCACATATTCTGTGTATATGTACATATATGTGTGTGTATATACAGTATGTGTGTGTTTTTATAAGTGTGTGTGTGTGTATATATATGTATGTATTTATGTGTGGATAAATGTGTTTTATAGTTGTGCATCTGTGTTTAGGACTAACCATGTGGAGGACCACCTGGTGGAGCAGAACTCTGGTCTGAATATCGATGACCTTCGTTCAGTGAGCGGGAAGGAGATGTTCAAGAACAACCAGTACCTGGTACACACACACACACTATATAAAACTGCACTTGTTAAATATACCTTCTCGGTTTTCCCCAGAAAATTAAGTAGCCATCATATAGTAAATATATTACTTAGACAATCAATCCCCTCACTCATCAAATACAAGACTTTTTGGTGTGTGATGTAGCTCTACTGCTTGTTTCCCCTGAATCTTAATAAGCCTAATTTTATATTTGATAAAAGTGTGACAGTTTCCTTTGATGTTAGTGGAGGCACTATTTATTTCAGGTTATTATAATATGCAGCAGGAAGCCCTGAGTATCTGACTTCATAATGTTCCTTTTAAAGCAGAACAAAAATCTTCCCTTGTTGGGAAATTGTACAGAATGAAGATATTGTACAATAATGTTCTACTTTGTATTTGGAAGTTTAAGACGTACATCAAAACAAAACACACAGTACAATATTCAGTAAATCACTGAGAGAGAACGTGCAGGAAGCTCACCTGAGACGGGTGTAGTGGAGCGAAAGGTTTGTCCTTTGAGTGGCGCTAGAGAAAAGGTCACAGGGTAATCAAAGGACGTTGCTAATGAGAGTCTGTTTTATTGGTCAGTACTGTGTGTTAGTCTCTCTGTCGGTCTCCTCTCAGGTCTACCCGCTGCTCGGGTTCCCAAACCCGGCCATCTCTGAGGCCTCTGAGCGTCTAGTCAAAGAGCACCAAAGCAAGTACGCCCAGTCCTCCAGGATCCTGCAGCAGGTAGGTCGATGATGTAGGGGAGAAAACCAAAGATAAAAATAGGTCATTAAAATACTTAATGCATTTAGGAGGAGGAAACCCATTATCTTTCTTCTCCAGAGTCAGATGAGAAGATGGATATCAGTGTCATCTCTGTGTCCAGAACAGTGACAGGCATCTCTGTAGCCACCACTGGTAACTTTTACCACAGCAGGCTGCTCTCTTTCTTTGGTCGTCTTTGTAAATGAAAGGGATTTTTTGTAGCCTAAGTAACCTGATTTGAAGTGCCAGTGTTGATACCAAGTCATGGGACAGCTGTAAAATGGGCAAACAAAAGTGAGCGAGTCAAAATCTATCTCCCAGCAGAGATGAGCAGTGCCTGGATGCTGTGAGTGACACAGGAAGTTTGGAAGACATAACGAGTTAATGTAATGTACGCTTTAATGTAAATAGTACAGTGTTTGTGTAGGTCTGCATAGAGCACACTAATATGTAGGATAACAACATTTTCCCCAGGGGCTTGCAGTAAAGTGTTATATTTAATTTAGCAGAGGACAGGAGCAGATATGAACTAAGGAGCACTTTGTTTCCATGGCAACCAGCACACCAAAGTCCATTAACTGACTCTCCTGTCAGTGCCACAGTTTGAGATGACAAAAGGTCAGACTGTGTTTGTCTGCGTTTGCAGCTTCTTGTTAGTTTTTTAAATAATAAAACGCTGAAAAGATAAATTGAAATTTCCATTGAAGCGCTAGAGAAAGTTCCAGCGTGTGCTCTTTAAGTAGTTGAAATGTGTTGGTAAGTGTATTTTGGAGCTTTTCGATAGAGCCAGTCAATCTGTTTTCCCTCTGCTTTCAGTCTTTATGCTAAGCTAGGCTAACGTCATCCTCCAGCTCCTTACGTAACACACAGGAGACGTGGGATTGACTTCCATCTGAACACCTCTCTCTCAAAAGGAAGCTTCCCAAAATGTTGAAACTATTCCTTTAACATTTCTCTCTCTCTCTCTCTCTCTCTCTCTCTCAGAGGCAGACGGTCGAGTTGATCCCCATCTCTAAGGTGAACTATAAGTGGAAAGGTAACCCTCACGTCTACTTCGTGTATGGCAACGAGCAAAAAGTCAGTGCCAAGAATTACCCAGCAACCTGCTGCTGTGTTGTCCAGTAGAGACACACACAGCTCAGCTGTCCCAAACAGTTACTCTCCTTACGTTTTCTTTTTTAATACTATCCCCTCCATCCAGGACAGCCTTTTACCCAATCACTGCATGGACATTTGAGATTTTTCTCAATGAGATGAATTATTAGGATTCTTCAGATATCATCATCAGTTCAGAGCTGCCGTTTGCTTCCCAGATTAAACATGTTAATCCAGTGGCTCACAAACATTCACAATTAACATAAATGGTGCTCACCAGTAACTTAACAGTCCTGGAGGGACCACCAGGCGTCCTGATGAGAGAAAATAATGGACGTTAACTGCAGTGTTGCTCCTGTCGTTTATCCTTATTATCAAGAATGACATTTTATCTGGATACAATTTTAATCTTTGACCTCAAGAACAGATTTGTTGATATCCAAATTTAGGATTGTATCCTTTTCCATATACGATTTTATGGTTAAAGCGGCCTGCTGATGGGCACGTTGTTCATGTTTTATTTTGACAAAATGTCAGAAATGTGGTAAAAAGATTTACTTTTAATTTTAGTTTAAAGGTGCAACGTTTAAGATACGGCCACATTTTTGTTTAAAACATTCAAAAAATGAACCAACATCATCAACAAAATGTGAGGAAGTAACAGTTCTGACGTTATGTAGCTACTGAAATTAGCATGCTAACCTGCTAGCCCCGGCCAGCCCTGTGTTGTAATACCACTTGTGCCTCGAGAGGCGATAGTGAGTCTCCAGTCTGGCCTCGGTCCAACATGAGAGGCCAAAGAAGTAGAGCTGCCCCGAGGGCTTGTCGATCTCTTGATGCTGCTGAACTATCGCGCTCCTCGTTCCTCCGCTACCTCTACTCTTGGCACTTTTCCACCACAGTACCAGCTCGCCTCGACTTGCCTTTGTTTGGTTTTCCACTGTGTAAAAGTTGTACCTGTACCTGCTGAGTGAGCTGAGGCGATCCTAAAATGTGATGTGAAAACATGGCAGACTGAATCTGAATTCTGTCAGAGAGAATCGTCACTATTCACGGCGTCATCATTGCACGCGGCGGACGGAGTATCCTGAATAACCCCGCCATTTTTAAATAGTTTGGCCAGAGATTGCGTGATATACCCGTTACTGTTATGGCGACTCGGGAGAACACGCGGTCAAACGAAACAGACGTTTGTCTTCTTGCTGTGAGAAACAGCCACATCCCGACGATCAAAGACCGCACACGCTCGATTTCCTCCATTGTCCCGTGTGTGTGTGGGTAGCGGGTGTGTGTCGCGTAGAAGATTATGTCACGGCAGTTTCCTGTGGCGTCACTATGACGACCAGGTACTATTGTGGAGGTACTGTATGCAATGGAAAACGGAGCAAAAAGCGAGTTGAGCTGGTACTGGTAATGGAAAAGCGCCATTTGTCTCCTGCCACCCCAGGATCTTCCCTGTCTCTGACTGGGCAGACTGGGTGTGAAATCGTCAGTCTAACAATAACCGAAGAACACAGGAGGAGCTGAAATGCTGCCCCCTTTTTTTGTTGGGTGCATGTTGCCAGGAATTACACATTGTACCTTTTTAACTTGATGTAAATGGAAACCTAACTGGTGTTGTGTTGCACAGCGGAGTTTAGCTATGCCGCTGACACTAACGGTTCACCTCAGGACATAAATATACAACTAATGTTTACGTGACTTTGCCATTTATTGTCTCGAACTAAAGTGATGCTCCTGGAATGTGATAAAACTTTATTAAGTGAAATACCTCTTTATCTGCAATGTAAATGCCTTAAAACAGTACTGTGACTAACAAACATCTCTGCTACTAACCTGATGGATCGGATGATATAATCACTCTGTTAGTACTATAGTGGTAATATTCTGTTGTTACAGTAGATTATTAATCGTATGTTACTGTTAAAACTGGAAATAAACCAATAGACTCACCTCCGTCGCTCACATTTGTTTTACAAGCACACGTGAAACATTCACTGTATGGAGCCGTGAAACTGACAAAATGTAGTAAAAGATTAGTGGACAAGTCAAACATAGAACTAAATACATTAACAAAAATATTCTTAGAAATAAATAATTAAAATGGAATAAATCTTTTTACGTTTCCTATCACCTCTGTTCAGATGTTAAAAAAAAGTCTTTTTTTTTTCTCCCCTTTACCATCATTTACTTGATGAAACACATACAAACTAATTTATTTTACTGCTTTGTTTATCTTTCACTATCTCTTTGCTATTTTTGAACTATTCCTTTTCTTAACCTCCAGGTAGCGTTAATTAGCCAGCTCTGTTAGCGTTAGCTGGCCGAGAAAAATACTTTTGAGTTTATACAGCGATGCCACAGCAGTACGCAGCCCAGCATGTGGCTGACTACCATCACGTCGTGTACGACGAAAGCTAGCTTCAGCTAGGTAACTGAAAAACAAACAAACGGGCAAAAGATAAAAAGAAGAGTAGTTAAGGGGCTTAATCTATTTGATGTAACCAACTGAATGGAGGTTAAAGGAAAAGTTTTAAGCTTTATGTCTTTACAGGATTAATGCCTACTTAATATAAGGAACAAAAGGTCCATGCCTAATTTATCTCTGCTTCTGTGTTATTTTCACCATATATTTTGAAATGCATGTGGTACATACATATGTGCATTTACTGTATGTGTTGCATATTGATGAGAGACGTACTGCAGATCGACACATAGATCCTGTTTATGTACTTTACATATGTGGACACAGAAACACAAAGACTGTGGTCTGAACATATGTAAAACAACAAAATAGATTAGGAGAGATACCGTATGTAAACAGGGCAGGAATTTGCAATGTTAATGAATGACCCATAAATAAGAGAGAGTTCACTTGATCTAAACTTACTCAGAAAACTGCAAGAAGTTCAGATTATTGACTTCAGATGTGAGGTGATGGTGAAAGAGGAAGTACAGAGGCTCCAGAAGACATAGCTTCAATTAAAAATAGAATACAATACAACTTTACCACAAATCCAGTTTGTTTCCCAGTTTCAGGTTGAAACCCACGGTTATATTTGTATATTGTATATATATATATGTTATATTTGCCACCAGAGTGCACCGAACCCACATTTGTTGTTTTCAGTACAGACTTGTGGAAACCCCACCCAAAGCCAACGTAAATAAATCCGTTTTCAAAAATAAGAGACCTGATATTAAAGGAACCTAAGGGGCGGGTCTGAAATAGACCCAAGGACAAGCAGGCCTGATCCAGAATATGGTGGACCTGAACGGCAGCACGATGCTCCACCGATAAATGAGCAGTCCTGTAGACTGTACGACGTGCGGGCAAGATGTTGTGGAGAAAGTCAGTCGTGGTTCAATATGCAACTTACGCAAGTGGTGAAACCTCCAGTGCACAAACGCTGTGAGTGGCCTTCTCAGTGAAGTAGGCCACATTTTGTGTCCGGCTGGTTTCATCAGTGGTGAAGAGTAACTAAGTACATTTACTCAAGTACTGTACTTAAGCACAAGTTTGAGGTACTTGAGTATTTCCATTTTATGCTACCTTATACTTCTACTCCACTACAATTCAACGGGAAAGATTTCACTTTTTACTCCACTACATTTATTCGATACCTTAGTTACTTTGCAGATTCAGATTAATGATACAAAATACAATCAACACATAAATTATGATGTATTCCTTTGTATAAAGATAAGATACCCGGCAGCATATATATATATATTGAGAAAATAATAATAACCTTTACCAGCTGCAACATTAAAGTGATCTACACGTTAATGCATCAATAATTATAATTCAATAATATAAATTATTCTGAAATGGGCCATTCTACATAATGAGTACTTTTACCTTTTGTACTTTAAGTATATTTTAATGCTAACATTTTTGTACTTTGACTTAAGTACAATTTTCCGGATAAGCAGAAGAAGATGGATGGATGGATGGACTCTTACTTGTAACAGTAGAGTAGTAAAGTCCTCACTGTGGTATTTCTCCCTTTACTTAAAGCTGAAGGGCTGAACGGTTGACTCCCCCTTCTGGCAGTGAGAGTAATTACACAAACACTGTCCGACGCGTGCTGATGACGTGTGCCTACAAACAAGTCAGCTGGAAACATTAAACGGGCAACCAAAGACAGTTGTTTCCATAGATATAGATAATAAAGGCCTTTATTACGTATAAAGGCCGTTGTCAATATGGCTTTGCAGAGATTGGGAGCCACATCTCTGCAAAGCCATATTGATAACGTTTGAAATGTGCTTTTTAAGCCAACCAAGTGTGACGATGCATAATTGTTTTTCCATGGACATAAATAAATAATAAAGGCCTTTATGACGTATATCTATGGTGGTTTCAACCAAGTGATTATGCTAATGTCAGCTCAATTAGCTGGCTAGCTACAGCTAGTAAAATCTGCCACCGGCAGTCGTCATTTCAGTCGAATTGACAGTTGTTGGCAAGAAATGAGAAGCTGCTAATTCTGTTCCAAACTCGTTTACTTATGTCTTTGAATGGTCCCGTTCAATGTGTGTTGTCTGCTGGTGGCTAAGCTAGCTGAGTCGCGAGTCTGAATCCCAGCAGAACAGGAGTCCCATGGAGTCAGACGTACCATGTGTGCGTTGTCTGAAAGGTTGCGGAATAAAATACATGAACATTAGCTGCACTAATCGCTGTTTAACGGTGGATTTGATAACTTTGTGTAATGTGAAAGGACCGCTAAAGAGCCATGCATTTTTCTCTGGTTTACTAGAGACCGAACCAGAACTAAAAAGAGACTTAATATTGGATATATTCGGACATTATATTATTATTGCTCTGTGTCTGCTTTATTCTGCTGATGTGGGTTTTTTTGTGTGTTTACAGCTGTTCTGATGCCCTTAAGTGGACATAAAAAAAAAATCAATGAATAGCTTATATGAAAACCAAAAAAACCATAGAAATGCAAAATGTGATTGATTACTGCGGTAATATGTGATGGTGATGAAACTCAGCATTTGGGTGTTATAAATTCGCATTTTTCTGACAGTTGTGTTATAAACCGCAGACGTATAAACGGCGCCATTTTAAACGGTTTTGGAATTCCGTCGGTTTTTCTTCTTCAGTTTGTTTTGAGACACAAACACCAACACACACAGTTGCGAAACACGCCTGACACACACACACAGTCGTGTTTCCATCACAGAGGACGTTACATTGACTTACATTAATTTCCTGCAGACTCGCTTGAGTTTGATCGCCAGATCATTTGTATTTAGTTCAATAACTACAGCTCATTTACTGTAATGATCTAACGTTACAGTAACGTTAAACACAACCTGCCAACCCTTTCTGGCTTACTACGGCCGTATGAACCCAAAGTTAACTGGTTTTGTAGTGATTTAATTGCAATAAACTGATTAAAATGATGCCGAAATAACTACATCATGATGCCGACTTGTAGAAAGTCTGGACGCGTGCTTTGTCAGGTCTGTCCGCGAAAGGACAAGCAAACAACTTTTAAAATGCTAGTCTTCTGAACGGAGTTCGGATCAATCAAGGGCGAATGCTTGTGCTAACTTGGTTCACACTTTTTCAGAAATTACCTGGTAGTCCTCGCTTACTTTTCTCCAAGCAATCTCCTGTTGTTTCCCGTCTCTGTGTAAATATGAAGTAGTAACTGCCATATCCTGTACAATCCCCCTCCACCCTCTAACGTTATCGTTACCCTCCACCCTCTTCGTGCCCCCTCCCCCCCGGTGGGCGGGGTCTCTCGGCTCTGCATCATCACGCCCCTCAACTCTGCAGTTTCACAAAGAGAAGAAGAAAAACCACCCGACGGCCGCCGCTTCATGTGAGTCCTCCTCAGTTTGTTGTGAACGGAGCTTTTGTGCCTTTTAACCGGCTGTGTACCGGCTCAGTGCGTGTCTGGACCCGGATACAGCTCCGTGTGTGTGTGTGTGTGTGTGTGTGTGTGTTTGGTGTAAACTTCACCTGGTAAACTTCTGAAAGTTTCCACCAAACTTCATGCAGTTATCCGTTGATTTTGCTGGGGGGGAAGGGGGGGGGGGTTGTTATTGAGTTACTTTCGTCTTGTTGGTGTTGGTTGTTGTAGTTTTGTGTGTGTCTGTGTGGGAAAGACAAGGGGTGCGAGACCGATCAAAAAGGAGAGAGGGATGAGGAGGAGGAGGAGGAGGAGGAGGAGGAGGGCCGAAGAGGTACAAACTGTCTTCAGACTTTCTGTCTCTACTTTTGCCAAACGACGTCCTTATTCCTTTAACTGTTAATAATCGCATAGTATTTCTCTAGTTTGTCTGTGGTGACCGTAATGTAATTTCTGTAATACTTATAAAGTGACATAACTGTACGGTGCTCCTATAATGCATTGCTTCTATAGTGTGTCTCTGGTTGTGGTCTTGTTTTGATTTCACTCATGAACTTTTCTCATAATCGTACAATATCTGTTGGCTGTAAGTCTGTGGTTAACTTTATCGCATTGTAGGCCAACTTCATTACAGCTTCTCTCTTTAGTTTGCCCTTATAACTTGGGCTACAGTCGGTTGTAGCCTATGCGTCTATTTTAACTTCACTATACTTGAGTCATATTGGTTGGGCTGCTGTTTCCACAGTATTTAATTAGTGTGTCTGTGGAGCATAGTTGGCCTTATTATATGTCGCTGCTGTCTCCTCTGGTAACGTACTACAGTATTTCTATGGTGACTTTAATCTACTTCACTGTACTCTCCTATAGTATACATTGTTCTTACAGTGTGTGTGTATATTTATTTGGCTTGTCTGTGGTACACTTCTGACTACTGTATTGATTTTGTTGTACTTATTGGTAATTTAATCTCCAATATTTTACCAATGGAAGTACCTACAGTATGTGTGTGTAGTGCTCAATTAGGTCTATTCAAACTTTACTGTATTATTATCTCCGATATTACTCCTGTATTACTGGTTAGCTAGTAGCCTGTAGTTATGGATTACTTAATTATAACGTCTCTTACAGTTTCCTGTTATAACTTAGTTTGTTGCTCGGTGCTGACTTTAGTAGTTAATCAGTTTTTTCTATAGTATTTCTACAATATTGCATGTAAATAATGTGTTTGTGGAACATACTTGGCCCTTTTGACCTTTTTATATACTGCACTTTTTTTCTACTTTCTAATTTGACCTAAATTGAATTTACTGTAATCTCCTTTGGCATTTCCACAATATTTTTGCAGTTTTTGTTTAGAACCAAATGTCGTCCTCCTATAATATTTCTATGACGTGTCTGCTCTGTTTTGGTTTTATTGTACTTTTATTGTATTGTAATTTCATCTCCTACAATTTTCCTACAAAAACATAATGTTATTTTATTGTAGGTCTTCTTCATTATACACTATCTCCTACAACTTTCCATAATAAATTTGCCATAGAAATACTAACAGTATGTCTGTAATAGTATGTCTGTAGTTACTCATTGGGTCTATTTTGTATTTATGGTACACTACTGTGTTATTATCTCTTATATTATTCCTATAATTAGCCAGATCTAGCTGGTAGTCTATAGTTATCTTATTGTAGGTCTATGTCTTTATTACAGTTTCTCTGTGTCGCTCAGCTGCTCTTTGCTAACGTGATTGTACTTGACTGAATCCTAAAAACACCATTCTTCCTATAATATTTAGGAACAATATACATTGCCCTCTGTGGGCAATGTTTGAAATGAATAATCCGGACTGATTCATGGTAATATTGGATGTGTCTGTGATATTTGCACTGCATCAATGTGATGAGGTTTCTTGATTTCTCAGGTATTTAATCTGCTGATTTGACCATGAACAGACATTCCTGTCTGCTTATTTTATCCATGAACAATTGATTTTCCAGTAAATATATTATGTACATGTCCATATTGTAATACAAAATTACAAATACATTACATTTGTATACATGTCATCCACTCCCATCTATAATATTCTTATGGGGTTTATATAGAATCACATATAGCTCCTATAATTCCCATAGTGTGTCTGTGGTTCTCAGTTGGGTCTGACTTTACTGTACTCCACTGTATTATTATCTCTCACAGAACTATTATAATACTTGTTAGCTGGTATAGTTATCCTCCTGTAAACATTCATTGAGATGACTCCTTCTGTCTCCTGATATATTTACAGTCTCTCTGATGTAGGGCGGCAACAAACGTACATTTTTCGATTAATTGCTTTATCTATAAAATAGTGATAAATGTCGATCACAGTTTCCCCGAGTCCAAGGAGACGTCTTCAAATGTCTAGTTTTGTCCGACCGACAGTCCAAATATATTCATCCATCCATCCATCTTCTTCCCCTTATCCGGGGCCGGGTCGCGGGGGCAGCAGTCTAAGCAGAGACACCCAGACTTCCCTCTCCCCAGACACTTTCTCCAGCTCTTCCGGGGGAATACCGAGGCGTTCCCAGGCCAGCTGAGAGACATGGTCCCTCCAGCGCGTCCTAGGTCTTCCCCGGGGCCTCCTTCCGGTTGGACATGCCCGGAACACCTCCCCAGGGAGGCGTCCAGGAGGCATCCGGGACAGATGCCCGAGCCACCTCAGCTGACTCCAAATATATTCAGTTCACAGTAAATCCTCACGTTGGTGAAGCTGAAATCAGAGAATATTTTGGCAATTTTTGCTTGAAAAATTACTAAAACGATTAAACGTCCTGGATGACTCCAAAGCTTGTTTTGACCAAATTAATTATGGTAGATTGTTAAACTACAAGAGCGAGGGGTCGCCCCATATTTGATAAGGATTTTGCACTTTTGATAATCAAACCATGCAAGCTCGCTAAAAGTATATCTGCTCCCTTCCTAGTGACCAATGGGGTCCGACATGGTGGAATACTTTCACCTGTTCTTTTCAGTCTGTATATGGATGATCTTTCTAGAAAGCTGAGTATAAGACGGGGGGTAGTCCTATTAACTATCTCATGATTTAGTCGTCCTGTCTCCTTATGGCGCCGGCTTACAGCAACTGCTCAGTCTGCTCAAGTTATGGTGTGCAGTATGACATTAAAATGTGACCCCCTAAAAAGAGCGTTGTCATGATTGCTAAAACTAAGGAGGATCAGAAGCAACATTTTCCATCATTCTTTGTGGCGGACCAAGCCCTAAATGTGGTGAACAAGATATTTGAGTCACATCACCAGGAATGCTCTATGTGACGATGACGTCATGTTTTCAGCAATACATTTCTAACATTTATAACGTGTTTAGAAACACATTTCTGAATTTCCTTTACACGGACTTTATGTTTTAGAGTTTCAGACAGAGTGTCTGACTGTCTGTGAGTCAGTATGGTAACAGGAAGTGAGTGTGTTTCTGAGCTGTTGCTATTCAAAACCTTTTCCTCTGGTCCCTCTTTTAAACCTTCTGAACGTGGACAAACAATCCTCTTCACGATCCGTTGGACATTTATTGGTTTATTGGTTAAAGGTGAAACAAGCCGTTAGAAAATTAAATCCAGGACAGTGGCACAGAAAAAAACATTCATTCTGTTGGGGGTTTTTTTTGGTTTTCTGACTTCCTTTTTTCCTAAAGACATGTTTGACTGTGCTCTTGTCCAACCGTGTGCAAGTTTTTTTGGTTTTTTTTATAATTCAAGTTTTTATTGTTGTTATCCAGTACATGACAATATCATACAAAACGAATATACAGTATAAAAATGCCACATATAAGGTCAAAATACAGACAGTGGTTGTAATTATCAGCGTTAGACTGGGCACATAATGAAGGCAAAGGGACGAGGAGAGAAAAATGTGAAAAATAATTACATAATCTTGCATCCAAGTAATGCAAAATAATGAGAAGTCAAAGTTATTGTGCCATAAGGACAGACAATGTCACATAAGACCAAAAATCCTCCCAGACAGGGATACACACAGTAATGCAGTTTGTAAAGCAAACGTTCATATGAGGCTGTCTTTGTCATTATGTTGACCCATTCTTTTAATTCTGGTGTTTTGGGAGTTTTCCAGTATTTCAGAATGACTCTAGCCGGCACAGAGACACCCACCATGATTGCAAGGTTGTTGTTTTTTACTGCATTTTTCGTTTTACACTCAGTTTGCGTGATACACACCAGCATCACGGCCCGTATAGGATATATCCAGTATTTCAGCGTCCCGTGACATTTATTCAAGAAGTAATTATATTAATCAGGAGTCCTACGCTGACTTTCAGCAGGATGATGATAGCCGTTTCTCACTGACACTTAGTAGAAATGTTCGTGTGCAGTTTGGAGTAGCGTAAAATGCAAGCAAATTGTTTTCTGTGTAAGTTTATATGTGTAGAAGCAAATAACTGGTGACTAAAAGACGTTGAGTTGTTTTTAATTTAGTTTCTGTGACAGTCTTGTCTCGTGAGGACGTGGAAACTGCAATTCTGTAATTACATCCTTAGTGGCTCAGTGTGGAGGACGTGTACAGATACTGTAGATTATAGACAGTGATGTGTTTATGTTTGTTTTATTGTTCCAACACATTGGATCAGCTGTTCGGTAGGGCTGGATATTTCCAGTTCCGACACAATACCTGAGATTCAGTTTCTATACCAAAACAATACTTATTTCAATACCGTACTTATATAAATATGTTATATAAAAGAAGCCAAAGTGGTCAAATGTAAAATGCGGTCTAAATACAAGCAGCTGTATATGATCTTCGACTAAACAAAATACAGTCTAAATCCGGCAAAGTGATGTTTCAATCAGGAACTGTCTGACAAAACAATAAATCAACTCAATTATGAATTTGAACAGAAATCCGACAGAAAGTAATTGGACAATTAAACATAAACTAAACTAAACAATCATAAACGTGTCCTCCGTTGTATTTGGGCAGAGACAGAAATCTCAGAAACGTATGTCTTCAAACAAAGACAAATAAAAACCAAACCTATCTGACAGGCCAGACACCAAATGAAAGAGAGAGAATATGTTTTGGGTTTTTTTTTTGTAATTTGGTGAAACGGATCCTTTTTAGATCTGTTTTTAATAAACCGCTTTGGATTTAAAATAGAGTGAATGGGAGAATTGGAAACTGTAGAAAACATGTTCTTAAGTTCATTCATGTCACAACTGCTTCCTGGAAAATACAGCAAAAAGCTACAACAGGGACCTTTATCATTTCCTGTCAGTTCTCGACTGTGCATTGTCAAATACAGGCAACCCCCCCCCCCCCCCCCCCCCAAACCCCACACCCAAACTCTTTTTATTTCTACCCCCCCACCCTTTCTTTAGAAAAAACACCCACCTTCTTCTTTGTGGGTCATTTTTTCCCTCTTGGGGGGAGAGATACAAGTAAGTTGAACAAAGATTTGTGTGAGAGTGTTGATAAGTCAATCAGTATCTGTCCTGACTTGACACCTCTTGGTCTTGTTTTGCAAAATCCCTGTTACTGGGG
>CM022473.1:26792988-26814258 GCA_011952105.1 Coreoperca whiteheadi
ATTTCACAACTGCTTCCTGGAAAAAAAAAAAAAAAGCTACAAAAGGGACCTTTATCTTTTCCTGTCCGTTCCCGACGGGGCATTGTCAAATACAGGCAACCCCCCCCCCCCCCTTACAAAAACCATCAGTCTAATCTTCTTATTCTTCGTCATCCTGGCAGTTTTTGTGAGAACTGACACCATTCTTCTTCTGGGGTGTAGTTATTTTCCAGCTCGTCGCCGGACTTCGCCGGCAGAGCAGCTGGTTTCCATTCTGGTGTCAACACAGAGGTCAGAGGTCACAGAGAGAGAGACGAGGAGAGCTGCAATCACATGGTTTTCTCTGCACAGGAAACCATGTGGCCTTTAACCCTGTCCAACCCCCCCCCCCAAAACCCTAAAATAACACCCAGACGCTGTGGCTCAGCTGATAGCCATTAACCCTCCCTGCTCTCTAAACTCTTGCCTGCCTGTCTCTTACTCCGTTCGGGTTGATGGTGTTGCGGGTTATATCTGTGTTGGTTGTCAGTCTGAATGGGTAACCATGCATTTAGTATAAATTCTCATTTTCTTTCAATTATACACAGAAAGGAGTCTCCTGGATAACTTCATGATGCAAGTTTATGTTCTGTCCTTCAGCATGAATTATTTTAACCACTTCAGAGGAAGTTTGGTGGACGGCTCTTATGGTCGATGCTGCTTATTATCCTCAGATTTTATTTTATTTTTTTCAATAAATACTCAACACGCATTCATTTACTCCTCTTGCACGGTGACAGTTTAGTGCACCTGCAGAACAGCTGCCCTCGCGAAACTCCTCCGATAAGTCAGTCTTTTATCATCGTCTGTGATGTGAAAACGTCGGATTTCCACACAGTCAAAGAAATACAAAGTGTAGTGTAGTGTAGTTGTAAAACCTCTCGTGCAGCACTGTAACACGAAGAGTTAATCGCACTGGACGGCAGAAAAGGAGTTTAGCTGGCGTCACTCAGCAGAGCCGGGGCAGTGAACAGAAACGACTCCCGTCCTTTGTTTCCATCAAAGCTTTGTATGCTTTTGAGACAAGACTCGGTGTGTAAAGGTTTACAGCCTGCCCTGCTGTTCTATGTACAGTGACGCAGTTTGAAATCAACTCCTCACATATTATTAATCTATTTATCAGCGTTTATAGCTATTGACTTCATTCCAAGAATACATTTTTAACAGAGATATTGATCCATGGACCCGTGTTTCCTGTGTCGACCTTGAGATCCAGATCAGACATCCAGCCGAGCAGTTTGCTCTGAACTGCTTCTGTGCTGAAGCCCTTTTGTACCAGGACAAGTTTGCACAGTCAACATGGCACACAGTCAAGCTCGGTGCAAACCTACTAATACAGATGCTAATCCAGGGCCGTAGCTTCCTGTCAGGACATTTTACCAGCCTTTTCCCCTGGCAGCGTTGACCTTTTTCCCGCCTGGGGGGAGAGATACAAGTAAGTTGAACAAAGATTTGTGTGAGTGTGTTGATAAGTCAATCAGTATCTGTCCTGACTTGACACCTCTTGGTCTTGTTTTGCAAAATCCCTGTTACTGTGGATGTAGAAGTGTGGTGGTAATTGCAGTGATTCAACTAGTGTTGCAGTGGTGTTGAACCCTTTTCCAGGCAGGAAATACAGAACATGCTTGTTTTATTCTGACATTTTTGTCATTCAGACAGCGTTGTCTGTCAGTAAACGTTGGTTCTCAATAGGCGAATGACCCTCTTTACAGGCTCCTTACATCTGACATGAAGGGAATCTTCTAAGCGACTTAAAATCAGCTCATTCAAAATGTTTCAATCAGTGACAAACCCTAGAATAATTAGCACAAATAAAAGTACTGTTGATATTTCTATATGGTCAATAGAGAGTTGGGAGAATCTTGTTTTTCATGCTAACTGAGTTCAAAATATCTGGAATTTCAAGAACCGCTTGTATTAAATTGTTGTAGATTAGGCTCTGACCACTAAGCAAACAAATCACAAGACTGCCTGTTAAACATCTACAGACAAAGCGAAACAGTTGAGATTTTACAAATTCTCTATAAACTCTATGTAGGGGGGCTATCCAAATAAAGTGTTACCAAAATTAAATATATGAAAGTGGTATTGATTGACGAGTTGGCCATGGTCCAGGATGTACCCCGCCTAAGGCCCAAAGTCACTGGGATAGGCTCCAGTCACCCGCGACCCCTAACGGCAACAAGCGGTAGAAAATGAGATGAGATGAGGTATTGATCTTCTCATGTAACTCTTGGCGAGAGAGCAAATACGTTTATTTCTCAAAATGTAGAATTAACTTTACGAAGAGTGAGCTTTTGTATCAACGCCTGAAGTTGAACTCCTCTCAGTTCGCTGTGTGACTTATTAAACTGGTTTCATTTTCCTTGAGCACAGGAGATAATTAAGTGACACATTTATGGCAACCTGATCAGGCTGAAAATGACGTGTAATCAATCCCTCTCTGCGTGTCGAACCTTGTGCTGCTGTAGCCTTCATGTTAACGTGACGCATTCAGTCGGGTTGAAGTTCTACAGAAATGTTACAGGTGCAACTGAGTCCAGGTTTATTCAGACACGAGACGAACATGCGAAATTGCTGCTAGTAGAAGGAAAAGTAATACTACTAGCACTGCGTCAGTGTGTGAGTGAGAGTGTTGAACCAGTTACAACAGCCGTTATGAAATACATATCACTTACACAACAGAGTAAAAAAGAAACGCACACATACAGGTCAGCTGATTCAGACTGCTCTCTCACACACACACACACACACGCACACGGTGAGAGAGAGACATTGAAGCGGACAGGAGGAGAGCGAGAGCTGAAACAAGAGAAGCTGAACTGAATGCAGATCTGATTGGTATTCAGAGACCGAGTCCGTCTGCAGGGAGGCATTCCTGCAGGAGGAGAGGGGAGGGGGGACATCCATGATCAGCCAAAATCAAAAGCTGGACATGTACCTTGCTGTGTCTATAAATAATTGGGGCTCAACAATTTTGAAAAAATATCTAATTGCGTTTATTTTGACTGATGCTGCATTCGGGATATGGTTTGCGATATTAGAGGAAATTATCATTTTTACGGCGTTATTCTCATTCTCATTGAAAAGCATTACGTTTTGGGTTTTTTTTGTACCAAACAAAAATGTTTTCTTAAGTCTGTAGAATATGATGTGTAGGCCAGGACATCTCTGCAGCACGACAATATCTAATTTAAAATGGTATTTGGACACATTTCGTCTTGATTTGGAAAATTGCAGTAGGCCATATTTCTATTTTGATCAAATTTAGATTAATTGTTCAGCCCTAGTCATAATTTTAGAAAAACCCTTCAATCATCACCTTCATCATCAACAACATGTCTGGTTATAATACAGGCTTCATGTTCTTTGTGTTGAACCTCACTGCTGTTTTTTTTGGCTCGATTCCTGAAGTTTCTCTGTGGCGTTGTTGTGCGTGCTGTTTGTTAAGGATAACGGATATTGTCTCTCAATGCGGAAGTACCGAGTTACCAGGTATCTGGATAACTGCGCTGACTGAATAAACCAAGAATTAATTAGAGTAACAAAAATTAATTAGATAACAAAAAAGCGTCATTAAACCAGCCTCAGAACATGAAGTCTGTAATGGATGATCTATTACTGCAGCAGTCCAACAACCGCACTCTGAACAGGCAGCCAAGCATCAAGTCTGGTTTCCACACTGTTCATTAATGTTTAAACAGTGTGGAGTTAAACTAGTCTGCAGCTACAGGGAGACAGTTTAGGGTTTTTAAACAAGTCAACAAAAATAATTTCCACTTAATCAGTTTGTTTTTGATGACGCTGATGTCGCTGCGTCTTTCTGTCTGACCCAGGTGTGACCGTAGATCCTGTCGCCAGCGATCGGAAAGCGCCGTGGTTCACAGGACAGGAAGGTACACGCTCCGGCTTCATGGAGATGAAGCTGTGCGGAGAGATGACAGAAAAGAGGGAACTGTCCAACAGATGACACAGTCCAAATATGTTAGCAGGCTGAACGGCTGCCTGACAGCTCAACAACGCGTCCTTCCTCCCGCCGCCACCCGCTCGTTGTCCGTCCAGCCATGTTGGTGAGGAGGAAGCTGTGCTTTGCCGTGGTGATCGCTGCCATCCTCATGCTCGCCAGTCAGAGCATCCAGAGGAGACACTTCCTGCCCCTGTCACTAGCCACGCCCATCAGCCGGGCCACGCCCAGCAACAGGGAGACAGGTGAGGAGCCGATGTCCTCATCACTGGAGTAAGAAAAATCTCAAACCGAACGTGTGCCAAAACTTAGCAGCAAGGTTTAATGTGTTATCCGTCAATCAAGACAAACAACTGTCAAAAATGGCCCGACGATGGTGCTGTAACGACAGCTTTGATCAATATTCACCAAGTTTGTCGACTTCTCTGTAAAAACGTAGACATAATGCAGCTAATAGCAATAGTATTAGTAGTATCAGTACTAGGAGTAGCTGCAGTTGTAATAGTAATAGCATTGGCCGCAGTAGTGCTAGAGGTAGCAGCACTAATAGTAGTAGTATTGACCATTGCTTTTGTATTAGCAGTATAAGACCAGGAGTTCTGGCAGTTGTTAGAAGTAACAGTAAGCAGTAATAGTAGCTAATAGTTAAACTTTTTCCTATGAATAGTAGTAGCAGAATAACAATATTAGCAGTAGTGTTAGCAAAAGCAGTATTAGCAGTACTAGCCACAGTAGCAGTGTTTTGATGTTGTCATAGAGATGATAATAGTGTTATCAGTAGTAGTAATAAGTAGTCGCAGTATTAGTATTAGCAGTTGTAGTGTTGTGATTGTATCATATAGATGCTAACAGTGTTAGCCGAGCTCCGTGATGCAGCGTTTTCTGAATCTGTCATCGTGTTTGCAGTAGTCGAACCCACTGCACCTCCTGCTGATCTGAACCCTGACCCCCCCAGGACCCCTCCTCCTCCTCCTGCCAGGCCCCCCCAACCTGAAGCCGAGGAGGAGCCTTTAGACGACGCCCAGGATGACCTGAGGTAACACGCAGGAGGTCATGGACTCTGTGTACCCCATGATTTCCTGTTCTGTCCCTGTCTGACTCGTCTGTGTCATCCTCTTTCAGGTCGTGTGGTTGTCCTAAGTCCTGTATTGCAGACCTGGGGGGGTCAGACTGGTTCAGCCATCGCTATGACCCCAACCAGCAGCCCGTCCTCAGAGACTCCAACAACTTTGACCCTGATGCGCTCAGATGGTGGCTGGTAAGGACAAAAAAACGGGAATAGTGCAGTTTCTAATAATGTTACTGTTGATGTTCCTACTAGAGGGCGTATAAAAATATATTCATTCAGTCTGAGGTTTGAAATCCAGTTTAAAAAGTCAGGTTGGATTAAAAACAAAACAGTAAGTCTTCCAATCAGTGTCTTGGTCTAAGCTATACTTGTGTTTTATTACTGTAAACTAATTCAGTTCAGTTAATTAAACAATTTACATTTATAGAGCCATTCTACTTTTTGCAAGGTAATCTACAAATGTCGATTTTATTATACACAGCAGCTTAACTGCAAGTTTCCAAAAACAGCTCAAATCACTGTTGAATTAAATCATTATACGTCCAAATGCTGTTATTTCTTGTGCTAACAGAATTTTATTCCATAATCAGCAATTAAACTGCAGGTAACCATAACGTCGGTCTTCATTCTTAAGTAAATCACCAAAAGAAAGATTGTAAATATATAAGATTTTTTCAGGTGTCCTTTTTTGCTTTCTGTAACTGACCGTGGTGCAACAACAACAACAACAAAGTCTGAGCCCCCGTACAGCAAATGATTGCAGGCTGGAAGTGACCTGACAGCGATGAACTGAGGTGTCAACACTGAGAACTGTAAAATCAGCACAATCACAGAACACAGATTTGTTATGAGAAGACCGAAGAAGAACGTGTAATATACTGCATGATGGTCACACAGTGTGTTTCAGTAAATAGTCAGGACCATTAATGGAAATCTGTACTTTCAGAAGATTCAAATGTAAAAAGTCTTAAAGTTGTTCCTGGCAAAGCCGTCAGCAGTCTGGACGAAGAAACAAACGTCTGAGTCTTTTTCCTGCATTTATAGATTAAGTCCTGCTGCAGAAACCATTAGTAGATTAAAGGGGAGGGTAGAAATACTGCTAACATCATCAGTCTGATCCTCAGCATGCTGTATATACGTATATACTCTGTGTGTGTGTGTTGCTCCTCCTGAGATTTCTATCATGTTCTTGTCGTTAAAAGGATTTTTTTTTGGGCAGGTTTTCCTTAGTCGAATCGAGGGTCTAAGGACAGAGGGCGTCGTATGTTACAGATAGGAAAGCCCTTTGAGGCAAAATTGTGATTTGTGATATTGGGCTATATGTGATAGCGATATCATGATTGTGATATATAAATAAAATGGAATTGAATTGAGCTAAAAATGAACAGCCAGAGCTGTGTGCTTTAGTTACACTTACTGTAAAAACATGCATAAACAACCTGCAGCGTAAAATTAAAATTAGAATGAAAAAACGCTTTTGGAGCTGTTGGAAAGTGTTTTTTTGTTGTTTTTTTCAATTTTGATGGCGCTAGACCAGCCCAATGTGATTATAAAAAGCTTAATAAAGCTACATTAAAAAACATTGCAATATGCTCCGCCCCTCCACAGGGTCTTCAGCGGTCCAGTAACAACCAGAACATAGAGGAAGTGATCTCAAAGATGTTCCAGGTCATTTCCCCGCCCACTGTGGACTTCAGACCCCTTCCCTCCCGTTGCCGTAGTTGCGCTGTGGTCGGCAACTCCGGCAACCTGCAACGGTCAGGACACGGCAATCTGATCAACTCCCACGACTCCGTAATCCGGTACGTATGTCCACAGACAAACACATCTTACACTCCTCCTCATCGTCCTCCTCCTCATCCACCTCACCTTTCTCCTCCACAGGATGAACAAGGCGGTGACTCGAGGATTTGAGAAGGACGTTGGGAATCGGACTACGCATCACTTCCTGTACCCGGAGAGCGCGGTGGACGTCGATCGAGGCGTCAGCCTTGTCCTGCTGCCGTTCAAACTGAAAGACCTGGAGTGGCTGACCAGCGCGCTGTCCACCGGCGAAGTCAAAATGTACGAAACATAGATTTAAATATACTCAAATCGTAGCACATACAGAGAGAAATACACTCAGTTGCCAGTTTATTAGGTACACCCTGCTAAAACTAATGCCGTCCTGCAATAAATCCTAATGTTCTGTTTTTGTTTAAACTGTTTTAGAGAGGTGTGGATTCAGGGAGGTGCTACAGAGAGGTGTTTCTGCTACTTAGCCTAACCCCAATGCTATACAAAATAATATGAACACCTGTCAGTATAACACAATACAGTTCAACAGCACCACAAACTGCAGCCGACCAAAATGATCACACGGTTGAATCAACATATTGTAACCTTCATGTATTAGAGTAATACTGTATATTCTAATATGCGTGTGTGTGTTCAGGACCTACATGCGGGTCAAAGACCGAGTGGAGGCTGATAAAGACAAGGTAAAATAAATGCTCCATCATGCTGTCTGTTTACAGGCTGTTGCTATTACAGCTCTCAGCCTGCCTCAGTTCTTACTGCCTCGGCACAGTTTCCATTCTTTTTTTGTTCTGAGAAAGCTTTGCCTTCTGCACTTAAGTTGCAGTCTAGTTTTATTTTTCGTTTAGACGTGTTTGCATCATCCCATTTAAAGGTGTAATGTGTACATTTGATTAATGTATCAAACATTTTACCCTCAACGCGAGTAGATGAAAGCTTACAACATTCCACAGCTGCATATAAAAAGACTTCACAGCTCAAATATGTGAAAACTGCCGGAGAGCCAATGAACACTAACACATTAAACATGTTACCATAGTAACACTGTGTGTGTGTGTGCGTGTGTGTGTGTGTGTGTGTGTGTGTGTAGGTTCTGGTGGTGAACCCGGTGTTTTTTAAGTATGTTAATGATCGTTGGACTGAGCATCACGGTCGCTACCCATCCACCGGCATGCTTGCCATCATCTTCGCTCTGCACACCTGTGACCAGGTAGGAGGGAGGGAGGCGGAGTCTGTGTCTTCATCTCCGACACCTACATGCTACACATCATTTAGTCAACTTCACTCGCCAGTCAAACTGAAGTTGTCGTCATATAGGGAGCAAAGGCTGTTGAGAAAACTCGCCCTGTCGGTACATTCAGGGACACTGAGACATTTCACATGCTCCTTTTACATCCATGTTTGATTATTTTGGTGGGATACTCGGATAGGGAGAGTTTTCCAAATAGTCTCTGCTCTTAAATGCATCATCACAATGTATCAGAGTAAGTCTTCACACGTCACTTTCAAGTGTACAAATGCAGGATATG
Source organism: Coreoperca whiteheadi (assembly GCA_011952105.1). Classification (NCBI taxonomy): domain Eukaryota; kingdom Metazoa; phylum Chordata; class Actinopteri; order Centrarchiformes; family Sinipercidae; genus Coreoperca; species Coreoperca whiteheadi. The sequence continues at coordinate 26,801,366 of CM022473.1, forward strand.
TTTAGTGACAGTACAGCATGTCATAGGTGGTTATATAGGGTGTCACAGTGTATTACGTTGCAGTATGTCATGGCATCACTTCCTGTCTCTGTCCAGGTGTCGGTCTTCGGCTACGGCGCCGACCAGCAGGGAAACTGGCATCACTACTGGGAGGAGAATCGCTATGCTGGAGCCTTTAGGAAGACCGGCGTCCACAGTGCCGACTTCGAAACGCAGATCATCCAGCAGCTCGCCAAGGAGGGCAAGATCCGTCTGCACCTGTGACACAACCTCTGACCTACAGACCGGGCGACTGACCTGCGGGTCTGCAGACTGATGGGCTGGCATACAGACCTGCGGACTGACCTACATACGGACTTTCAGAGGTGCTGACTGACCTACAGACCTGGACGCATGCAATTGACCTGGTGACTGAGTGACGGACCTCCAGACTGACTGACTGACGGACTGATCTGCTTACTGACCAGCAGATCATCAACCACTTAACTGTCGAGACCAAGAACCAGCTGCATCTCATCTGGTATCCGGCTGAGTCTGGTTGATTGTGTCCTCTGGCACTGAAAAACCAAATTAGAGCCAACTCATGGCTGTATATGGTTGCCAGCTTTGGCTTGTTTTGGGGGGGATTTGTACAGGAATCAGACTACACTGACTTGAGTCCGACATCCAAGCATGCTGGATTGAAGTTGGGAAGAGACACTTTTACAAACCTGGATTACCTGTGGACGGAGCCCTCAGGGGTGGGAGGAGGCTCAGATAGCCTCCCTGTGCAGACTCCTGCTGATTTAAAAGGGTTCCAGCTCGACTTGAACTCTCCACTGTTCAAACAGGCTAACCTGTCGTTTGCGACTGCGAGAATCGACCACACAAGTTTTGCTCTGAGCGGGAAACAACCACAGACTTTTTATATCTTTTTTTTTATTGGATTTTATAGACATTACAGAGGGATAACCTCTTTTTTAAGCAAAGCACTTTGCCCTGAAGAAAAAAATGGCACAAAGAGGCCATATTGTTGCTTCTCTGTCCAATCACATTACAAGACTTTTTGTGTTCAATATCATTAATAATCCATTCATTTATTCTGACTGAATCTTAACGCAAACCGTCCTGATCTGGAGGATGTTTCTGTCCTGACAGACTTGAACTGAAAACAGTTTCACGTCTACATTTTTGGAATGTAAGCCAATGACACTTCCTGTTTCGACCATATATGAAACTCGAGGCAGTGAGTGGGAGGAACCTGTGTGAGGTTCCCAGCCTGCGTTTGAGCTTCTCGAGGTGTTCTGGACCGTGTGAAACGTGGACGTAGTGTCCGTGACGCCATAGGTTTCTGAAGAGCCGTTGTGTCTGGCCTTTGCCATCCAGGCAGTCACAAGAGGTGGAGCTGAAGGAGGCCAAATGAAGCCTGGTTGCTGAACCACCTAGCGACTAGCCACCTGAGAGGGCACCCATCTGTCACTCAAAGTGGCCACGTCCTTAATTATGCATAACTTTAAGCCTTAATATAATTTAAACAGCTGAGTTCTAAAAGAAATCCACCCCCGTACAGTTGTAACAAATGGGTTAATTAGCTATAGAGACCAAACCCGTTTTTTGTACCAGGCTGTAAACATGTTTATTTTTGCTGTAAAGTTGAGCATGTTAACATGGGGCTCTATGGGGACTGACTCGCTTAATTTTTCAGCCCCGGAGGTTGCTGCTTGGTTCCACGATGACTCAACAGTCTGCAAGTTTTCAGCTGATTTCACTGACTGTCCAAAGCAGGAACATTTTATTAGTATTTGACGTGTTTTAAACGACAGGTTTTTCATCTCCAATAGCTGATGAAGTTAATGGTAAGCGGTTAAGTCCAACTCTATAACATAACTTAGGATGTGACTCAGTGAGTGAAGCTGTAGACTGTTGAACTTCATGGACAGACATGATGGGAGTGACAAAGACGAAGAGACTGCGCACAACGTTTAACTAAAGATTTATTAAACAAAACCTCACAAGGACAAAGTCAAACAATCAGTAACACCACTGTGATCAGTGCATGTATGAGTTTGAGGATGCAGTGCAATGTACTTTCAAAAACATGTAAAGTCCAATTAAAAATGACCAACCATATGAGTGAAGAGAGATTGACCAGTCCAGCAGGTAGCACACGAGTCAGCTCTCTACTGGACTTCCTGTTAAAAGGTAGACGACAGCATTCAGAGGGCTGTGACACCGGTTGCTGATTGTCAGTCACAGTCAACAACAACAACGTCGTTTACACAATTCGGAGTTAAAGGAAGTTTTCACACTTAGTTTGAGTCTGAATCTGAGTTTGATCCCTCTTAGGCTACATACACATTCCTACGTTTTCGTTTTAAAACGATCTCCGTCCAGACGAGCTTTTTTTTTTTTAGCAATAATCGCCGTCCACACTAACACGCCTGACAATGGGCATGCGCGGCCCGGTCTAAACAGGAAGCAGATTGTCTACTCTGCCGGTGGGTGTTCAGTTATAGTAAATACTGCGAACAAAGGACAGTAATGGCAAAAAGTAAGACCAGAGATTTCTTTGGACCAACGTCGAGGCTTAGATAACAAGGACAGCGACACCTGTAAATCGTTTGTCATGTTGAATGTGCAACAGGTAGTCGAGGCTGATGTCTTTGTATGTTTTCTTCCGGAAAAGGGACACTTGATAGGGGCGTGACGAATCAGGGAAGGACACGTTGTGACTGACAAGACCCAGTCAAGAAGTGACCGTGGGCGTCTCCGTCATTGTTTCCAAAAGCCTCCGTTTTTGCACGTCCAGACTAGAACGCAACCCCGGAGTTTTTCAAATGAAAACGGGGCCAGCTGCGTTTTCGGGGCTTGAAACCGCCGCAGTAGTGTGAATGGTAGGTGCAAACGTAGAAAAACCCAGTAGTGGATGTAGCCTTTGAGCGCTTGATATATATTTCTGTTGCACTTTTGTGTTTGCAGGATGGCTACACATCAACAAGATGCAGTTAGTTCGTTTGTCCAGTCGTCCATCTTTCACATTGTAATTGAGTTTTTATGCGTCAAGGAAAAGGATGAAACATGTTGTCAAAGTTTGTTTTCGAAGGTCGGTTTCAATTTTTATCAGATTTTGTTTTCAAGAATGATATCACACGCTGTATCTCCTAACTTGGTAAAAGTTATCCGCTGCTACCCAAAATGTTCAGTTCTTCAGAAGCTGATGTAGCTGCTTGACCTATTGCACTAGTAAGCAGCATCTCGTATTTCAGTAACGTGCCGGTAAAGTTAATTAACTTTATTGGTCCTTGGAAAGAAAAAGTAACAGATTTACAGACTACATGCGATCGGGAATATTCATTTTGATATTAATTTCCAGATTCAGACTAATATTCCAGTGTGGAATTGCTCCGTAAAGAGTTCAGTCTGCTTCAGACAAACTTGCTGGTTAGGGCTGTCAAAATTGCTCAAAAATGACGTTCGAATATTCCCTCTAAAAAAACACAAATTTTCGAACTATTCGAACATCTGGTTGCGCATTTTGCCGATGACGCACATTACGTCAACAACAGGACAAATGAATGCAAAGGAGACATAACTGCTTGTATAGGTAGTCTATTTAAGTTTGAACATATCTGGCCAGTGCCGCCGCTCCCACCACGCGCTAACTGTATCTTACATAGCTTGCGTACAACTTTATCTCGCGGCTCAACAATTTTACCTCCTACCGACCAAAATCCAAAGTACTTCCAGACATGGCTTTTTAGATTTTGGGGGGTTAAAACTGCTTTCTCTGCTGCGGTCGAGTTTGGCTCTGCACTTCCTGCCATCTTCCATGCAAGACGCGTCAACTTTCAGCAGTGACGTCGTGCCAGACAGTGCGACTCCTGTGACCTGTCCCTGAACCCTCAGCCATGCCTCTACTGCCGCGGGCGGTTTTTTCCCACTTTGTTTTTTATCCGAATATAAATTTTCACCTTCGAAATTCTTTTTTTTTTTTTTTTAACTATTCGAATATATATTCGAAATTAGAATATTCGTTGACAGCCCCATTGCTGGTACACCATCTAAGGGCCGGAAAGGTAAAAGTGTTTACAGTTTTTTCCCGCCAACAGCCACACTAGCCATCATAGACTCCTCCGGGCTACATTCCACTGCCTTCTTAAGCTCTGTCCAACAACTCTTTAGCAACTTTGTAGTCGCAATGCCGTGAATCATACAAATGGGGCTAACAGAGCACACTCGCAGTCAGCCTCTCCTCGAAATGACACAAATTGTCAGATGCAGCTTTGGGAAAGGGAGGCTTCAGACGCTGTTAGACGATCCTACGAGCACTTCGTCTGAAGCAGACTGAGGCCTCTATAAATAATCATAAATGCTTAGTCATCATCTGCAGGCTGTTGCTCTGTCGTTAGCTCGCCTGCAGTTTAGAGTTTAACCCTGGTTGTCTGGAACAAGTCGCATGGTCTCTTAAAACCCGACTGCTTAGTCATCAGAAGCTGCGGTTTAATCTGAAACATCGGCTTCTTGTTTTTATAGTTTTTGTTCACTGCCAAGATTTAACACTTTGTTGGCTTCTCCAGCAAGATTTCTGGGAAATAATCCACTTGACGAGGAACGTTCAGCCAATAAATGACAGAGCAGCAGCCCTCTGGAGTGCTGAGCTGGACTCGTCATGTGGGTGCGAGGTTCTCAAAGCTGCAGACAAAGGTATAAAAGATTTCTTCCTCACACTGAAAAAAAATGAAGTTTGTTGTGAGTACAATTCCAACATTGTGCTTATTAGATTCCCTGCAGTCCCGAGATTTAGAGATTATTTCTATCATGATTGCAAGAAGGTGCCGATTAAATCAAATCAACCACTCGGCTGCATGTGATCTGATTTAGAACAGAGTGACTGACCAAACAAGATGTATGTCCAGCTTTCACAGCTTTATTTCAACTTATCATGTTTAAACTGTGACTCTCTTTGACGTAAGACAAATAAATGTCTCATTTAACAATTTGTTGATCATCAGTTAATTCACTCATAGTTACCAAACAGACACAAGCACTTTGATATTTCAAAACAACATACACACATTGCTGTCGCTTTGAATGAAATAAAAAAATGTAAACAAAATTTGAGGTGTTTTTTTTCCTATTAAAAACTCCGGAGGTAAAAGTTGACACAATCAAACCCAGAAGAGAAACATTCTGCTGAGAGTGGGGCATTGCTGCCACCATGATAAAAAAAGGATTCAGCTCACTTTCCAGTATAAGATTGTTTTAAGTCATGTTATTTTTTTCTCGTTATCACTTGATACCAAATGATTCTGTTTCAACAAGGAACTTTGTTTTGTTATTACCACATGAATTTGTCTTGTTGCAGCGTGGGAAGTTTTGCGATAACAAACGTTTCTTGTTTTAACAAGGTACACCGGCATTTTGTAATAAGAAAAATGTTGTGATACAACAAGTTATAAGCATTAATCATTTACTTAAGTAAAAGTAGCAATACTAAACTGAAAATACTCCACCACCAGAAAAAATCTTCCTTACTTATGTAAAGGTACATGAGTATTATCAGCCAAATGTATCGAAAGTACTCATTCTGTTGTAAACGTTGCCTATCAGTGTTTTACTATTAAATGTGCTGTTTTTGGATTAATATTATTGCTGCATTGATGTTTGTTACATTTTAACTGCCGTAGATGTTTAACATTGAGCTAATTTTAACTAATTGATCTACTGTTGGGTAGTTTAATCTACAGCATTGCATCATATTCTATAAGATCATCATCCTGTGAGAACCACGTTATCTCTAAAAAGTCGACGTTTCGTGAACTCAGAAAAACAGCCCCTGTTTTCAGCTTCGTGACGATGCATTTTCCAGGGGTTTTAAATGTCTCAACCCATAAAAAGAAACACAGTGAGATGCTGTGTAAGAGCAGTGAAAACAATCACCTTGACGATTTTATTCAACTTGATGACACCGGTGAAATGTTGCCTTTATACATATTTCCACGTAAGCTGTACAAAATACTAAAAGAAAATAGATACTAATATTGTCTTCGGTACATGTCCAGACATGTTGTCCTCTCCAACGTGTCGAAGCCATGACTGCACGTTTACAATGTCGAACACGTTCTAGAACAGATATTTCCAAATGTCCAGCAAGACTACTCTGATTCTGAAGGATGTGTCAGAAGAAGAAGAAGGGGAGGACTACAGCCAAGCGTGATGCATCATCTTCAGAAGAAGAAGAAATCCCTCGAGCTGAAAGACAGACTTTCGCGTCAAAAGATGGGAAAATAACATGGTCCTCAACAGCATATGACAAACGGGCCAGGACAACAGAACAAAATGTGTCGACAATGAGCCCAGGACCCACAACATTATGCCATTTCCCATGACCGCGACATGCTACCTGTTCATCACACCAGCGATGGAAACAAATCATCCTGGAGATGACAAATCTGCAGTGCTTTTTAAAGTATGGCGATGGAAAAGAATGGATGAGACAGACCTGCATGCCTACGTAGGGCTGCTAATCTTAGCAGGCGTACACAGGTCCCGAGGTGAGGCTGCAGCTAGTCTATGGGATGCAGAGAGAGGAAGGATGGTTTTACGTGCCACGATGCCACTCAAACCCTTTCACGCTTACTCAAGACTGTTACGATTTGATGGCCGCGAGTCACGAGCTGCAAGACGCGCAACAGACAAACTGGCAGCCATAAGAGAAGTCTGGGACAAGTGGGTGGAGCGGTTGCCATACCTCCACTGCTTGCATCAAAGGAAACAGAGGTCTTCTCGTCAAAGTTCGCCTTCACGCCCTCAACCGCTCTAGTTTGCTACCTCCCACAGAAAAACAAGATAGTGGTACTTCTGAGCACAGTGCACACAGGCTGAAATTAGCGCTCGCCGGGACGGGAAACCAGCCATCATCCTAGACTACAACTGCAACAAGGGAGGTGTGGACGACTTAGATAAGGTGACTGGAACATACAGCTGCAAGGGGGATGACAGCCCGCTGGCCCCTGGTCATCTTCCACAACATCTTTGATGTTTGCTCCTACAATGCCTTTATGATATGGAGAGAGAGATCAACCCGGGCTGAATGCCTCTTAAGCGGAACAAGAGGAGGGTGTTCCTGTTGCAGCTGGGAAAGGCACTTGTAACGCGACTCATCGAAAGAAGGGAGCGCCACAGAAGCATCTGCAGCAATTGTGAAGGCTGTTCAGAGGGCTGGATCCCGAGATCAACCTGAGGCTCCAGCGCTCCTAGTCATGGTCCCGGCCAGGGCGAGGAAGAGGAAGAGGTGTCAGTCCTGCCCACCGAAGACAGACTGTAAAACACATACTGTGTGCTGCCAGTGTATGAAATATATCTGCAAAGGCTGTGCACTTGCATACTGCCGTACATGTGGTAATCGAGGCTTTGGTGAACATGGGACAGTTTGACATGCAGGACAAGGGGTGTATACAAAATAAGAGGGCCGCGGGAGGGTTAAAAAAATAAACACCATATTTTGAGATACAGGGTTTTCAGTGGACAGGAAGGGTATGAACAATTGTCTCTGAGATGTGGTGGACTAGAAGTATAAAGTAGCATAAAATGGAAATACTCAAAGTAAAAGTACCGCAAATTTGCATTTAAGTACCGTACTGTAAATGTACTTCCACCACTGGTGATTATTAATTATTAAGTTATATTAAAGGCTCATGTTTAAACAGAATTATTTGGTTATGTAGTGATAACAACAAAATGTCATCATAGCATGAAGAATATCTTATAGTGTGAAAATGTTCTCGTTTTAACGATAAGCTGAGAAAATATATTTTTGAAATTGTGGCAGCGTTACGCTGCTGTACTTACTCATTGAGGTGTTGTGATATCGAAGGCAGCTGGAAGCATCAGCTGTGTCCCATTTCAGGCTCAGACTGACTGATGTCACCTGAATTTAGAGCAGACAACTGGTATTTATCCTTTGGTCTTCAATATCCCACAATCCTTTGTGCTCTGGTCACGTGTCGGACCCTGTATGCCCCGCCCCTCCAAGGAGGCGGAGCCTGAAATGGGACAGAAGCGGCTTGTGCGGTGGCGTCTCCACAGGATCAATTACATTAAATACATTAGAATAAATTAGAACAGAAAAAAGTTGTTCAGTTGAACTTCAAAATAAAAGTCCAGTGGATTGTTTTATCTTGAAGTGACCTGCAGTCATCTGTGCTCTTAATAAAATATTATTTTTAATTTTAAATAAATAAATAAAAGTATTGTCAACATCAGCCATGATTCATCACTGATCAGTGTGTGCGAGGCCGTCTCCATGGCAACATTATCACATGACCCGAACCACATTAAAGATCTTTACTTAAGATTCTTCACTAAAAGGTCATCTGTAACGTTTCCATGGTAGCAGAAGGCATAAGAAACCCTGGTTGCTATGACAACATGGCTGACTACAGGAACTGTGGCTGGACCGTGACCATGTGAACTCACAGGATGATGGAGCTGGTCAGGACCAGCTCAGTCCAGTCCCGGGAGGTGGAGCAGGACAAAAACCTGAAAGTCTGACCTGATCCATCGCAGTTTGGGGTTCGCTGCTCAGTACTGATCTGGTTTGGTTCTAGTTTGGTTCTCCTGAGCTCCAGGTTCTGGTTCTCCAGGCTGACTGATGTGGTCTGGATCTGTACTGGTCCAGGGTCTGCACCAGTCCTGGTCTGGTCTGGTCTGGTCTGGTTCAGTCCAGGTTCATGTCAGTCTGAGAGCAGCTGGACGAAGGAGGACGGAAACAATCCTCTCCGGTCCGGTTCGTCCTCTATGTAACCATGCTGCGCACACGCACACACACACATTTATTTACATTTAGAGAAACTTGAACTATATATATATATATATATTTAATATATATTAGTGATTTGACAAAAATATATATTAGTTTTGGTCACATTTTGGTCATTAATTACTTAATTTGCCCGTCTTTCACATTGTCTAATTTTTATTCTTTAAAGAAAACTGTAATATATTTCATCATGGTTTTTCTATTCCAAAGGTAAACTTTGTATTCGGCATAAGTCTCGTGTTTGTCGTGAAAAAAAAAGGGGTTGGCTATTTTAATCGAATAGTTTTCGTTAAGAAAAGGAACACTGAGGTTTAAAAAGAGTCAGATTCAGGTGAACGTGAAGAAACAGCTCGGAGGACAGCTGAGGCCACTTTGCCGCAGTTTCTCCAGGGCACCAATCAGAGTGCAGGATGATGATACGTACCCACCAATCACTGTCCTCCTGTCCCAGGACCACCAGCACCTGCCCCTCGGAGAAGCTCAGCTCATCGTGATGGTCGGCCTGGCAGTCGTACAGCGCCTCGACCCGACGGCTGGTCGCACCCCGAGGCTGGTGGACATAAGCAAATAATACTGAATACTGTCCTAATAGTATTTCTAATAAATATCAATAATTATTAGGAAGGGGTTAAGATAAAAAAAAAAAAAGCTCACTGCCAAAGCAAATGAGCAAATGTAACTAGGTGGCTGCAAACGATTTATATAGTTGTCTCTAAGGTGTTGCTTGCTAAGGCATCAGTAGGTGGTTACTATGTGTTCCTGTGGGGTTGCTAGGGAATTAGAAGGTTTTTGAAGATCTCACCAATGATCTGCGAGGAAGCGGCTGTGGGGCGGGGCCTCTTCTGTCAGTCTCAAAGCTCTGAGAGCGCTGATTGGCGGGAGACCCGTTGGGCGGTGCCTTACTGGCAGGGTGCAGGAAGTGGGAGGAGCTACTGTCACTGTCTGCCCTCCGAAAACCTCAGAGAGAGAGAGAGAGAGCGAGACAGAAAAATGAATGTAAATATTTCAATATCAAGTTACTTTAAGGAATTTGGAGTTCGTGTTCACGTTTCAAAGGCAGCTGGATTTGCAAAGACATTTCTCGCTCATCGTTTGATTGGAAGGCAGCTAAAAGGTATATAAAAAGGTACACGATTTTAATCTTTTTTTTTTTTTTTTTTTAAATCAGGCCAAAAATAGAATTACAATTTACCATGTCAGTTAAATCAGACAGTTGGAGAAGCTGTGGCAATATGTAAATATTCCAACTTAAGCAAGCATTTAAATCTGTCTATCTATCAAAATCTATTTTAAAAGTAACACAGCCTGAGCGAACTCTAGAAATAAACCAATGTTTGTACAGGATGCTGTCTGTACAAGGATCTGGTTAAAGCCGACTCCACCTTCTCTTCAAAACTGGAAATTAACAACACATTTTAGTAATGGGGACGAAAACCTACAGTTAAGGAGTTAATGGTTTGAATGTGTAATGTGAATCTGGAATTACATCATGAAAAGATAAATACAGCCTAGTAGATGTAAAAGATTCAATTATTTAAACTTTAATACAGATGATCAATCAAGCTGACAGGTTGGCCATTTAATTAAAGTATTTCTTTAATTCATTATTTTTATTTAATAATTGTTTTCCTTTGGCAGATTTAGATTTTTTTTTATATTTGTGATAAGTTTTCTTTTCTTCATTTTCGATAAAGCAACATATATTTCCTTTAAAACAAAAGAAAAAAGAGGAAGAAAAGACATGAAGAATATTGGAGGCGATAGAAGCAACTGGAAATGTAACTTGCACTTTTGAAATAAAAGTGGGGCAACTAAAAATTATTTCCATTATCGATTAATCCGCATATCTTCGCAATTAAACTGATTAATTGTTTGGTCTACAAAAATTCCAGAAAAGAGTAAAACATAAACGTTCATTGCAGTTTCCCAAAGTCCAAGGTGTCTTAAAATTGCCTTTGTCTGTTTATTATAATATTAGACCCGGAAGATCCCACATCGGAGAAGCTTGAACCATTAAATATTTGACAGTCTTGTTTGAAAAACGACGTAAACGATTTATAGATTATCAAAATATTTGGCAGTTAATTTTCTCTTGATCAACTAAAATCGCCCGATCGACTAATCTACAATAAAAGTATTAAAAAGACAGCAAACAAAATACAATGATATGTATGAAAATGTCAACTAATCTGTTCAAAGTATTGGATAAAAAACTAGAATTTACAGTCTAACTTTGTCGTCTCCCTGTAATTCCTCCTCCACGGGTTACAGCTCCTGGGCCTTAACAGTGAGCTACCATTTATATACAGTTACACATGATAGATCCATCAGACTCCAGACAGATAAAACAGACATGCATCTGAGAGGAAGAAGCTGGAAGTACCTCTGTCTGGACGTTCAGCCAGCGAGCTGAGAGGAGAAGATGGACTGGAGAGACAAGACAGACAGACAGACAGGTTTATTATCGGCTGTATGATTCAGCTTCCGTCCACGAGAGGTCAGTGCAGTCTCTCGGTTCAGCTGTTTCAGCTCCTTCACGCTTCAGCACTCACTGATAACAATGCACTCATGACTTAAACCTTACACATCTTCTTCTGTTCATTTAAATGCGTTGGAAAAACACGTGTATCACGTTGTTCCACATCTACATTGAAGCGCTATGATGTTTCCACTGTGTGAAGTATTCAAAACACGAGACTCCAGGGTTTTGTTTTGTTTTTATGGCTCAACCTTTCCATCGAATGGAAATATTTTACATCTGCTGCATCATTTTAGACACACTTCACCAAAATCCAGCCAGACATATTTGGCACCTTTGGACACTCTGGGATCTTACTAGAATTTAAAATAAAGACCTGAGAGTTTGAACAAAGACACGTTTGTGAAGATGAAGCCACCAGAGGACCCCGTCCAAGTAAGAAGGTTTGACAGTGTGGCAATTTCTTTTTTTAATTTAAAACTTATTTAGGGGACACTGAATAAGAAAACTGGGTTTCAACAGGTTGAAGGAACTATTTTAGATATTGGCAGTCTGCGCACAAACCTGTGCATAAGTACACACGAAAGGTAGCTACTTTTTTGTGACACAGTGGTTCCCAAACATTTTTCCCCAGATGTACAGGTGTACACATTCATGTTTTTATTCCCCATTCAGTTGAAGTATAACTGTTAAGTTGGTTTCGTCATGTTTGCCTTCGTACTACTTATGGCAGAAACTAGATGTTTCAACCATTTGCTTTTAGATTAGTATTTGAACAGTTTAACTATTTCAGCTGTTTATCGTTGCCCTTAGCTATCAGTTTAAACCATTTATCCATTACTGGCAACGGGGCCGGCGTGACATCATTCCACTACAGATCCAATCAGAAGCCTTTTTCCCTTCAATGAATTTCTGTTTAAATTCAGTGTGATTGTGTCTCAGATACTCACACACACTTCTTAAAGGAGGAGTCTTGGCCGCTGTAGATCCTGGGACTGGTTGGCAACCCGTAATCTACACACACACAGAGTTAATAACACAGTATCACTGACAGAGTAATTGCAGCGTGTCTCTCAGATCTTACCGTGCTTGCTGGACTCGGAGCAGCTCCTCTTGTGTCGGACGGCAATGGGAGGGGCAGGGGTCGACTGTCTGTTTCGTATCAGGGAGAAGAACACCTCCGCCTCTTCCTCCTCTTCCTCCCCTACTCCCTCCACCCCAGCAGGCGGGGGAGGAGGAGGAACATTGGGAGCTGGAGGACAACAGACAGTAGAGATGGAAGACTGACTTTTTCCTCCAGAACCTGGTCTTTATTTCAGATTTTCCCTTGTTTTATAAGTATATTCGAGGACATTTTGGTGAGAAGCCACCCAGTTTTCTGATCCGCTCTCGTTTTAATTTGCTGTTGATACAAACACAACAATTTCTCCATGTTTACCTGTTTTCTTGATGACTTCAGAATAATGTACATTTCCACAGCATTAATTCCAACAGTAAAACACTATTCTAACTCTGATTATTTCAAGTCGTTTCAAGTGTCTCACCAACCCCCCCCCCCCCCCCCCCCCCCTCCACACACCCCCCCACACCCCATTCAATGCTTACCTCTTCCAT
>CM022473.1:26814455-26832046 GCA_011952105.1 Coreoperca whiteheadi
CATCCTGGACTTCCTAGCTCAGAACTGGTCAGTCTGCTCTGATGATGTTTAAGAGGGATTTCATCTGAGTGTGTGTGTGTTAGTATGTGAACACCTGTGTGAACACCTGTGTGTATTTTTATTTTTTCCTGCTTTTTTATGGGTCCCCCCCCCCCCCCCCCCCCAATCTCTGTTAAACTACTATCACTGAAACTCGTGTTGAGTTTCATCCTGCAGATGTTGCATTAAAAAGCCCACTGAGCACAAAACGTTATGTATGAGTAAAGATGATCTGTTTACGTTTGGTACAAACCTTTAACCAAACCAAAGATGTGCACAGTTACATTCAGGTATACTTCCTTTAGCCATAGAAACGGTTTGAAAAATGTCTCAGAAGAAAAAAAGATTTGGTTTGTTAAGATTTAAGTGAGAATGAAGACTAGGTCAATTTCATGTTTTATTACTCATCATATGATGCTTTTAGGGCTAAACTTTTTAGTAAAATGTCCTTTATTTCTGAGGAGTTCTTCTGGTTGGATGATGATAAACAAGACTAAAAGTCTACAGCCATGCTAGCGGCTCTGTGAGGCTCTGCCGGCTAAATACTAACATTTGCTAATGCGTTCTAAACACCAACTACAGCTGGGGCAGATGATAATGTCATCGGTTTTGCAGGTATTTGGTCATGGACCCGTATGTATTGGACAATAAGGCTCACCTTTGACCCTGGGGGGCAGCGGAGGTGCAGGGGAGGACGGGGGGGGGGGGGGCGGGCTGGAGGCGGAGCCAGAGGGCCGGCTGTGGAGCTCCATTGCCATGGCGAGCCTCCTTCCCACACAGAGCAGACCTCCTCCCGCTCCTCCAGCTGCTCCAGAGGAAAGCGGGGTGATGGAGGAGGACTGACTGAAGCTGAAGGGGCGGGAGGAGAAGGAGAAGGAGGAGGTGAAGGACGAGGAAGAGGAGGAGCGCTCCTTCTTCAGTGGACCGTTCTGAAACAGAAGAGGAGAAGTCACACCGCTAAAATACAATTATTATTAAACTAATGTGCATTAGTGTTGTAATAAATGGTTTTGGACTAAACTACATTTTGGTAAATATATAAAACAAACAAGGCTTCATGCACATAGACACTGTTATTCTCCAAAGAAGCCAAAATTAAATATGTCCTCAACTACATGGAGATGAATAACACACACTTCAATACAGTTCCTCGAACAACCAAGAAAAAGGGTTAGGTTAGAGTACAAGAAGGACAAGAAAATCTGCTCTAAGAACACCAGACAAATATAAAAATACACAAAATACTAAAGTCCCCATCCTAAAATAAACATTATTGAGTGTCATGATGAATATGAATGTTCAAATATTTTCTTTTTTGCTTACATACATTTTGCTAACTGAGACTTCTGCATTAGAACAACAAGCTTGGTGCGTTCAGCCACTACTTCCAAAATATTAGGCAGATAATAATAATAACAATCCTCAACAAATACATAATGTTATAGCAGAGCTGAGTTGTCATCAGCAAAAAGCAGAAACTGTCGACCTCGACATTTTATCTTCTTGAAAGAAGGAATTAAGCAGAAAAATCTGCAAGCTGTCAGTTGCCGTGGTTACCTTGTCGTCAAAAAAGTCATCGTCGCTATCGTAGAGATCATCATGACGAAGCCTCCACTCGTACTCCACATGGACGTGATGGTCAAACCGGTTGGATTGTGCCTGCTGCAGCTGCGCACACACACACACACACACACACACACACACACACACAGGCACAGTAAGCGTTCACGTTGACGTCAACAGTCGCATGTAGAGACGTTCAACTATGACCTCACCAGCGCCTCACAGTGGCCGTGCTTCAACCTGCGGCTCACGTCCAGAGCGGTCTCTCCCAACTCGTTCTCTGTTCACACACAAACAGTTACGACGTTAATATTACTAAGATGTTCTCTGTCGTCATAATCATCATCGGGAAAAGGTCAGGTACTTTGAAACCAGTTGAAAGTGACGATATTTTTAAAAAGTAACTTTAACTTTCTAAACATGTCCCAACTTTCTAAGAATATCTTCACTTGACAAAAATGTCCTCACTTTCCAAAAATTATATTTTGGAGTGTCACTCGTAGCACGCTCCATAATCAAGGGATAGGATAGGTTGTTCATGAGCCTTATGTGCTTTCATAGTGGTTTGTATTTAATGCATTTAATACTTTCCAATAATTATATTTTGGAAAGTAACGGCATTTTGGCTGTTTTAAGGGTTAAACCTTGTTTTTTCAGGGTTAAGGTTTGAACTAGGATTAGATAAAGGTTAGGGGGTGGGGAACATTAAGGAGAGTCCCCACAAGGGCAGGATACAAACGATGTGTGTGTGTGTGTGTGTGGTTGTGTGTATGTATTACTGATGTGTGTGTTGGCCCGGGCTCTCAGCAGCAGTCTCACACAGTCAGTCTTGTTGTGCAGACAGCTGTAGTGCAGCGCTGTGTTTCCTGCGGACGTCTGCACGTCCACGTTAGAGCTGAAGGAAAAAAATAAAAATACACACAGGTGTTCACACAGGTGTTCACATACTAACACACACACACTCAGATGAAATCCCTCTTAAACATCATCAGAGCAGACTGACCAGTTCTGAGCTAGGAAGTCCAGGATGTGCAGCGACGTCCTGTCAGCCAATAGGACGGCTAGGTGGAGCGCCGTCTCCCCTTTCTCCTGTTGGTATGGAAACACACTGCTAAGTGTGTTTGTTTATAGGAGTTTACCTGTTTGTCTACTCGTGTGTAACTGTATGGGTCTAATTGTACGTGTGTTTACCTGTGTATACCTGCATGTGTGTGGGTGTATACCTATGTGTGTAACTGTGTGTACGTACCTGTATGTGTGTGTACCTGTATGTTTGTGTACCTGTGTGTATTTGTACCTGTATCCATATCTATATGTGTACCTGTGTGTGTGTAGGTGTGTGTGTACCGGCGTGTACACCTATGTGTAGGTGTGTGTGTGTATTTACGTGTTTATCTGTGTGCGTGTACCTGTGTATACCTGTCTGTGTGCGTACCCTTATGTGTTTTTGCCTGTCTATTTATGTACCTGTATGTGTGTCTACCTGTATGTGAGTATACCTGTATGTGTGTGTGCAGCGGCTGACTCAGCTCTGTCCTCTGAGCGTACAGCTGGATCAGACTGTAGATGTCGCAGCTCTTGGTCGCCTCCTGCAGGCTGAGTCGCAGCGCTGCAGATGAGCTGTGGCTCCGCCTCACAAAATGAACGTCCTGATACTTTGATAGGATGAAGTCTTTACGCTCCGCCCTGCGCACACACACAGTATCAAATCCATTTAAATGAAAACTTCGTTTTACAAAAAGAACATACACCTGTGTGCGTGTGTGTGTGTAGAGGTGTGTCTTACATGTGGCTGAGTTGGGAGGGCTTCAGTGACGGACTCAGCAGGTTAGCCTCCAGTATTTCATTAAAACCACAGTTACCAACATTTCTAGCCAACTGGGAGAGACGGAAGAGAGAAGTTTCTCACTACCTGCACTCTAGTGTGGACAGTGCAGAAAATTCAATTAGAAAACAAAGTAAGGGTTAAATATCTGATTCTGTGGACATAAAAATGTGAGGTGAGATGTAAACTATGACTCCCAAGGTGCATTTCAGTAAGAAACATTCAATCACAGAGCTTTAAATTCTGTAATGTGTGCCAATAACGGTGGGTAAAAAGTAAATAGGATGGTGTTTAGAAAACTGATTTTATCTGCAGCTTAAACCTTCCAACAGTGGGGGCTTGAACTCTGTTCTAACTAAACCCACCCGCAACCCTACAGGATTGACTGGAGATAGGATTAGCTTGTTCGCTAACAGACCAGACCTACCAGCAAGTCTGAGGTCCCCAGACTGTCCAGACTCAAAGACTGGATCCTGGAGACGTGGACCCCCATCTCCCTGTGGATCCCTGAACACTCGATACAGGTCAGGATACCCAGATTGGTCGAGAGCCATCCAGGATCTACAGACAGACAGAGAGAGAGAGAGCGAGAATTAAAGTTTATTGTCATATCGATTACATGAGTTTCACTGACATTAGCATCGAAAGTACCGATAGAAAAAAAAAAATCATAAATTTTATTAGCACTGCAACTAATGATTATTTTCATTATAGTAATCTGCCAATTATTTACTCAATTAATCATTTGGTTTGTAAGATGTCAGAAAATTGTGAAAAATCTAACTCTCAGTTCCCCGGAGCCCAAAATGTGACGTTTTCAAAATTGTGAACTATGAACGTGAACTAGTTGTTTTTTTTTTAGCTAGCACTTGCACAACACTGTCAAAAGGTGAGTTTCCATCCACCTGTTTTAATGCGCATTTTCAATTTGCATGAATTAATACATGAAACAAACATCAATGCCATATTTCCATCACATTTATCACACAGTTTTTCACCATTTAACTTTGACTAGCGCTCTTTTAATTACATCATCTTGTCGCGCCCTCTTCTTCTGTGGCGGTTTAATGGCACCAGACCTGAGAATTAGCGTCACCAGCTGTTTATCTCGACAAACCAACTCCTAATAACCGTATAAACGGCCGTGGATGAAAACGCACATTAATTCACATTTTCTTTTGCCGATTTTCTTGAAATTCGGTTAAAATCTGCGCTACATTTGGATGGAAACCTAGGTAACGACACAGCCTGGTTAAATTAAGCTTCTACTGGAGATGGAAGGTCCATGTTTGTTTAAAGGAGGGTGGCGATGAGGTGGAATAAGAAAACAGACAAGACTGTTTGATTGGTTGATTGACTGATTGATTGATTGACAGAGACTACCTGGAGCTCCACAGTCACAGCAGTTGTTGTTTCCTGGCATCCGTCTGATGTCATCAGTGATGGCCCGGGTCAGATCCTCCATGCTGCTCTCCCCACCTCCTCCCCCTCTCCTCCCCCCGTCTAGAGCCACACTCAGAGCCTCCTGCTTACTGTTACTGAGCACCGAGATCCAGCTGGACACACACGGAGAAAAACACAAAACACATTTGATAAATAAAGACAGGATGATACAGTATCAGAGTTTATCAACAGCTCCTCAAAATGAAGTTTATTTTTGACTCACGCCACACACTCGGCTTCATCTTCCGCCAGGAAGTGGTAGGTCCGATTATCTGGAGGACAAAGTGTCTGTTATATATTACGCAATTATATATAAACAAGTGCATTTCTTCCATGGCCATTCAAAATTCTGGATTCTGACTGGCTGGAAGGTGTGGGTTAACATAACTGGACACCTATGATGTTTGTACAGTATTCAACTGTAGGTAAAGACAGTGACAGTGAGGCTAAAGACCTTTGAGCGGACGTTATTTAGTAACCACCACCAACCAAAAAGAGATAAAATAGCTGCTCAATCAGAACCACGCGAGTATAAGCTGAAATGCGGATTTTTTTTGCGTGAAGCCGGACGTCCAAATCAACTGACGGCCGGAGGAGGAGCGAGACGACTTTTAAAATAACGTTAGCCGTGGTGAAGCTGGTAGCCTTGGTCTGAGGGTCGTGCTGCAGGGGTGAGGAGAGACGACTGGAGAGGACACACGACCAAAACTGAACAACACAAAATATGGAGAAGTCACAGGTAAGAGGATGACAAAACTCTTGACTCAACCTTGTGAACCCCTTCCTGTTTAGGTAGATAGGTAGGCCTATGCATAAATGAATGACATTCTAATATATCTAATATATCATTTTGTCGGCCATGTTCTATGCAGAAATATACCCTGCAAGTTCGTAGCTTCCATTACAATCATGGAATGTAGAAACCTGCCGGGTATTATCCCTTACTTACAACAAAATAACATGTGTTTTATGAACTGTTTATATCACAAACTAATATTATATATTGTATGATTATCTGTTATTATATTTATGCTTATGTTCACATTATGCTTGATTTAAGAAGCTGTGTGTGTGAGTGTTTGTGTGTGTGTGTGTGTGTGTGTGTGTGTGTGTGTGTGTGCGTGTGTCTTACGAGAGATAAGGTCGAAGCATTTCTTGTCCTCCACACTGGGTTTAACCTGACAGGTGAGCAGGTTGAGTCTGGTGGGAGGTTTATTAGGCTGAGAGAGAGAAGAGGGGGTGATCAGTCTCAAACTATCTTTATTTGTATAACGCCTTTCATTCAGGTTATTGCAGGTTAGAGTGCTTTACAGGTAACTGACAAACTTGTAAGAGTGGTGTTGATGACCACTACCTTGTCTTAAATGTTAAAAACACAGTGGAGATGGTGTTTGACCCCAGCGGTGTTGGCAGCCACAAGCATGTGGCCATCCACGATGGAACGGTTTCACAGGTCACCTCATATCTTTTATTGACAACTCATTAACCTGGACCGTCCATGTGGACAGTCTCTGTTGCAGATTACAACAACTGCACTCGACTTGGACTATTTTTAAAAAAGGGGTCCAACTAATCCAATTAATTTCTTTGTCTGCTACAGACTGCAAAACACAAATATAAATTAAACATCTCTATAATTGTCACTTTGGCCTGGTTAGATGCTGGTGTGGTCCTTAATCTTCAGTACCACTAACAGCACCCTACCTGCCCGTGACATGTAGGCACTGACACGCCCCTCCAGCCTTTCTGATATTTCCCCAAATACCTTTTTCCTTCTTCTTAAAAAGCAGAAAAATATTAACAATACATTTAAAAACATGTTGGCATAATTTTTGGCTACGAAAAATGGACTTTAAGGATTATTACTTTAAAGTTAAAAGGTCAGAGGTCACAGCTAATCACACACACATAAACACACACACACACACACACACACACAGGTGAGCTCACAGTAGCGTGTGCAATGGTCAGGTAACAGTTGTGAACTGAACATTTCCTCTTCTGCCACATTTTCCTCAACCTGAAACACAAACAGACACACAGTTTTAGTCTTACTACGAATATTAATATTACTGATGGTCAGTGTCTATGTTAGTGTGTTTTGGGGGTGTTTTGTCTTTTACCCGTCACTCTTTTTGTAGAGGAATCCTGTTCTTTCTGTCCCGTATTGTTTGTCTCCCAGCAACTGATGCATACTGTACACCTGCTTAGGTAAAGAGTCCTACACACACACACACACACACACACATTAATTACCTGTTGAATAGTATTACAATGTGAGTTAGAGTGTTTGTTGTCTCTGACCTGGTCTGTGTGGACGACCGGCCTCAGCTGATCTCTGAGAGACACAAGCTGCCTCTTCTCCTCCTCCTGACGCTGCTTCACCTGCAGACACACAACAGCTCACCTGAGCCCTTTTCTTCACATGTGGCCCAACTAACCCAGGCTAACATGCTGTTCCCAGGCTAAAAGTATCCTGTTAATACTCATCCAGCTAATTTGGTTATTGAAACACAATCAGAGGTTGTTTTTTTTTTTAATTTTACATTCAGTTATTTTGAATAACAGTGAGCTCTTTTTTTAAATAAAGGCAACATGTTTGAAGAGTTGGAACAATGATCAGCTCTCAGATGATTGATCAACGGCTGGTCATGTGATTGCAGTTAGATGAGGTAGGTGTGTAGGGAAGCCTCCAGTGGTGGAAGAAGTACTCAGATCTTTTACTTAGTAAAAGTAGTAATATCACAGTGTAGAAATACTCTGTTGCAAGTAAAAGTCCTGCATTCAAAGAGTATTGGCCTCAAAGTTCAAGACTTAAAGTTCAAAAAGTTAAACTACTCATTATACATAATGGCCCATCTCAGCTTAATGTGTAATTATATTATTGAATTATAATTTTTGATGCATTCATGTGTACATCACTTTAATGTTGCAGCTGGTAAAGGTGGCACTCATTTTTCACTATGATCCCTTCACCATTGCCGGGTAGCGTGTGAAGGGGTCAATAAAGCCTTATCTTAATCCATAAAAATAAATCCTAATTTATTTGTAGATTGTATTTCGCATTATTAATAGGAACCTGCAAAGTAACCAAATGTATCAAATAAATGTTGTGGAGTAAAAAGTACAATATTTCCCTCTGAATTACCAATAAAGAGAAATACTCAAGTCAAATTGTGTATTTAAGTACATGTACATGAGTAAATATACTTAGTTACTTTCCACCAATGGAAGCCTCCCTTTGCTGCGGAGGAGCATAATGTCTTGCAATATTTTTATTTGGGTTGGTTCATTTTTAAGGGTGGATATTTTATTTTGTTGAGTATTTTATCATATATGGGTATTTAAATATTTCTTGTGCAAATTAAAATGTGATAATTACACCAACAGATTGTAATAGTTTCTCTCTCCTACATGTTCTCATCTAAAATCATCACACCTCTAGGAAAGGGAGTCATTTGTATCTGAAAATGAATTCACATTTGGGGTTTCACTCTTAAAACTCCTGTGAATGAGCCACTACGTTTGCAGGTTTGAGCTTCAGGACTTGTTGCTCTGACAGCAGCAGCAGATCATTTTAAAAACTGTGTCAAGTCATCAATAATCAAATTAAGCTAACATTAACAAAACTAATCTGCCAGGACCCCTAGAGGCTGCGCTGTTCGTCACAGCCACAATGTTAAATGTGTACTGCTGCTCCCTGTTGTTGTCGTACCGTCGTCAGGACTCCATTCAGCTCCTCCATGTACTGCTTCAACCTCTGCGTGGTGGAAACACACTCCTCCAGGAAACTACACACACACACACACACACACACACACAGATACTGTAAATACAACCATGTCCGTTTACTGCATGTTGGCTTGTTCGTGTGTGTGTGTGTGTGTGTGTGTTCTCACTTGTTGTGGCTGTGGTAGTGTTTGATGAGGTTCTGCAGCAGGTCGACTCCTCGCTTCGTCTTTATCTCGTTGACCTTAATCAGATACTGAGAGAGAGAGAGAGAATATTTATTGGAGCGAGAGAGGGCAGGACATGTTGTTGCTGATGGTTATGTGTCAGAGTGGAACAACAACAACAGGAAGAAGAAGAAGAACGCCGAGTCACCGACCTCACACATGCTCAGTTGGAAGGAACGTCTCTCCTTCTCGAGCTCCTCCGCAATCTCTCCTCCGCTCACCTCGCTCCTCACCATCCCATACTGACGAGCTAACTCCCTCTTCTCCTTCTCCACCTGCTTACTGCACACACAGACACACGTTAAATGTTTTATCTGAATCCAATAATTAGAAATACTCCAGACGGACCGACTGTGGGTTTTATCAGCGGTCTTTTTTTTGTAACCTGTCTCCACTAACCAGTCAGCGATTTTGAGATGCTTGTACTTTACTTGAGTATTTCAAATTAACGCTACTTTATACTTTTTACGCCATTAAATTTATCTGACAGTTATTGTTACTAGTTGCTTTTCAGATTTTACATGAAAAATAAGCTTGTAAATTACAACACGTTTCCAACCCTTTTGGCTTGTGACCCCTAGGCTGGGAACCACTGGACTAAGGATTTATTTTGAACAAACCAGAGTTGGTGATTGTTGGAACAGTGGAAAGACTAATGAAGACGTTTTTTTGGTGAGTTTTATGTTGTTCTGCCGAGCTTGAATTAAGTGTTACGATGACCTACATTTTACTGATAATACTTCTGTACTTTTACCTAAGTAGGATTTTGAATAGAGGAATGGAGTGTCTTTATATTTCTGTA
This sequence comes from Coreoperca whiteheadi, assembly GCA_011952105.1. Classification (NCBI taxonomy): domain Eukaryota; kingdom Metazoa; phylum Chordata; class Actinopteri; order Centrarchiformes; family Sinipercidae; genus Coreoperca; species Coreoperca whiteheadi. The sequence continues at coordinate 26,824,084 of CM022473.1, forward strand.
TTGGTACTTTTACTTGAGTAAATGATCTGAATACTTCTTTCACCACTGACAGTCAGACTGCTAAATATCAGTATCACTGACCAACAGTCATATGCTGCTCAGCAGAGAAATGTTAAACCATCACTCAGGACTGTCGGTACATAATCACATCACATCTCTGACAGCACTGGACATTAAGTCCACAATACACTCACATCAAGAATTAGCTCTCTTGTGAAACTTAAACTCTTTCCTTCCATCATCTAGTGGTTTTACTGAAGTCCGACGGAGGCTCTGGAGCTTAAACCATGATTTTGTGGTTGTTGATTGTAGACTCAGCCACTGATTGTAGCGTACTCAACACATGTACTCACACCAATAGTGTCCAGAACATATTCAACCTCCACTGTATTAACAGTGACAGTTACAACAAGTGATTTAGCTCCTCCATTTGATCACCAGTAACGGTAGATGAGAGCAGCAATACAATATATCCTCCAAGTTACCGATGTTATAGGATCTGGAGTACACGGTTATAGTAAGAGCTTTTTATTCACAGTATGAATCAGGAAATAAACTGTTCACACAGACTCACTTACCACATATACCAACGTCAGCCATAGCCTACAGCCGTCCCATGAAAAGATAGATAACATCAAAAAGGTAGAAAGAGATGAAAAGGGTAACTGGACATTGTGAAATAATACACAGTAATGGAGATGTGTCCAGTTTTAAAAACAAGAGAAGAAAAAGTTGCCAGATCTTATGAAACTTTCTGGTCAAGCCAAGAGTAGTGTGCTTTAGCTGTTCAGGTTTAAGATGTTCCATTACAGCCTCCAGAGTAGTCTTTATTAAATGGTGGTGCAGTCTTTTTCCATTTGAGAAAAATCCTTGGTTAAGCGAGCAGCGAGCAGAGAGAAAGCCACAACTGCAGCTTGGTTAGCAGGGATTTTTAAAGTCCTCAGCGACCAATCTGAATATGGCTGTCAAAGGGTCGGGATCGATAACTGTGCCACATACATATGAAAGGTTTTTGTTTGTTTTTCTAAACCCTTCCAAAAATCCTCCGGCCTCTGGTACGGTCAAAACAATTCTTAACTACTCCAATTTGCTGCTGGTCAGATGGAGCCTGTGAATTACTTCAAAACTGCGGCAGGCCGTGGCTGCTGCATATTGATAAGGAATGAACCCGACCAATTGCTTACTGCCAGGACATTTCAGATGTTTGTGAGCCCAGCTGCTCCTTATCCCACTGCAGATCCCATTGAAGGAGATGCAGCTGCATGAATTGTCTCACATAAGATAGATGCTGCGTGATTTTTGCAGTGGGTCAAATTTCCAAGAATCCTTCTATCCAAATGTTCTGTGGGACAAACCTCCCAATCTGTAGGTATCAGAAGAAGTGAGACCCTTGAGAAAGAGCTGTTTACAATTAAAATCAATCCTAAACTGTCCCCAGATCTTTCTTTTTTGTTTTTTATTTAATCCTGATTAAAACATGCTTTATGTTGACACATTATTACCTTATTAAAAAGCTCTTACTACAACTGTGTGCTCCAGATCTCATCCTGTCTTAATGTCCTTTCTGTTGAAGCACCAGTTTGAGCCCTGAGTTGGTTGATGTGTGGACATGTTATACTTTCATTTCACCATGGTCATCCTTACATCTTTTACCATCACGTGTTTTGTTCTTACTACTACTCGAGCACTCCGGGTTTCTGAAACCATAATGATGGTATTTACATGCACAAACACATAACCAGGATCCAAAAACCTGATAATAATAGAGATACCAGTGTGCTTATAAACAATTTCAGTTTCCTTAAGATAAGAGATCATTCACTGAGATCATTACTCACAATCTGCTCTCATAGTCCCTCCATGCTCTGTCAAAAGGCTTCTTCAGATCCTACAAAGAGAAAGACATAGATTGATATTGTCATTAGCTTTAACATCAACACATTCCTGCTCCTATAGATGAACTCTGTTTTCTTGTGGACTCTCAGTGAGCTTAATGACAGAATCTACACACACAGATCCAGATTAAATGTTTATCAGTCCATCCAGTCTGACCTGAGGTCTGTCACAGTTTATTTGTATCATACAGGTCATATGAAAGCGTTAAGTAAAGATAAAGAGAGTCCTCACCCCCTTCACCTCCCTCAGGTCTCCTTTAACCAGAGTGTCCAGGAAGAAGTTGATGTTGTGGAGCATGCTCTTTAACTGCACACAGACACACACACACACACACAAACACACGCATACAGGTCATCTATGGTGGAGAAAATTCACTGTTGAAAGGCATCATGGGTAATACTTTACTGTACTGCTTAACATGAACAACACTAAAAATGTGCACATCTACTTGAAAAATACAATTAAAGTAACTTCCACTGTCAACAGAAATAAAAACATGAAGTATAGTGAAGGGCAACACGCAGCATGTTGTTCGTTCAACAATGGTAATGAGTAATGTGCAGACAAATAACCACATCCAGTTGGTTTTTAATCAGAGATTTGCCCAATAGAGTGTTTAATGGATCAGGTAAAAACTAATCATAGGGTCTTAATTAGGGAGTTTCTCAGTGGAGTTCTGAACAGACCGGTTAAGACCCATTTGGATTTAAATCAGACATTTTTCCAATTGAAGTTTGGAAAGGACCAGAGACAACTGGTTTTTAATAGAGTCAAGATTTTTCACAATTACATTCCTGGAATGGACCAGTTAAGTAATTATATGTTTCTAACTGGGGGATTTCTCAATGGAGTTTGTAAGGGACACAGTTGGTTTGTATTGTTATTAGAGATTTTCCAATAGAGTTTGGAATGGACTATTCCAGCCATGATTTGTGTGTCAAGTACCGCCCACGGATACTCAGCTTACTTTCTAGTTTGCCAAGATATGCTGTTGTTGTGATGTTTTCTATAGTAGCAGGAGAGTTGTGAGTATCGCCATCTGGAGCTGCTGTGCTGACTCTGGGAAACCGTCTCATCCTCTGACTGTTAGCTTCGCATTTAGCAACTGTAGCGACAGTCTGCTAACCCACAAACTAGCTAATGTTAGTTACATTACCTGCTGTGTTACCATGGTATTGAATTTCTCCAGAATCTCATACCCTACATTTAACTGGAACCATAGGTTTTTAATTAGAGGGTTTTACATGGGAGTTTAGAATAGACTTGTTAAAAGCCAACTGATTTAAAATAATAATAATAATAATCGATCAATAGAAGTCTTGAATGCAACTGTTTAGCTCCATTTGGGTTAAACTAGAGGTTTTCCAAATGGAAGTTTGGAAAGACCAGTTAAAGCACTAACCATAGGCTTTAGCTTGTGGCGCTTTTCCACTACACCGTACCAGCTTGCTTTGACTCGACTCGACGTTGTTTGGTTTTCCAATGTATAAAAGTTGTACCTGTACCTGCTTCCAGGTATTTGTTTTCGTATCAATTCCGGCGAGGTTCTGAGCGAGCTGAGGCGATACTAAAAGGTCACGTGAAAACACGGCAGACTGCTGATTGGTCAGAGAGAATCGTCACTATTCATTATTGCACGCGCCAGACAGAGTATCCTGAATAGCCCCGCCGTTTTTAAATAGTTTGGCCAGAGATTGCGCGATATACCCGTTACTATTATGGCTACTCGGAAGAATACGTCGCAGTCAAACAAAACAACGTTTGTCTTCTTGCTGTGAGAAACAGCCACATCCCGAGGATCACAAACAGCATACACTCGATTTCCTCCATTGTCCCGTGTGTGTGGGTAACGGGTGTGTGTCTCTGCAGTTTCCCGCGGCATCGCTATGACGATCAGGTACTATTGTGGAGGTACTATCCGCAATGGAAAACGGAGCAGAAAGCGAGCCGAGGCGAGTCGAGTCTAGTCGAGCTGGTGCTGGTAATGGAAAAGCGCCATTAGATGCTCTTAACCAGCTTCAGAACAACTGGAGGCAGTGACTGTTATCAGGTGCAAGTGTTGTGACCTCTGTGACGTCGTACTGCGGTCACTGATGACTTACCAGGTTCTTCATTGGAGAGAGGAGCTCTTTAGAAAAGTCCGCCAGTCGGCAGAAGGCAGAGCCGACCTCCGTCTCTCCATTTGAGTGACAGTTGACGGACAGCTTCTCCATCGAATGAATGTACTGCTCCAGGTGAGACACGTGGTCTGACAGAAAGAAGTAGCAGTGTTAGTACAGGAGCTAACGTGTGTGTGTGTGTGTGTGTGTGTGTGTGTGTGTGTGTGTGTGTGTTTGTGTGTGTGTGCGTGTGCGTGTCTGTGTGTACCTTGTCCTGATGTGTATTTGGCTTTAGCAGCTTTCTTCATCTTCTGCAACACCAACCGGTCACTGTCCAGAACCTGAACACACACACATATTTAACAGTTGATAAATTCAAACCTCCGAGATGTTTAAGTTATCATTTTGTGAATCTGCTTCTGTGTTTGTGTGTGTGTGTGTGTGTGTGTGTGTAAGCGTGTAGAGAGGCAATAATTCACCTGCTGACTCAACACACACACACACACACACACACACACACACACAGAGCGCGAGCTTTGTTCTCTGAAAACAGGCCGCTACATTCCTGTGTGAGTCTCATCATCTAAATCTCCACATGAAGCAGCTGAACTCAGATGTTGCTGTTTTAAACCGAAGCTCAGTCCGATAGTCAGAAGAGAAGATATAAATGTGTCTATCCTCAGAGATTTTACCGCACAGTTTATACTCAGATCTCTGTCGTTATTATTTATGGGTGCGTTAGACCTTTATCACAAGCTGACGTTTAGATTTTTCATAGTAGGAAAAGCACAAGTGTTAATAACATTAACGATGGCTCCATGCTATTCAAGTGTCCCAGTAAGTCATGACAGTAGGATCAGTGAGCCAGCATGAACAATAACAGGACCCTGAAACCAAAGCAGCTAAATGGAATTCGGCCATCATTCATTTTATTATTTACACCTGTGCTTTTCTTAATGTGACATGTCAAAATGTCCGCTGTGGAAAATGCCTATTGTTAGCAATTTTTGCATAAATGTGATGAACTATTTTGATTTGTTATGTATTTAATTCACTGGATTAAACAAAAACAGACGTTCCTCTCTGGGCATTTTATCCATAAACAGTTTCTCAGTAAATGTACAGAAAATTGACTTGTCAAGATAAGAGGATTTTATCCATATTGCCCACTCCACTTTCAAACATGAGGGGCTTAATTTATCAAATTCCTTTTTAAAAATTAAAAAAATTCCTAAATTAGATTAGAATTAAAAGTAGATTATATATTTTCATTATTGTATTTATAACAGAAAATGTACCTGGCTTAGTTAAGTCAGTTAAAATGTATGATACAGAAATGTAATTGATTGATTACAGTTGAACAGATCTTTTATGGAGCTACAGGGGCTCTGAAGAGTTCGGGTTTGTGTGTCCATGAATCACACTGAAGTGATCCTGTACCCAATTTCTATTTTCTGTTCTGCAGTTGTTTATTTGACCACCAGGTAAAATGAAATCATTTTAAATTCTCCACATGCCGTATCTTTATTCATTTATTTATCTTTCGACTGGCCACTTGTAGAAGTTTCAAAAAAACTGCTGCTGGTTTAGCTGAATTTCATGTAGCGTTTCAAGTTTGGAGACGACAAAAAAAGAGAAACTTTGCAATTCAAACAGTATTTGAAGGGAGGTAAAGAGCAACAACATTTCAGCTGGTCTCACACCTCTGCACGGTAGGGAGCTCTTGACCAATTGTGCACGCCACATGTCATTACAGTCTAACAACCTTTACTCTTAATCCCTTTCATATCAAGAATAAAGTGAGACATAAAGTGAGACATTTGCTGCTTCTGTCCACAACAAGTAACTCTACATTGAGGCTAAGTGGAGCTCCAAAGCGATGTGGTTGACCATGTTTTGCATTTTGGGGGCGTTTCTGTATATAAATGAGTCTGCGCATGCACAGATGGCTGTAGGTTAATTATTGTTCATTAAAAGTAGGTGTGAGTGAGCCTGTTTGATAAATACCAGCTTTCTTGACCACACAGTCTGGATCCACTCAGTCCAGTTCATGTAACACAAACAGGGTGTTACATGCACGAAAGGTTCTCTCATAAAAGATGCAATTTTCAACTTTCTAGCTTCCCCTGAATGCAGCATCAGTGTGCAGGTTGCAGATTAACTCATATCCTCATTAATAATCATCTCTGTGGCTCCTCCTCATTACCCCATTAAGTAACAATAACAATGAATACGAAAGAGGATTAATCTGTTGCCGTGGTTACATATGCCAAAAGGGAGTGGGGGGGGGGGGTGTTAGGCCAGTCGAGCATCGGAAGTCTCCAGGTCAACGACTTCCCTGACTAACAGTGTGTGTGTTGGTGTGTGTCCCTATCTCAAACACACACACCCACACACACACACACACACACACACACACACATCATACAATAGCAGAGCAACAGCACAGCTACACGAACCGTTTGATTTGTAGTTGGACATAAAAATATTTGCAAATAGTCTATTTTGATAGACTCATTGTTGGACTGTTGGTCGGACAAAACATGACGTTTGAAGACGCCAATGTGGACTCTGGCAAGGCCAGATTAACCCAAGAAGAGCCCCCCCCGAGGCAAATATGAGCCATCAAGCATCTCAAAGTGGGAAATCTGTTGTTACTGGCGAAAAAATTCCCAGTGACACAAACTGTCTCTAACTTTGAGACCCGTGAGGAAAAGCATTTTAGAAAATGACATCTATCTCTGATGACCTTTCGGGTTGCTCCAGAAGTATCTTAACCTGTTAGAGGCTGCAGAGATGCACTTCAGACAGAGTCATGAGTAGCCTACACAATGAGGTTGACAAAAAATGTATAATTTTTTTTTTTTAAACTGACTTTGTACAAGATGTAAAACAGAGGTCACGCACAACCTTTACAGCAACAGGGAAAATGTATCTTTTGTAACAGTGACGATTTGTCACAACCAACGAGTTCAGCAGTAATAAAAGTAACTTTGATTACTCGCACAGCTCCTCAGATAGTGATTCATTTCTTCATGCTTCATGAAAATTGAGAGTTATTCTTTATTCATTATAAATTGCAGATGGCGTGGCTTTAATATTTGAGAAACATGTTCATATTGTTACTGTATAGTTCCTGGGTGACAACATTTTCCTCCACATGTCGGGGCGTTGGCATTTCAGAGATCTCTAAAATGCCAACATATGTTTTTGAATTATGTTCACCGGCAGTGTTTCTTTCAGCCCACAAAGTGCTTTGTTCTTGTGCCTCACAGAAGCTTTAGATCAGAGGTTGGGGTGTTGGGGTGGACTTACAAAGTTCAGGACTAACACCAGAGACCGGATCATAATTTAATCTAATATAATCTAATGTTTGTTTAACTTGTTGAGCTTGTTTTGAGCTGTATTTATGTCTATTTCTGTGTATTTACATCGAAAGTAACGACAAACTGGAGTCAACTTCCTAGTATGTGTACACATATGTGGCCAATAAATCTGATTCTGATTTAAGTCTAGACTTCTGCGTGTGGTTACCGGTTTAGAACCTGTTAGAGTCGTCTAATCAGAACCACAAACACCTTCATCACGCTTTAGTTGCTTTTGACTGCAACTGTTTCACTGAACATTTTGCAGATGTATCATTATGCTGTGGAAAAACATTTCTTTAAATCATGTATTTGATGCTGTACATTAGAGGAATATAAATGTAATTTCTAGAAGACAGGGCAGAAAATGCTGATTTTAATCTAGAAAATCTGTGCACAGCGAAGGGGGGCTTACTGGGGGTCCAGCAGCTCATTTTTGCCCTGAGGCCCCCCCAAGTAGTTCAGTCCAGCCCTGACTGTAGAGAAGAAGAAACAAGGCATGGTTCATCGCATTCTTCGGGCTGATGAAACCTCGCAGATAAGAGACCTTTCCAGTCCACCACTACTACTGCTACTACTACTACTACTGCTACTGCTACTACT
>CM022473.1:26832071-26890773 GCA_011952105.1 Coreoperca whiteheadi
ACAGCTGCTAATAATGCAAGGCTACAGACTACTACCACCCCTCTCTCAATACTGACCTCCTCCAGCAGGTAGACGGTGTTCCTGCAGCTGATCATCTTGGAGGTGAAGGAGGAGGTGGTGGGGGAGCTCCAGTCCTCCAGAACCTCCTGCAAGAACTCGGGCACCGAGACGCACTCCGGCATGGTGCTGCTCAATCCGGGACACACCGGTACAGGACCGGGGCAGCGTAACAAAGTCCGGAACTGACAGATCAATTGCACACAAAAGACCGAGGAAACGTGAAGCTGTTCCCCAGAGCCAATTATGATAAATAATTAAATAATGTTAAGAGTAATTTAAAAATCCGCCATGCAAAAGGTGAAACAATCCCATCGGCGGTGTTTCCACACTGCCAGAGTCCCCTGAAGAAGAATTAGCATTCACAGGCTGATGAAAACGATAATTATTAAAGACCTGATCCGGTGATTCCTCCGTCAGTGTGACTTCACTATGAACCGCAGCATCAGCCGCTTCTTCCTCCAAACAAAAGGTGATCCAGTCCGGCAGGAAATGAATCCACTAACAGCGCAGATTCACCAGAAAACCCGAGAACTTAACACACTCCCGGGTCATTAACGCGTTAAGACCAACGAGTCTCTCTCCGGCTTCATTCAGAGACACACAAACCCGCCCGGGTCTCTGTGTGTGAACCGGCTGACAAAGAGCGGAGCAGCTGAGCCCGAGAACCCGACCCCCCGGACACCGGGACCGGGTTCAGATGAGAGATTCAAACCGGTCTCCGCTCTCCTCTCCGGGAACGGCCTCATGTCTTTTCATCATCAGCTGATTTCTTTCTGCTTTTGCTTCTTTAATATCAAACCGCATGGAGAGGCGCGTTCACGGCGCGCGGCGGCGGCGGCGGCGGCGGGGCTCTGGGCCGCGGCAGCGCGCACTGAGGTGGACTAGAAACCTCGTCACACCAGTGTCTGTTTCACTCATGTCAAACCTGCTGGAAGGGACTTTAAACAGGTTTCCACTGCACTTTAATTCTTTCCAGACCACCTAGATTTTTTAAAACTTGATTTATAAAAAGAGAAAAAAAAGGAAAATAAGACTTTAAAGTACTATAATGTGAAAGCCTACAGTTTTACTAAGATACTCTGTTTTTTCTATGAAAGACAATAATTGAATGAATTTAAATTGTTAAAGGCTGAGAGTAGACAGCCATGCTCTGTGAGGCTGTAGTGCTTCGAGCTAAATGCTAATGCTAATATGCTCATAATGACAATACTAAAATGCTGACATTTTAGCAGGTAAAAGGGTCTCCTTCCTGTAGCATGTAAGCATGTTAACATTGGCTAATCTGCAATAAACTCAAAGTAGGCTCCAGCTGAGGCATTTTTGCAGGTTTTTGGACATAAATCAAAGCATTGGACGAATTGAAAGCTGGACCTGATGATGGCACTAGATGAAAATTTAAGGGTTTACCGAAGCCCTTACAGTTCATCCTGAGGCGGACACGAATGTCTGTAACAGATCTCTGAGCAATCCATTCAAAAGTTGTTGACACATTCCACTCTAAACCAACAAAGTGAACCTCCTGGTGGCGCTAGAGCAAAAGTCTGGAGCTCACCAAAGTCAGTAAGGGTCATCCTCTGGGGATCAGGAATGAATCTCTGTGCCAAATTCTTAGCCAACTGACTGAGCGACAGTGTTTTCTGACAGCCGTTGACATGTGTTTGGCACAAAATGAACCTCATACTGGTCTTCTGACATCATTTCCCGTCCAGTCTCAGACGCAGCGAGCCAACGTTTGACCCGACATCACCAGAGTCTCAGAGGAAACAATCACAGCGAGCGTCTGTAAATAAACCATTTCTAACTTCCTGTTCATCAGCATGAAGACGAGGATGAAGTCTGACCAAAGTCTGACTTCCTGGCTTTTAGGTCACTCACCTCACCTTCAAGAGTCAAACTGTGTTTTATCATAATCATATTGAATTATCTCATTATGAGATAGTTTTCTGAAGATCAGGGCAGTCAGCCTGTCCTGTAGTTGTTTATATTTTCTGCCTCGTGGTGCTGATTGGTAAGACAGAAATCTCAACAGGTTTCCATGTCATTTCCTGATCACAGTCCTGCTCTCCAGAGGATGGTCCATTTAGATTTTAATGACCCAAATGACCTTTCCTCTAGCACCCCCCCTCGGAGGCAAACTTTACATTGTCAGAATAGCTGAATCATCAGGTTGTTCGTTTATCTGTGGCTGTAATTAACACTGCAGCCTCTAGGGGGCGCTAATAAGACTTTAGATTCATTTCAAATAACACCATAACTGTAACCCAGGAGCATCTTAAAAACAAAGTATTAAATCGTTAGAAAATCGTTTGAGTTTTCTTTTAAAATCAGGTGCACATGAAATGCGATATCATGACATGTCTCTCTGTGTGTGTTTAGTGGTATGAAACTTCTTAAAAGTGTTTATTCTTACATAATGATTTAAACAATTTCTTTCCTATTTTGATCTTTTGCTCAATGAGTTATAACAACATCAACTCCAACCTTGTACCACTCCATGTGTGCATAAATGTTTTTAATATCTTATATCTGATTTGTAGATTATTACACATGTGGTTTTTGGACATTTAGGTGTTAAAAGGCAACTCCACCGATTTAACATATCAAAGTCTGTTCACCTGGTTTTGGAGAGTGATATTTCATACGTGAAAAATGTATGAAGCGTGGCTCCAGAGGAGTTGCGTGAAGTCTGATTAATTGCCTCAAGTGATGTCACGTGAGTCCGTTGGGTTCAAAGACTTAAAGTTTGAACATGAAATAAAATCTGGGGGTGTGGAGTCAGACTGAGCTTACCAGACCTCTATAGCTTGTTCCTCATGTCTGCTTGAGGGCAGCTCTTCCAGTCTACATTAGCTTCTAGTAGCTTAATACACCCAAATCCCAGACGGCCGAGTTGCATTGTGGGTAATGTAGGCGCCAGATTTTGACAAGAAAAACGAATGCATGGAATAAAAAAAAAAATGACAATATCTCTGGTTCTGCTGCACCGATTTTGATCATTTCTTTTAAACTGTCCCTTGTGAGTCTGACAATTTTACAGGAGTGTGATGCGACATTGGAATATTTAACCACGCCCTCCCCACCACCAAAAAAATGCATTTTTTTTCATCCCTTTAAAACGTTGCCTGCGCCATCCAATTCATCCACAAGTCACCAAAATGCATTTTGGCATTAAGACATCAAATCCAGTCAGAAAAGTTCATTTCATCCCAAACATTACAATTAATGTAATAATTTGATATTAATTTGTAATCACTGAACACCATATAGTGTTGTATATATACTGTATATACCGTATATGTTGATCACACTAATGGGAAATGATGCATCTTAATTCACCAATCTAAGTTTTTTGAAATAGTAATTTAACTGAATGTTTCTTTATTCTATTCACTTCCTGTAGACAGGCAGAGTCACTGTTTCTGACTGATATAAATATGTATAAATTTATTCACTCAGAAATAACAGCTAACATTCAGATTTATCATTCAAGTGGAAAAAGGATACAACTAGTTCAAATGAAAAAAATCAACTTCAGTTATTTGTCAAAATTAAGCAAAAAATATGAATGTACTTCTTTTATTAATTTATTTACTTTCAAAATTGGGAACACAGTTATATTTAATCAACAAAATTACACCTGTATACAATATGTTAGGAGTTATGTTTATGTTTAGGAAAGGCGCTGATTTATCCATTCAGATGTGTTCTGTATGCATTACATTACATTTACATTTAGTCATTTAGCTTTTATCCAAAGCGACTTACATATGAGGAAGACAATGGAAGCAATTATAACAACACAAGGTAACAAAGAGCATAAGTGCATCAAAAAACTAGCCCAGCACTGTATACAAACCTAAGGATAGGAAGGTTTTTTTTTTTTTCTTGCCCAGAATAAGTCTGACCTGTGCTGCAAGAGTCAAACAATCTTTAGTTTAACACAAATATGTGGCTTCAATCTGCAGTAATTCCAGTCATTTCCTCTGATGACGGATCAATCCCGCTGATCCCAGATTATAGCTCCCATGCTCCCGTGTTTATATAAACAAGGATGCTGGGTAATGTAGTGCAATGAGTTTAAACATATTAAATTGTGAGTTTTACTGATTGGTTCCATAGAAATAAGGCTAAATATGACTTCAGTCTGTCGTAAACTGGATCAGTTCAGAAACCTGAGACAGTCTGTGAGACCCAGGAGGAGGCGACGAAGACTCCCCGTCGCAGGTTTCTTCATCCATTGACAATGAGGGAGGAGATTTGCTGTGGCAGCGTGTAGATGATGAGAGCGAGGAAGAGCGTGAGGATGGCAAGGATGACCAGAGCGATGATGTACTTCTTGTACTTCTTCCAGATGAGGAAGATGAAGGTCTTCATCGGGTTGATGAACCAGTTGAAGCTGGTGGTGGGACGACTAGAGAGACGACAGGACACAGTTGACACCTGTTAACATCTGGACTGAGTTTACAATAGGCTAAAGGCCTGGTCACATCTGCGGTTATGAAAAGTTCAATTTTGCAGCAAAATCAGTTCAGTTAAATGGAATCGCTGGATTCACTCTCAGGGGTGACTTTTCACTTTGACAGAAGATTTCGCAATGTTGACCAATAGCAAACGGTCTTGAGAGTCTCCTCTGTCAGATTATAGACTGCTCCACAACAGTGACATGGTTTACAGACAGGCGTTGATGGTATAAATATGTCCTTTAAATAAACCGTGCTAACAATTTTGCTAACTTGCTTCAGTAACCTTTTATGAACTGAAATTGTGTAAAATCCTGTCAACAATATGCACAGGAGGCATAAACAGCACAGCAAAGAGAAAACAGAAATAAGTAGGTTTTTGGGTTAGTATTCCTATGCAAAATCCAGAGTTGTAATTCTACCTCAATGCTGAAATCTGGTAGCTAATATAACATAATTTTACATTTTTGGTTAACATTATACAAGGTTGCCAACACTCTCATCTCTCTCTTAAATCTATGTCACAAAATCTCATGCCAAATAAGAGGACGCCTCAAAGCCACTCTTTCATGAAAAAATATAATTATAGGCTGTATGTTAAATAGGCTTTCGCTGCACACAAGACAAAGTCTGAACACCGGTATTTTTTCCAGAGCCCAAAGCACATGGTTTCAGTTGAGGCACACACACACAGCTCCAAAACCAAAAAATGTGTGCAGAGTTTTGCCTCACTTAGATTAATGAGGCTCACCAATAATGTGACGCTACTACAAATTTGAAAATCAAATCATCATCATCATGCATTGGTATTTATCCTAGCTCTTATGTATCAGACAGTACCATTATAGCTTAATTTAGCTACCAAGGTGTCAGAAGATGAATTGCCTGTGTAGTCTTATCATTAAGGACGGACAGACAGACAGACAAGCCCCATGACCAACACAGGTGGAATATGTTTTCGGTACAGTATGTTATACTCTGCAGCCCACACTCATAAATGGACAGCAGACAATCCACATATTAATCACGGTCATGTCATTACAGAAACATAGTACACCTAACCTACAGTAGGTGTAGGTAATGCATGTCAGTAGTATGTGAGGAGGCGCTACAGGGAGGAGAAAAATATGACAAAATCAAAGAAGTAGTTCAGCTAAGAACTCCTTCCTTCTCTTGTATTTTTAGGCTGGCTCTCTAGTTTAATAAAACATTGTTTGTTTGTTTGTTTTCTGGACAAAATTATCGTGCGGGATCCACTGTCATTAAACAATGTGTTTTTCTCTTTCATTTACTTTCCATAAAATGTTTGTAGATGTAGCTATTTGCCGACCCTCCGGATTCTTCTGAGAGTCCCAATGCCCCCTGTCCTCCAGACTCCAAATATCAGCAACAAAATTACACCGACTCGATACATTTACTAGAATGCAGGAAAACAGTCTCTGAAATTAACAATTTTCTGGGGGAAGATCCCCAGATACTGTTAAGTTTGGTCTCCTGATTTAGGTTATGATGTCTGGTGATAGTGAAGTATACTGATCAACCATACCTATTCATCAATGACCTTGATTATTGACCTTGGACTGCTGGAGCCTCATATTAACTTTAGATAAACGTTTGAGTGTATTTTTGCACCGAACGAGGACTGCAGATTTTGTCTCCCAACACTTGCATTGGAAGCACACTAGGAAGGAATCTCTTAATGTCCAGTATGAACAGGAGGAATGACTGGTTTCAATGATCACATGGGCACCGGATTGTTTTAAGACAGACTTGAAAAACTGTGAACCTGTCCTTTAACAGTGAGTGCGTGTGTGTTAAGTACTTTGGTTTGTCCAGAGGCTCCGGCTCCTTGCGGGCCCGCCCCACAGGGTTGGCCTCCGCCTGCTCTAATGCCACCAGCTGAAGCTCCGCCTCCACCTTCCCCTTCACACACAAAAACAGTTTCGGTCTCAGTTTCAATGCCACCACAAGTATTCAAAGTAGAGTTTACATTTTAACTAGTATGTACATTTGCATTAACATTAGTACAAATGCAAATTCTAGTAGAAGTTGTTATTTAAATAAAGGCCAGCCCCTCATAAAGCGCCTGGTAAAACACATCAAAGGGGGTGAAAATGTCTCACATGGTAAATTCAGTATAATGTACATTTCTACAGCATCGGTTCAATCAGCACAACAACAGTCATTTCATACTCACCACTCTGCTGCTCTGAGTTTCTGTTTAATGCCAACACTGTTTTGATTATTTTTATTTACTGATTAGTTCCAGTCGCCACTACTTTGCCTTTTTTCACTGTTCAACTAAAATCAGTGACACTCAACACGTCCTGTGCAAATGTATCATATTAAAAGCCTACCAGGAACAGGAGGGATTATGTTCTTTCACCTGCTGAAAGGCTTTTTTATGACTTGCATTTATGTTTTATTTTGACATAAAACAAAGACATCAACACTGTAAATCAGAAAAAGCCTGCCCATTTTCACTCAAACACAGAAACAAGAGGGGTCGACCAAATTACAAATAGCAGATTACAAAACCAGAGTGTAGTTTCTGCAGCCCGAGCAGCAGAGTGCAGTAGGTGTGATTTGGTTTTTGGCTCCGTTTTGTAGTTACTGTAAAGTTCTAGAAATTATACTAAGTCAGATCGTGACTCCAAATATGTATTTACTGCATCTTGCCTTTGTCAGTCAGCATTAGCATTAGTATATTGTGATTTTTTTTTGTACCATTAGCAGGTAAGTGTTGCCGCTGCTGTCGGTGTACTGGATGTCCTCCTGTCGCATATTGCTCCTCTTGTCTTTGTTCTTCTTCTTCTTCTTCTTGCGTCCCTTCCTCTTGGCCTCCTCCCTCTCCTTCTCCTCCCTCTCGAAGTCCTCGGCTGTCTTCAGGCGGGTCAGCGGCCACCAGCCCTTCATCTTCTTGGCCCGAAAGATGGAGAATCGAGGGCTGGCCCGTTCCTTCGCCATCTCAATCGTGCACTTAGTGGATGACTTCGCCGCTCGCACCATGTCGTTGAGACGTAACTCTATAGAGCCTGAAGAAGCAACAACAAAAGATGGATGATGAGGTTGATGAGGAAGGGGATGTTAGTATCATAAGTATTTGCTCTGTAATGTACTGAGGATACATTCTGGTTTTGGTGAAGCTGTTAAAATCTATGCTATTAAAACCACTTTTAAGATACTGTCAAGGAAATGCAAAACTGCAGATGCTGCATATTAAGAGCCTGCCAGGAACAGGATTATGCTCTTTGAACTGCTTTTACTGTGAAACATGTGCAGGAAGTGTTGAGTTTCAAAAAACAGCAGCTTAACAGCAATTAAAAAACAGCAAAGTAGAAATGACTGGAATTAATGAAAACAGTATTTCAGTTTTAGAGTGGTAGACATCAGTACAACAACATTAGTGCTGTAAAAATGGACATTATACTGAATCTATATCTGATCAGACATAAATGGGGACGCTTCTTACTAAAATATGACCCAATATACTTATAAAAGAGAGGAGATTAGAAGTAAAGACCTGTCTTTCGTATAGGCCTGTTTCAGTAAAGGTAAATATTTGAAAATATTTGAGAATTTATAGCCCTGCCTGTGTGTGGGTCTCACCCAGAAAGTCGTTGGCACCGATGCGGTCGTAGTCCCAGACCTGCAGAGTCAGAACAGCCGGCTGTCGAAACTCCGACTCCTCCAAAGAGAAAATGGACTCCTTCTTCTTATACACCACTTCTTTCTATGGGGCGAGAGGAGATTTATTTCCACTTACAACCAGGCTGCAGTGATCATTACAGCCAACAACCCTGATGATTTAGTTATTCTGAAAATGGAAAGTTTGTCCTGAGGGTGGCGCTGGAGGAAAAATCATGGCTCATTAAAATCTTAAAGGTTCATCCTCTGGAGAGGCGTAATGTGATGAAGAAATGACACGATGATCTCTCCAGTAGAAATTGAGATATCTGTCTGTAGACCCAAGTTTACCAATCAGTATCTCCCTGATCAGGCTGTAAATGAAGCATCCTCTGGGGAAATTTTGATTAAATATTGACATTTCTTGTGGAAACATAATCCTGATGGTGACACTGAATGGTTATACCACTGGTCAATTAACTGATTAGTTGAATGTATATTCAACTGAATATTCATTGATATAAATTTTAACAATTTTGTTATTAATCATTCATCAGTCAAAAACTCCAACCAGTCTTTGGTGTCAGCTTCTCCGATGTTCAGATTTGTAAATGGAATATTTTTAGGTTTTGGACTGTTAATGAGACAAAACAAAACATTTGTATACATCCCCTTGGATTCTGGGAACTGCAATGGACATTTTTCACTATTGTTGGACATTTCATAGACTAAACTAAACTAAAATGACTTAATCGTAAAAGAAATAATGGACAGATTAATCAAAGTAATCATTAGTTGAGGCCCAAGAGGCACTAGAGCAAAGGTCAGGAGGTCAGTATCATCAGGTGTCATCTAGGGATCAGTAAAAATGTTGGCCATCAGCAGGTCCAATGTATGTATGTGTCTGTGTACCTCAGTAGGAAGGTAGTCGAAGCGGAACACAAATCTCCAGTTGAAGTTTCCTTCTCCAGTCAGAGAGTTGAAGTGGACGTCAGTCTCCTGTTTGTCTCCTTCCAGTCCCTTTATCCAGCTGCACAGAGAACAGAACTGAATAAAACACTATTTAAAGTGTACTAAGCCATGTCCTCCATTGTTACTTTTGCTTCACCTGTCAAAGCTTCCATTCTCGCAGCGCACATTTTCAGTTTACAATAATAATGGAAGATTTCCCATAAAACTTCATATCTTTCAAACAATGATTTCAGACTTAAGTTAACAAAAACAGCTTCCCATTTCCAGCAATGAGTACTGTAGCTGTCAGATTTTATGAGCTGTAGCTAGCTAGCTATCTGTTTTTTTAATCCTTTTTAGAGTCCTGAGGAGGTAAAAATCTCCAGTATTTTAAGGATAAAAAGTAAAGATTTGACAATAGTCAGACCATTTTGTACAGTAAAAAGTTTTTTTAATGCTGTTAATCTCTACGAAGATTCAGATTCCGCCCATGTGTACATGCATTGCCATATGCCACTTAGATAAGTGGCATATGGCATAACGCAACTTGAGATTTGAGCAACTCATGTACCTTACTGTTAAGCTTGCTTATATTTTTGGCATTGTGTATATTTTGGAAATCTGTTTATTGATATGTTTATGCTGCACCTTTATTGATATTTTACATCTGCACTCTTTCCTACTTTGTACAGCAACTGCTGCACAACAATTGCCCTCCGGATAAATAAAGTTGTATCTTATCTTAATTGCAAAGAAGCCTTTAAAATCGTGTGTGTGTGTGTGTGTGTGCTTGTGAATCTAACCCTTTAACATAGATGTCGGAGGACGGATCACCGGTGAACGGGTTGACATCATCCAGAAACACGTCATCAGTGTTCCAGATGATCACACGCAGCTCGTACCTGTTGTCATGGAAACAACAACACAGGTTACGTATTGTGACTCCTTCTCTATTCTATTTTACGCTTCTCGATAGTGTGTTGACCTACTGTTCAGGTAGGCGGGGCTTGATGTCAACAGGGGGCGGAGCCGGGACATCAGTAGCAAACATGTCCAACCACATATGAAGGTAACCCTGGAACACACACACACGAACACTGCTGATGACATGTAGTAACACCAGCAGCGGTATGTTGTCGTTGCTGGTGTTGTGACTGTTTGTACTGTAGTTATTGTGTGTTGTGATTACCTGTGGCAGTCCAGGTTTGTCCTGGTTCAGTAGGGACCGGATCTCCACATGCTCTGGGACCAGAGGAACGGCTCCAGGGAAGAACTCGTTCATCTCCCCCCAGCGCTGGAGCACGCTCAGTGCTGCGTGCTCCTCCATCTCTGCCTCCTCCTCTGGGGACCGCTGGTTCTTCTTCAGCAGAACTGACAACAACAACAACAACACTGCTGTATAATACAATACTGTTACTGCTGATAGTCTTGTAAGAGCTGGTACAGCTGGTAGAGCTGGAGGTTGCTGCAGTATGAGGGGAGCAGAAATAGTAGAACGAGTACTGTATTAGTAGTACAGGTACTTGTAGCAACACTAGTAGTGGTACATGATAATGTATATATGGATAATTATGGCTCACTTCTACTTTGTACATTATTTTCATATATAAGGAAATCTCAGAATATATAATCTCTTACTTTATAACTAACTGCATCTGCCTAGGTCTACATGTCTGTCTACCCTACCTTCAGGTACTGCGTCAGGTGGGATCTTGAAGATTTTGTTGAGGACTTTGACCTCAGATGTTCTGTACTCTGGAGACAGGATGCCGTTCTTCCTGCAGAGCTCAGCCAAGATGGCCGACGGCTTCTTATTATCGCGCCACTTATTGTAACCATCACTGGAGAAAGAGAGTCAAGTAGAGGGGGACACTAATAGACAGGTAAACATTTAAAAGACACAGGTACTCTACCTCACGAAGTACATAATACATACACTAGTTGCTGTACTAATATTTCATAATTCTACTATTGATGTGTCAAAGTGGTACTAATGCGTCTTAGTTTTGGTACTAAATTTTCATAATACTGATTCTAATATGTTCTAGTAATGTTTCTATCTGTTTCTAATGTGTCAGAGTTCTGATACTAACATGCCATAGTACTGCTACTTACGTTTCTTAGTTTTGGTACTAAAGTGTCACAATAATGGTTCTAACATGTTTTACTGTTTCTAACGTATCCTAGTTCTAGTTCTCACATGTTTTAGTTGTGGTACTAACATGCCACAGTTTTAGTACTAACATATGGTAGTTTTGATACTATTGTGTTGTAGTTTTGGTACTAGTATGTCCTAATACTGTTACTATGTTACCTCAGTTCTAGATATGACAAATTTGTGATACTAACACGTCATAGCTCCAGTACCAAGATTTCATCGTTCTCGTTCTAACGTTTTGTAGTTCTGGTTCTGTTTTGTAGTTGTGGTACTAACATGTCGTAGTACTGGTTGTAAAATGTTGTAGTTTTGGTACGTGTCTAAGTAATGGTTCTAACATGTCGTAGTTCTGAAACTACAGAGACGTAGTTGTGGTACTAACGTGTCATAGTAAAGAGCCAGACCACAGCAGGCTCTGTGGCGGCTATAGAACCGGTTCTCCAGGTCAACCCGTGTCTCGCCGATGACATCATCAGACCCCACAAGATCGTGGTCCATCACTGTGATAACCAACTCTGTTTCCAGCGGGAAAGACACAGTGAATTCAAACACCCTGAAAGACAGTGTCAGACACACAGACAGTCAGGCAGAAAGCTAGAGAGTGTTGAACAGGTACAGGTAGGCAGGAAGGCACTGACTCTCCGAACGTGGGGTTGAGCTGTTTGGGGATGTATCGATCTTTGGTGTCCAGTCTCTGTTGCCCAGCTTGGACCACCAGATACGGGTCGGCTTTACCATTCGGGTCTGTGGGAGCCAGAGTGGTGGCCTGCAGGACACAAACAAAGACAGTAGAACACACAGTAGAATACAAACAATGAACACTTTCTTGAACGAAAAAGGATGCTGTTTAGCAGCCAACTCTCATATCTCAGACGTCTGAGTATCCTTGAAAGCCAGTGTAAGGTCATTGTAAAGGAGATTTAATAAATTGCTGGAATGTTCAAGTGAGTATGACAGAAACAGAGAGCTAGGTACCTTAACAATGTAGACTCGGACCAAGACTTTGATTGGTGAGTTTTGGGGGATTCCATTGGTGATCTGACATGTGGTGTCTTCTTCGTTTCCTGAATCAATCGGATAAACCAGGAAGGAGCCCTGGGGATGGATAGCATGGAATAATGAACACTTCTCTGTAGAGTAACAGAGGGAAAGACAAGTCGTACCGACAGCTCTCCATCCACAGTACCTTGTATTTTCCCATCAGCCTCTCTTCTTCATCCTCCTCATCATCCTCACGACTTGTTCTGCCTTTATATAGCGGGAAGATGTGCAGCCAGTCCTGAAACTGACTGAACTCTGACTCCAGATCACCTCCGTACAGCTGAACATACAAACAGAAGAAGACATTTTAAAACTCTACCATTACTCCATGTCTGTTACACCTTCACTTGTCTGCCAATATCATGATATGGACTCAATGGAAAGTCCTGTTCTGCCTTAAACAGGAAACTAAAGGTCTTATGGTTCATAGTATCTAAGAACAGGTGCGGGGCCGCAATCGGGCTGCGTCCAAATTATTTCCGGTCTAATCAGGTCTGCTAGGGTCCCATTATACAGCTGCCCTAATTATCCAAGGGTCTTTTCAGACAGGGTCTGACAATCCTCACATCTTATTCATGAGAGAGGGTACCAGGACAGGAGATCTAAAAATGGATTGGCACAGTGTCAGCCGTAATTGCATTGTAGCAGACTGTCGTGGTGAAGAGGGAACTAAGCCTGAAGGTGAATACCTCGATTTATCAGTCAAACTACGTTCCAACCCACCCAAATGGTCCTGAGCTCTGGAGCTCTTTCAGCAGTGACTGAAAGAATGAAAACAGTTCTTTGCAGGGTTTCTAGGGTAAGATTTAGGGACTGGGCGAAGCGCTCAGACATCCTGCAATCCAAAACCAGATGGGATTATCCCATCGGGTTTGGGAGCTTCTTGAAGTAGGAAACCATAAATTGAATGCTGTTCAGTCTCAGGCAGGCACAGTATGACAAACAGGAGGCTTCCTTTCTATTTTTGGCTCATTTTTAAAAGAGGCAATCAGTGATTTGTGGGTGAAGTAGGAACTCAAGTAGGAAGACATAAATGTCTTTCTACAGGTCATCTCCAGCAGAATCTCTTTTTTTTTGGTTAAGCAGTTGTTTCAATCTTTGGTCCTGCCTGGAGTTTAGACCGCTCTGTTGTGCTCAGCATCAGGATTATTTGAACTTTAACACTTTTTCCCTCTGACCTTTCAGGACACCTAATCAGATTACAGCTGGCTGGTCATTAAAGGGCAAAAAAACTCCAGAACAAGCTGACAGAGACACCACAACTTACATATTATTGTCTTATAAAGAAGCTGTGGCAAACATGTTAGCAAAGAACTGACTTCTTCCACACCCAGCAGACACACAGCAACATTATCATCCCATTAGATTCGTGTTGGTGACCACCTGATGACTGTAAGTCTAATGTTCGCTCTCCTTTTAGCTCTGGTTTGGTGACCACCAGCTATCTGGCTCTTTAGCTGCTAGATGTTTCATCGTCTTCACCAGCTAGTCTATAATTTTGTCTGTCTGCCATTCAGTCCTGGGCAGGAAGTGTACAATGGGTTTATAAGAGCTTGTTTGCTGAAAACAGCTCACTGCTGCTGCTGGAAACAGTTGATAAGAGTGTTGAGGCTAAACCACACAGTAAATGTGCTGTGAAACCCAAACTAGGAGCGAAGAGAGGCTAAAAAGCTGTTGAGCTGCAAAGTTAGTGACAATTCTCTTAGTTCACCAGAGACACACTGATGATGTCAGTGTAGCCTGGACTGACAGACTGGACTGTAAACTGTCAAATCAGAGTGACCTCACACCTTCAGTGTAGCAATCGTCTTGCGTTTGGGAGGCTCAATCTCCACCACCACGACTTCCTCCTCCTCCTCTTCGATGTTCGCCATGCTCAGATTCCCTCCATCTGAACAAAAAAGAAAACAACTCTATCAACAGTAACAAACACAACTCTGTTAACACTGTTTTCATTCATGTTTTGTGTCAATATTTCTTTTTGTGGTATGTTTATATCTGCAGATTGTTGACTTTGGTTTTGGAATTACACGTTCAACTACGACATATGGCTGCAATGATCCCGTGTCCACATACATGGACACACTACTTGGCTCTGTAGTTTAAATCTGCCCTCAGACTGACACCAACACTCAGATTGGAAATATCAGCTTTATGTGTTGTAGTTCTAAAATAATTTAAATAATAAATAATTTCATATTTTTATTAAATAGACAAATGTGGCATCATTATGACTGAAATAACAAAGTAGGTGATCAAACTGTACCTGTCTCTGCTTGTTCCTCCATCTCCTGCTTCTCAGCAGCCTTCAGACATTCAGCACATCACACATGGTGAGTGAAGAATTGATTTATTAATTACTGTAGTTATTCTCTTCTTTAAAACTAAAATGTGTATCTAAACATATATTCACTTTAAAGAAAGTCCATTTTAACATGTAGTCTGTTGTCTTATTCTCTGTTGTTTCACATAGCCTACTCATTTTTGGAAAAGTCCAGAAACAAGACAAACTACGGAAAAGCAATGGATTCACATAACCCTGATGACATCACTGTGATGTCATCAGGGTTATATTCTCCTCCAGAGACACAGAAGACATTATACAATTGCTTTCACAAGCTGTGTTGGACTAACAATGTCTAGTAAACTGATATTCATGTTTAAAATCTGTGGATAGACCCTTTAATCAATTCTTTAATTTACGCTTGACTTGCATTTATTCTTTGATTTTTATTTATGCTTTAATGTCTAACACATTTATTCAGACAGACAGGAAAATGTCTGCTTTACCTGTGTCTCCATCTCCTTCTGTGAAGCGTAGTATTTGGACCACCAATCCAACTCCTCCTGTTCAGGCGGCTCCTCCTCTAGCTCCTCCCCCACCTTAATGAGCTTCTTCAGAGGAGCCTGAGGGGGCGGGGTTTATTCATGGAAAACAGCAAATCAAGAACAATTTTGGTTTTATGTTTTTAACACAGAGAGGAGAAAGACAAGATTAATATACATACATTAACCAGCTTGATGGGGTTGAAGGGAATCTTTGACTGTTTGAGTGATAGGCCGCTGAGTCCGAGATCCTTCACTGATGTCAGAGCGTTGATCTTCATCGTATTCTGCTTCACTGGAGAGACACAAAGAGAGACATAACTACGCACGGCAGGCCTGTCGAACTTTAGATTTCTCCACATGTTGAACATTAAAGTGTGTTTGTCTGCACCAACAGGACAACTGATCCTGGGTGATAATACTGTATCAGAGTTTAGACTAACATTATATTGGATTTAAGGAAGTTTACCTGCAGTTCATTTGTCAAACTCATCAGTTATTCCTCATCCTCAAAGACATTTCTCTTCTTTCATAGCTCTTACCCTTTGGTTTTGGCTCTTCCTCCTCCTCCTCTGGCTCCCCCCCGAGCTCTGGCGGGGCGTAGTTCATGAGGCTCTGGACAACGTGGGACCCGACCAGAGCAAGCCGACCAAATGTCCGATGCTCCACCACGAACAATGTCAGAGGAGGGTGGAAGTAGGCCTGCTCCGGAAGCTCCTGGTTGGACCAAACAAAGGAAGAGGACGTTAGTTTCTACTCCGTATGCATGTAACGGATATACCAGGTGTGTCCTCCAAGTTCAGTGAAAGAAGGCTGCATTTCTTAGGGTCCACAGCCAGATCGGTGGACCTTAGTAGCCATAACTAATGTCAGAAACTGACCACGTCGATATAGCGGACCATCTCTTTGAAGTTTGGGTGAGACTTGTAGCCCTCCATCTCTTCAGACTCCAGCTGTCGTCCTGCACACTCCATCCTCACAAGAGGGCGCGTCACCTCAAATAGCTCCACCCGCTTCAGGTCCCGCAGACCCCAGAACAGCACCTGAACACACACACACACACACCCACACAGATGCACAGGTAGGATTCAGTTACTTCACTGATCCAAGAGCCTGAGGTCCCCAAAAACCCTTGAACACATCTGCAACATGTCAACAGTCAGTGCTTGCATGTGTGCGTGTGAGACCTCGATCCTGAAGGTCTTCAGTACAGGTCGGACTCCTTCTGGGATGATGTAACATCTCTGCTCCTCCAGATAGGTCAGCTCCTGAGGCTCCACACTTCTGGGGAGGCAGGGCTGCAGGGGGTGAAATGATTTTCTAGTTAACCATCCGGAATTAATTCTTGCATACTGTATTTTGTGTTTTTGTTTAAGGATAATAGTGGTTTTGGTAGTTTTGTCCATCATTTCTATCATTGTACTCATCAAGGTAATAGGAGAGATCTGGGAAAAACTGACATCACTAAAAAGAAGTCTGACACGTCAAGAAACATGAGCAGTCGGACAGGTTAGAAACAAACCAACAGTTTATTCAGATGATTGCACAGGAAAATTGTGTGCACATACACACTGAATGTACAGTAGGTGAAGAAGGATGTGGGTCTGTAAACTTTGAGGGATGTTTAGAAAATAGTTTGGGTAACAATTTTACCGTTCATCTTTGTTTTCCTCTTTTAAATACGTTTGTCCAACCTTTGGTTTGTTTCCAGCCTGTCTGATCATCTGACTGTTGATGTTTCTTGCATTAAAATACATTCATCTGGCAGATGCTTTTGTCCAAGGTGACCTACAATAAATGCATTCAATTTATTAAAAATTGGAAGTGTATCCCTCCAAACAAACATCTAAAGGTCCAGCATTTACAACTGCTACTGTTAATTAATCCTAATGGAATCGCCTCAATTAGCAGGTTTCGCTCATGGAGGCAAAGTAAATCCATTTAAATTTTGCTTGAACTTTGACATTTGAATTCATGCTATTGGCCAGTCACATACTGTCTTGTGCTGACCTTTGAAGGCAAAGGAGAGACGGAGAGTCTCTGCTAACTGACAGTCAGCAAGCTCACTAACTCCAACTTTTTTAAAAACTCTTTTGAATGAAATAATGTACAATCCTGAGAACAAAATGCCTACGGCAATAAAAGCCCAGAGGAAAGAAAGACACTCAGAGAGCTCTCTTTGACTAGTGGTTTTCACAGTTGACCACTTACCAACTCCCCATCCAATTTTAGATCTAGAACTTTTGTCAGTATTTTAATGTAATACCATTGCCAATTTTTTCAGACTAAATAACAAAAATGTGAAACTGGTCATGTTGAGGTCACACCTACCCCTCCCCCAACCAGCCTAACCCTAACCCTATGCCTAGCAGCTTTCTTCAGATGATCTTTTAACTACTGGACATCATCAACCTCTCCTGGCTGTTTTCCAATTGCCTTTAAAACTGCTTTGTTCTGGCCAATTCTGACGAAAAGCAATTTATGTAGATGGACATGAGTAACTTTAGGCCTTTAGACTTTAGAAGAAAAAAAGCTGTATGTCATCAGCATAGAGTAGAAGAAGCCATATGAGTGTATTACAGCACCAAGAGTCCCTGTGTAGAGGGAGAAGAGGAGGGGGCCAAGAACTGAACTGTTACCAGGCTTGATTCTTTCCATGTGATTTGGTAGGAGCAACGCTTAGCATAGACTCTTGACCTGTCAAACCTTCTTTTAGTAATTTCACAGTTACAGCTACAAACAATGTTATTATTACTGAAAGAAATGAAAGACAAAACTACTAAAATAAGAAAATACGATTAGGTTGTAATCAACCAGACTTCCTTTAGTTCTGAGCTTATTTATTGTCTTTCCAATAAAGAGGTGCAAACAGAGAGACATAGAGGTATCAAGAGACATTGATTTATTGACAGTTGTCACCTCTCCAAACCCAGAGTAGTCCAGTTCGATGAGCTCAAAGGCGGCTAACAGCTCACCAGCAGTGGCCCTCCCCATGCTGATGTCATAGAATTGGAGGCAAGGCTTCTGGTAGTACTGCTCCACAGTTTTAAACTCTGGCTCAGCAAACGCCCGACCCAGAGGCTTCACACTGCCCTGCACACACACACACACACACACACACAGGATGTCATTACATCACTGTCATGTCATTTTTGGGGCTTTGTGGAGTGGTTTCTGGTTATTAGTCTGTCCTTGAGTCTGTATGTTCATTGTATTGAGTTCTTGTCTTATTGTGAAGTTGTCTGTTTGGTCTGCGTTCTGGGATTTGATTGGGTACTTCCTGTTTTATTTTGGTATGTGTCTGTTCCCCTCTGTCTCTGTCTGATTTGCTTCCTGTCCTTGATTCCCTGATTGTGTTCACCTGTCTCGTTTTGCACCTGTGTCTTGTTGTCTCTCCTTCCCTGAGTGTATTTAGTTCGTGTGCTTCCCTGTCCTGGTGTTGGATCATTGTTGGATCTCCCCTGTGTTGTCTTCGTCTTAGTGTTTTTTTTGTTTTCCCAGTATGTGGGTTCTTTTTCGCCAGTCTGGATTTTTGGTTGCTGACTAGCTCGTCTGTTTTTCCTGCCTGTTTCCTGGTTCATCTGTTCTTCTTCTAGAAACCGATTATTTAAATAAAGCTCCACTCTTCAAGTGACTGTCTGCATCTGGGTCCTCCTATTCCTTTCTACCGCTAACACGCAAAAAATAACAAGAAGAAGAACATCAGCGTTACCATGGTGTTGTAGTCATAGATGTTGATGATGATGAGGGGCGGGTCTTGTTGGAGCTGCTCCCTCGTTCCCTCCAGCAGAACTCTATCAAAGAGCAAACACTCACACCAGGCTGGAGAGAGAGTGTCAGACAACACCTGAATGCACACGCGCACACACACACACACACACACACAGAATATGTATAAAAACATGTGTTAAAGGGGAACTCATTTTACACATGAAGTTCAGTTTACTGGTAATGGTTAGTGCTACTCAGCATGTGAAAACAGTTGTATAATATCTTCCGTGGACTTGGAGACTTCAAATTTATAACAAAAAGACTGCATACAAACTGAAGGTTTGGAGTTTGAAAGACATGGGTGTTTACCAGGCAGGAATGTTCCCAAGAAAGACACTATCCCTATAAAATACTGATGTTGTCATATGATACTAAACACTGAAGATTTCAGACTGTTTGTCAACAACCACTGTTGTCTTATTTTGAAAGAGTGATTTGTTCTATTGATTTCTTAGAGCAGGTTGATGCATGTGAACCTTTTAACCAGTGGGACAGTTGTACCTACCCTGGTGACCTGGCATTGTGTAGAGAATAGGATCTTGGCGAACGGATCTGATAGGCCGTTATCATCAGCGGCCATCAGACCACGCCCCTGGTACAGGTGACATCGTAGCTGGAAGTACCTGCTGTCTGCAGAAAGAGAGAGAGAGGGATGACCAGGACAGACAGTTTGCTGATGAGTCCAGGTAAAGCTTCATGGTTGTCAAAATAAAATTAATCACTGGGCTTTTATTTTGAAGGACACACTTGTCTCCATTCATTCTAACAACAGACAAGAAGTCCTGAGCAATTTATCCTGTGCAGAAGCCACGCCCCTTGCTTGTATAGGTCAGCTGACTCACCCTGGCAGGACAGACTGACAGGAAGTTTCCTCCTCCCCATGGGGACCAGCCTCCTCTGCTCCTCCTCCTCCTCTTCATAGACCGGCAGAAACTCCTCCGGCAAGCTGGTGGTGACCTCTTTACTGTATTTGGCAAGACCGAGCCACAGGTAGACCTCCAGCTTCGCAAAGATCTCACTTGCTGAACCTCCTGGAGACTGGAAAGACAGACAGACAGATGAGATGGAACAGCGAGTCATCAGTGATTTTAGAGACAGAATGGTGAATCGATCATTTCAGAGACATCAGTGTTAGAATGGTTACCTTCATGTAGAGGGTGGTGACTCGGCCACAGTCCCGCCCCCTCTGCTCCTCAACCAATGAGAAGAGGATGGAGTAGGACGGGATCCTGACGTAAGCTAATCGCTTGCTTCCACTCAGTAACCATAGAAACACGTCCGGGATGGTGGTCTGGGGCTGGAGAGAGGGGGATGTGGGGGAGGGGGTGTCAGAACTCAGACATACTGAACATAGTGCAGCCTTTGATGTCTTTGTGTTGACCTATGGCGACTACCCAATGACCTCTGACCTCTTTAGCCAGTAGTCTGAGTTTCTTCAGCAGTTTCCTGCCATCCATCAAACGCTGTTTGGCCGTCCGTCTGGTGAACCTACGCCTGGCCCTCACTGCCTGTCTGGCAACCAAGACCTGGAGACAATCAGACATTAAGTCAGACAGCGAGCCAGGTAACAGATAGGCAGGTAGATGGTAGCTGGTAAAGAGGCAGACAAGTGAGTACAGCCTTACCAAATTCTTCTTGATAAACTCCTTCCTACATCTGTCCAGGTTGTTGGGACGAGACGGAGACCTCCTGTCTGAGAAAACACTAAACTGTCTGCAGAGAGACAGACAGGAGGACAGACAGACAGGAGGACACAACGGGATACAGACAGAGGGACAGCCAGGAGACCAGAAAAAGAGACAAATAGGAGGAAAGACAGAGAGACAGGCATGGGGACAAATCGAATCAAATTGAATCAAACTTAATCTATTCTAATCAAATTTTCAGAAGAAGGAGACTGACTTGCAGCCGGCCACCAGCTCCAGCAGCATCTCCACAAAACGCTCCTTTGCTTTACTCCTCGGCCTCCTCAAGAGACGTTCCACCGTATCAAGGCCAATCTCCTAAAACAGGAGTGCGTTACAGAGAGGATGAAATGCTACCACAGTTTGTAGGAATTGCGTAATACACATAATGTCATTCTTTTCTATGTGCTAATAAATGGAAAGTAAAGATCGCACCAGCCTGTCGGCCATCTTGCTGAGCCAGTTAGCCTGACAGAGACGAAAGCTGTGATCTTCAAACTGACTCCAGACAAACAGACAAGGCTTCTGTTTAACAGAGGGGGGCTGGAGTGGAAGACACTGGAACGACCTGAGAAACAGACAAACAGACAGGTAGAGAGACCGACAGTCAAGCAGACAGACAGCAAGTGGGCAGTGTTGGTGCTGTAGCCACTCCTCCAAGAATTGCCACTGTATTGCAGCAAATGGACTGCATTTATATAGTGCTTTTATACAAAGCGCATTATGATTTGCCTCTTCACAGACACACACCCTGATGGCGTTGAGCTACCATGCAAGGTACTGGCTTAACTATCGGGAGCAATTTGGGTGCAATGTGTTGCACAAGGACACTTTGGCATGAGGACATGTGGGGATAGACAAGCCAAAACTGTGATTAGTGGAAGAACCGCTCCACCTGCTGGGCAACAGCCATGAAGGGGTCCCTGTGACCATGGGAGCTGTATTGATGGGGGCAATACCTCCTGGTAGAGTCTTGAAAGGTAAATTGGTGCCAGGTGAGAGGCCGGACTAAGAGCAACATCTAGAAGGGTGTGGGAGCAGGTTAGAAAGGCCATGGAACAGGCAAAACTTTCTAACAACTCAGGAACATGTGGAGGAGACAATTCGAAGACGTGGAGGAAGTCTTACACTGGACAGATTATCTATCCCATCTGACCAGGCAAAGTTTTGGGATCACCCATAAGTAGCTGGATAATGGGGCTGAGGAAAAGATAGGCTATCTTATTTGGCCATCTCCCACCACAACCCAGAGAAAGTGGCAAAAAAATGGATGGATGGATTGTGTAGTAGTTATCTGTGTAGGTGCAGTAGCTCCTTACCTGTCGTACTCAGTGGGCTGGGGTCTCATGGCAGCAGACACAGATCTGTTCTCAGGTTCGGGACTCAGCACCTCCTCTCTGTCCAGCTCCTCCTCTGACTCCAGCAGACCCTGCACCTCCTCATTTAGATCCTCCCTGCTCCTCCTCAGCTCCTCCCTGCTCCTCCTCAGCTCCTCCCTGCTCTGGCTCTTCTTAGATCTCCCAACCCCCACTGCCTTCCCATAATTCCCTGCCAGAAACAGATCATTTGATGAAGCTCAGGGGTTTAATGCTGGAAATAAAATTCCACATCTGAACCCCAGGTAGCCAAAATGGTCTGGCCTAAAATCCAGCATCACGTGCCAACTCTGGCCCAAATGCACTAACTAGAACTGATTTTTAATCAATATTCGCTCTAAAACGGAGTCAACCCGCAACCGGAAGCTATATTTGCGCCAGAGCCAGCTCACATTCGGTGCTGGAAAGGCATTGTCTGCAAACACTGGACTTTCTTTTTCACAAAAGTGGTAAGTTTGTCTTGCTATCACTTAACAAAGTTTTGGTTCAGTCTCAGTGATGTTGTTTAAAAGCTTGAATTCCAACTGCTGCTACAAATATGTCATAAAGTTCCTGCTTGCTTTAATACTAGCTAGCTTAATATTGATGCAAGAGTGATCCACAATAAGAATGGTCGTGTTGTCCCCTTCTAACTCACTTGATGCTGAAATAAAAGAACTGTTTTATTTTACGATGCTTTGCGTGTTTTGTGGTTTTACCAACTTTGGTGGGAAAGTGGTTGAAGGTCTGAGTGCCCTGTTAGACTGTATTTATGCCAAGTGAGAAGCTGCAGCAGATGGTCAGTTTCTACAAACTGAATGCGGGAAACAAAATATCACATCTGGGCTGGAAAGCAGTGAAAAAGTCCTTTTAAGTGTACAAATTAGAACTGAAATGAATATTTGATTAATCAATTAGTCAATCTACAGAAATCAAGTGAAAACAGTTTTGATCATTTATTAATGTTTACATAATTTCCAAAGAAAAATTGTCTAACATTCTTCAGTTCCAGCTTGTGAGGGTTTTCTCTTTCCTTTGTGATAGTAATTGATGTGACAATAGGTATCTTTAGGTTTTGCACTGTTGGTCGGTCATTTGAAGATATTACTTTTGGCTCTGGGAAAAATGTGATGTATCATTATTTTCTGACTTGAGAAAATAATTGGCAGATTAATTGATGATGAAAAAGTGTCTGTAAGCCAACAATTGTCATATCCAGCACGCACAATACACTGCTTACCTATGGAGAGTTCGAAGGTCATCGGTCTGGTTCCGACAGATGGGTCCATCATAGTGACTTCAAACAGAGACGCAAACAACAGAAAATCCTCCCTCTCTCCCAGGAAACCCTGTGGACAAAAAACAAGAATCTAAATCTGACAGCTGCAGGATGTCACTCTCTCTGTTTTCTACCTGGAACACCTCTTCATCTGCAACTCTGTCCTGTGGGATGAAGTTCTGTCCTGGCTCCTCTCTAGTTTGACTTATATTGTATATCCTTCCACTTAGGCAGATTTAAAGGTATTTTTTAAAGTTATTTCTTGTCACTGCTATGCAGATGATATTCAATTATACATTTTGTTTGAACCTCAAAATCTTGTCTTTTTTATTTGACTGCCTAAACTCAATTAAAAATTGTAGAGCAGATCATTTCCAACAATTTATTGCTGATTTAACATAATTTCTTCTTTGTGCCTCAGTCAGCACAAATAATGTCTCTTTCCTGACAATCACTCTGTGCAGAACCTTCCTTAAAAAATGATTTTCATCAACATACATTTCTTCTCCTGTACACTGCTGGAACTAGTTCTGCTGGGTGAGTCAGAGAAAAAAGAAAAAGAAAGGCAGGAAGAACCCCCAAACAACATATCCTTTGATTCCAAATATCCAATAAAGTAAAAATGCTAAAATTGAAATGTTATTTATTTTTCAATATTAGATATCACATAAACAACCAAGACACAATTTGTTTAAAATGGTTCACTAACGATAATGTTGGTGTTGGTATTGACGGCACTGACCTCAGGGAGTGGGTGGGTCTCCTCGACCTCCACAGTAACAGCCTCTGGTACCTCAACTCCCCCCTCTCCTGACTCGTCGACCAATCCGCTGGCAGCCAGAGGCGCTACTGCAACAACAAGGACACAAACCAATGAATAGACCATGAATACATATGGAGTTCTCCAACCAAGAAGTCCCAAAAAAGGCCTTGGATCATTTCATCATTTCAACATCCAAA
Source organism: Coreoperca whiteheadi (assembly GCA_011952105.1). Taxonomy (NCBI): domain Eukaryota; kingdom Metazoa; phylum Chordata; class Actinopteri; order Centrarchiformes; family Sinipercidae; genus Coreoperca; species Coreoperca whiteheadi. The sequence continues at coordinate 26,856,245 of CM022473.1, forward strand.
GCTTAGCTGTGAGACAAAGACTTTTAATAGCGACTGCAAAAATCTCTTTAGGCTATATTTGGAATACAACTTGAGAAATCCTCTTTTTTGCTGTCTTACTCTGAGTCACTAAATGAGATAATAAATCAGACAGCTTTGGAGTTGTTGGAAAGTGTATTTTTTTCTCTTTTGATGGAGCAAGGCTACCAGTTTCCCCCTGCTTCCAGTCTGTGTACTCAGCTAAGGCTAAACAAGTCCTGGACCTCTCTCTATACTGGACACTCAGAGTTAAAACTGATATCTGTTTTCATGTGACTCTGAAAAAGACGGAGAACAAGATGATTTCACAAATTGTTGGAGTGTGCTGTCTGTTTGTCTCGAGAATTTGCATCCAGAGATGTCTTCGAGCTAAAATATTAAACTGGTTCTCCTTGCTGTCTCGCCTACTGTCTTAAATAAAGATATGAAGCGACACCCTCCCCTTTAAAGTTTAGTTTGTCATTTCTCCTGCTTCTCCTCAGTAGACTAGTCCTCGCATCGTGAGAAGAGGTGGTGGAACCGGCCTGCTTATCCCTAATGACTGGAAGTTCAAACAGCGATCATCCCTGTGTGACAACAGCTCCTTCGAGTTTTATGCTGTTACTATCACCCATCCTGTTAAAAGTCACTTCGTAGTCATCTATCGCCCCCCAGGTCAGCTTGGTCATTTCGTGGAGGAGTTGGATGTGCTTCTCTCATCCTTCCCTGAAGATGGCACTCCTTTGGTGGTACTTGGGGACTTCAACATCCACCTTGGAAAGCCACAGGCTGCGGACTTCAACAACCTGGCTGCATCATTTGACCTCGAGCGGGTTTCCACATCAGCAACCCACAAGTCTGGTAATCAACTAGATCTTATCTACACACGATACTGCTCCACTCATCACGCTCAGGTCACCCCGCTGCACGCATCAGATCATTTCTTTGTCACTCTCAACCTCAACCTAACTCCTCCGGACCCTGCAAGTGTTCTACCGCTGGTCACCTTCCGACGCAACCTGCGTACACTGGCTCCCTCGCGCTTTTCCTCTGCTGTCTCGTCGGCGCTCCCTCCCTCTGAGGAGCTCTCTCTCTTGAACACCGACAGCGCCACTGACGCTCTGTGTTCCACTCTTAAATCCTGCCTGGACAACTTCTGCCCTCTCACATCTAGACCAGCCCACACATCCTCGCCTGCCCCCTGGTTATCTGATGTTCTACGTGAGCATCGCGCCAGCCTCCGGTCAGCTGAGAGAAAATGGCGTAAGATCCCGCTGACCTATGTCTCTACCAGTCTCTCCTCTCTAATTTCTCAGCTGATGTCACCTCTACAAAAACGGACTACTACCGCTCTAAGATCAAAAACTCACCTGACTCGCGCACTCTCTTTAAAACCTTCGCTGCTCTCCTTTCTCCGCCTGCTCCCCCACCTTCATCAGATTTAACAGCAGATGACTTTGCGTCTTTCTTGTCAAGAAAACAACCGCCATTAGCAGGCAATTCTCTGCGCCGCCACCTGTTGACCTCGCACGCATCCCAGATACGTGTCTGCTCCCCTCTTTCTCTCGTCTATCTGAAGCTGATGTTTCCAAGGTCATTCATTCTAACCAACCTACCACCTGCCCGCTGGATCCCATCCCCACCCATCTCCTGCAGGCCATCTCTCCGTCTGTTGTCCTCGCTCTGACCCACATCATCAACTCCTCCCTCACCACTGGGTTGTTCCCCACAGCTTTCAAAGAAGCCCGCATCACACCGTTACTGAAGAAAGCCACTCTCAATCCGACACTATTAGAAAGCTACAGACCGGTTTCCCTCCTTCCCTTCATTGCCAAAGCTTTGGAACGAGCTGTTTTTAACCAGCTCTCCTTCTTTCTCACACAGAACAATCTCCTGGACCGCAACCAGTCTGGTTTCAAGAGCGGCCATTCCACGGAGACCGCGCTGCTTTCAGTTGTCGAAGCCCTGAGACTGGCAAAGGCGACTACCAAGTCATCCATACTTATCTTACTGGACCTGTCTGCGGCCTTTGACACAGTTAATCACCACGTCCTCCTGTCCTCTCTCAGTGCTATGGGTGTGTCTGGAATCGCGTTGCGATGGTTCAAATCGTACCTCTCGGGTCGGTCATTCAGAGTATCCTGGAGAGACGAGGTCTCAGAGTCCCAACATCTCAATACAGGGGTGCCGCAGGGCTAGTCCAGGCTCTTGTCCTGTCCAAACTGGACTATTGCAATGCACTGCTGGCTGGACTCCCTGCTTGCACAACCAAACCTCTGCAGATGATCCAGAACGCGGCGGCAAGAGTGGTCTTCAATGAGCCGAAGAGAGCGCACGTAACCCCTCTCTTCATTAGGTTACACTGGCTCCCTGTTGTCGCCCGCATCAAGTACAAAGCAGTGCTCTTGGCCTACAAGACCACCACTGGTTCTGCACCAACATATCTTTGCTTGTTCATACAGACCTACGCTCCTGCCAGGTCCCTGCGCTCTGCAAACGAACAACGTCTGGTGGTACCATGCCAAAAAGGAATAAAATCACTCTCACGCACCTTCTCTGGATCCGTTCCACATTGGTGGAATGATCTGCCTGCCTCTACAAGATCAGCAGATTCTGTAGCCACCTTTAAAAAGCACTTGAAAACGCATCTCTTCCGTCAACACCTAACTGACAATCACTAACTCTTGTTCCTTTATACCTCTGCTCAAAAAGCAAAAAAAAACAAACCCCTTCCTATCCTTAGCTTTGTATCCTGTGCTGGGCTTTAATCAGACTCGTTTTTTTGATGCACTTATGCTTTTTGTTACTTTGTGTTGTTATATTGCTTCCATTGTCTTCCTCAAATGTAAGTCGCTTTGGATAAAAGCGTCTGCTAAATTACTAAATGTAAATGTAAATGTAGACTGACCTTCCTTCTTCTCCTTCTTGCTGCTCCTCTTCTTCCTCAGCCCCAGCTTCCCCAGCGCGCCTTTCACCTTCGAGGACACACAAGGAGTCACATAAGAGTCAGTAAGGTCGTGTGAGATCAGGTGAGTATCATTAAGGTCACATAAGATTTTATTAGATTTTGTGGTTGCCAAGGTAACAATATCCTGACTCAGATGAAACATGCAACAGGAAATAGCTGCTGATAAACTGATTTGTTGTCCTGGCTAAAAGACTGTTTGTAACATACACTGTGATGTTTTGATTGTTCATACAGCTCAACTTGTATGACAAAACGGGAAGTAGGAGATACCTTTCCCAAGGCAGCGGAGCCTGTATCCGTGGTGACGGCAGAGGGGGACGAGTAAACCTCCACGCAGAGAGCGAGGAGGATGCGACCGCGGTAGAAGATTCCTTCACCCAGACCCTGGTTCAAAGCCTGGAGAAGCGAAGAGGGTTAGTCCAGTTCAGTCTGGCTCGGTTTTGTGTTGTCTGTTCAAATCCTCCAAAAATTTTAAACATACGAGGTGGATTGAAAAGAGCACTACAGGGCAGGAATACAACCAATGCTATGGGTGGAGCCTGCGCAAGCCCAACACTTTAGATTTCACATGTGGTTTACCCAATTACTACTTGTACTGACTCTTCAAGAGGTCTGGACAGTAAAGCAATTGTTCAACATTTTGGGAAATACTTCTATTTGCTTTCTTGCCGAGAGTTAGATGAGAAGATCGATACCACTCTGTATGGTAAATATAAGGCTACAGCCAGCAGCCGTTTAGCTTAGCTCAGCATAAAGACTGGAAACAGGGGGAAACAGCTAGCCTGGCTGTGTCCATAGGTAAAAAACCAGCACCTCTAAAGAGCACTATTTAACCCGTTAACCTGTTGGCTGGATGCAGTGACTTCCTGGAGTCTCCATTGGTTGCCTGGTAACTGTAACAACGAGACTTTACTTAATTAATGAGCTTTAGTGGTGCTGGTAGGCAGATTTTATTGAACTTTGGACAAAGTTTCCCCGTTTCCAGTCTTCACACAAAGCTAAGGTAACCAGCTACTGGCTGTAGCCTTATATTTACCATACAGATATAAGAGTGATAACTCTCAGAAAGAAACCAAGTTAGTGTATTTCCCAAAAATAATTATTGCATTAAATATCAGGTTTATTTGATCCTGTCTGGTTTACCTGGTGGACGTCTCCGAGGGTGGAGTTCTGAGGAGAACCGTACAGGTTAACCCAACATGGACCGAAGGTGGGGTTAAACCCTGCAGACAGACAGATATTTCGTGTTACCGTAGAACCTCAAATAAAAGTTGGTATTCAAATAATGGCAGAGTCTGGCACAAACAAGTAACAGCTGGTCTTTATTAAAGGCTCAAAACGTTAATTCAGCATAAGTAGAAGCAACTGGAAATAATTAATGAACAGCAAACAGCAGCAAAATAAAACTAAAAACAGGAGAAGATCATTCAGTATTTCTTACTGAAATATGATCTGAAATATATAGTTTATGAAAAATATAAATATAGGCCTGTCGTTAATAAAGCCTGTGTCAGATAAAGTGCCGGTTCTTTCTGCAGGGGAGATCTGATGTTCACTAGAGTACCATTAAAGTAAAAAAACAATTGTGTATTGTATCACTGAGCATTTAAACTACAGGTCGTACCATTCCTGGTGGGGTCAGAAATCTGCTGCAGGTCAAGGAAGTGAGTTGCCAGGGCGATGTCGCCCATCTTGGCGTCGTCAAGGATCTGGACTCTGATTCGCTGAGCCAGAGGAGGAAACTGCTCAATGAAGGAGATCTCCTCGTTCCAAACTGGACAGCTGGTGGCGCTGGCGACCGACGTCTCCCCCTGCATACACACACACAGTGTAGTATCAAAAGACAATTTGCATTTTTTGACCAACTAGTAACAAAAACTCCCCTTTGCGTATTCCTATTTGTGTTTCCACATCATCTAAAGAAACATGAAGATTAGGCAAAATTCAAATCAGCAAATAAAGTTATATTTTTCTTGTTCTCTGGCTTTATTGTCATCGGTGCTCCCTCTGTCTTTTTCACTCACTAGCTCTCTTGACCGCCGGCCCTGCTTTCTCGCCATGAAGACCCACCGAGGGGTGCGACACATAGTTCGCCGCTATCAGTGGTGGAAACTAAGTAAGTACATTTACTCAAGTACAATTTTAAGGTACCACTTTCTGCTATTTTCTACTTCTACTCCACTACATTTCCAAGGCAAATATTGTACTTTTTACTCAGCTAAATATTAACAAGTATAATTCACAAATTAAAGATGATGTAATATTACTGATTAAGATTAAACTTCACAAGCTACTCAGCAGTATATAGAGTACTTAAAAATAGCTCCACCTTTACAAGCACAACATTAAAGCGATGAACACATAATAATTAAGCTGCTCACTAACTTGCGAGCATTGCCCGCAGCATGAAGCCAGAGGTGATCTGCGAATTGTTTGCTTCCAGTAGGTCTTCACCGTCAATCACTCGCTATCTCTCCTCACCCTAGTGTCCTCTCTCTGTCTTTTAACTAGTCAGGAAGCCAACAACAACAAAGCTGTACGTTGTTTTTAATGTTAATAAACTTCAATAAAAAGTCCACCCCTCATCTTTATATTAATATTAGTCACCCAGTACTTTCTGTACATAAGCTGAAGCAGCGACTGTGTCTGTGTTTGACCATCAGACAGTCTGACCCCCCAGTGCAGGAACTGGTTCCTCCTGATGAAAGTTTCTAAGTCCCTCAAAAGGTTCTTGGTGTGGGCTGCTGGAGGAGAATATGTGTAACAAAACGTACATATACACATGTCTGAGTACCTGTTGCCCAGCGAAGGTCACCTTTACGTAGGGATCAATGAAGACTGTCCGGTCAGTGACCTTTGACATCTTGGCCATTAGCCCCGCCTCCATTGTGGGCAGACCCTCTGCCCTGTAGATCCGGACACGGAACCGAGCCCACGGACGCTCAGAAGCCATACCACGAGGAAGCAGCAGGTTCCTGCAAGTGAAACACAGCGTCAGATCCTGGAGCCGGTCACACCAGCTGTTCATAAGTTCACACTTAGCCTCAATATGATGAACGTTTTTACTAAATGCACAGACCTGGGGGGTGGGGAGGTAAATAGTGGCCCACACCTCATTTTTGTCAGTGCCCCAACCATGTAAATCCGGCCATGCCGATTCATGAATTTTGCCATCACAATTATTTTTGTTAATTTCTGTGTAGTTGTGTTTTTGTAAAATCTTATGTGATCATAGGTATGATGATGATTCATATAACGATGCATTACAATGTGTTGTTACTGACTTTTCTATGTCCTCACTGGCTCCGGTCGAGGAGGGCGGTGGCAGACTGGGCATGATCAGAGCGTCTCCCTTCATCAGCACACTGAGACTGGCCTTGACATAACCCTTGATCCCTGACCTGGTGTCAGCAGGGTCAGTGAGAGGAGCCCACTTCTGGTAGAAGCGGTGGTCTGGAGGCGCAGAGAGGTCAGAGGTCAAAGGTCAGTGAGTGCTGCAGTATTTTGGTCAGAGTGCTGCAGTGTGGGCAGTACTGGTACCTGGCTGGCTGTACACGGTGGCGATGTCAATCTTAAAGGTTCCAATGTGGGTCATCAGGAAGGCCAGAGTCCGCCTGTGGAACACCTGATAGGCGGTGACATTACAGGTGTTCACTTTGGCCACATACAGGCCTCTCACCATGATAACAGCAGTAGAAACAGCAGTGGGAAAAAATAACTAAATAGTGGAACTGACCTTTATCTCTACGACTTTATCAAAGAGGATTTCCGGAGCCTCCTGAAACTCAAACTGGAAGTTCTGAAAGAGAAGAGGAGGTATTGTAATGAATTCTACCATATTGTACAGTATTCTACTGTAATGTATTTTACGATACTGTGCTGTACTGTACTGTACTGTACTCCTTTCTGCTGTACCTCATTGTAGAAAGGGCAGTTGGTGGATTTTTGCGTCGCTGTGTGTCTTTTCTGATTTCCCACTCTGATAAAAACTGCAGGGTTGATGTTCACTCCAACCAGCTTCTGAGCCTCCAGGATGTTCACATTCACCTTCACACAGAAACACACACACACACACACACACACACACACACACCTCAATGATGTATAAAAGCTTAATGGTTTCTGCTGAATCACTGGGAGGTCACCCCTCGTCCCCCAGCCCATTTCAGTGGGACAGTGCCTGTGTGTGGACTCGCAGATGGGGGTGGGTCACATTTTCAAAAAGATGGCCAGAGGGTGTGCTCCAGTTATTGGTGTATCAGGCTGCTGGAGAAGAGACTTGTCGAACCTCAGATTCAGGAGACACAATGCCGATTCTGCAGAAAAGGATGTCTGGGCCACCTAGCTTAGCCTGTTGCCACTGTAACATGAATCCAGATGAGGGGTCAGTAATGAATGAATGGACTCACCTGGAAGCTCTGGACCCGGGGCGTCCCCGCAACAACACTTCTGGTCAGCGGTCTGCAACGACTACACACACACAAACACACACACTCAGTTTTAGATGAGTAGACAGCACTCATGTAAACAAACAGACATACAGACAGACAGTAAGTTAATCAGACCTCAGCAGAGGAGTGAAGATGATGTTGGAAGCCTCCATGTCCATCAGGTCATCATCATAATCATCATCATCATCGTCGTCATCTTCATCCCCAGTCTGGACCAGGCTCCGCCCCAGACGCCGAGCCTCTTTGTCCAGCTGACCTGGGCGAGCGACAGTCTGCTGACTGACAGGAGAGAGAGAAAGAGAGAGACTAATGAATAGTTTCCCCACATACTCTGCGTTCTTTGTTTTTATTGTCTCAAAAGTGGAGAGTTGAGGTCTATAAACTGCTGTGACCAGGGGTGGGGTCTGACACAGTGTGTTGGCACCATTTATGGGTCTCACATTCCTACCCTCACTCCGCAGTGTCGGACAGCTTTACCAATAAGGGCCAGTGCAAAGAAGGATTTACTTCTAAACTTTTTTTAAAGAGGGATCTATACCAACTGCGGCAGCAGACAAGGAATCTGTCAGTATTCACAATTAATGATGATGTTATTATTTTTTCTTTTACCCTTTAATATTATGTTAAGACCAACTGAAATCACATTTAGTCTTTTTTAAAGTGTTCAAAGTGTTTTTTCAATGGATTGTTAATAGTTAGTTATTATTATTATTTATTTCTTAGGAAAGAAAAAAGTATTTGGGGGAAAATCCGAAATGCTCCTTTTAGTATCAGCTGGCGGGAGGGGCGTGTCCCTGTCTGTGTGTGACGGACAGCAGCTGGCAGGCTGCCAGAGTGCCGGTATTACACCATAGAGAATGAGACAAGTAAACAAACGTGCACTGTAGCTACTGGTGGAATTAATCCCAGTACAGATGGACTGGCTGTGACAGTACACTACATACAACATCAGTGCAAAAAGAAAAAACATACAGTATTGTTAGTGGTATTGAAGAGTAAGGACCACACCAGCATCTAATCGGAACCAAAGAGACTTAGCAGGAAAGCTAATGTGGATTGTTGTTCAGAGTCTGTAGCTCTTGTGTTGTGTAGCAGGCTGCTGTCTGGTTCACTGTGACTGTCTATTCTGACTATAATAGAACGCTGACGTTACTGTTCTATGCAAGATCTGATTGGCTTTATCGAAATAAGGTCTCCATCTACGTAGGCAGTACAACTAAAGCAATACTAGGGGGCGCCATCATGAAACCAAAAAATAGAAAATATAAATTCTCCCTTTTGTTTTCTAAATTTTTTTCTCAAAGGAGAGCAGAGGACAAGTGATTTAAAGAGCAGATATGTAGCTGCAGCAGACAGCGGATTTGCTTTTATTTGATTGATCTTATTTATTTTATTGAGTTTTTTTCCTCTTAGCTCGTGTTATTTGACAAATATTCTCATTTCGCCCACTTTGTATGTTTAAGAGTCCACTCTTTTTTTAAAGCACTTTGTAACATTGTAACATTGTTAGGAAAACTGCTATATAAATAAAGTTCATTATTATTATTATTGTAAAGAAATCAATTTAATTTTAGTTGCACTATTATAGCATTTTCAGACTCACGATGGACAAAACAATCTAAATCAATGTTGCAGAAGCAGAGATATGTCTTTTTTATTCCATGCATTCTTCTTCTTCATCAAAACCTGGCGCCTTCATTACCCACTATGCAGCTCGACCTCAGGTGACATCACTTGAGGCAAATTATCTGACATTGCGCAGCTCCCTCTGGAGCATATGTGTTTTTTGACATAGGCAGTATACTCCCCAAGACCTATAAACACAGTTTGGTGTGTAAAATCAGTGCAGTTCCTCTTAATTAAAAAAACAATAATTGTTTTATTACCTCCGCTAAGAAATCTTTTCCTACTGAGCAGCTCTGACGAGAAAAGTCAGAAACCTCTGAGTGGAAGAATATTACCAAAAAGGACATCTAGAACTGATGATTCCTATTTTGGTTCCAGTGGATGAGGACCGTGTTTGGGTGTTCGGACTGATACTTGGGCCGTGTCCGATGTTTTGGCAGATGTCATGTTTTCATAGATACGTCAGTGTCAGTATCCTGCGTTGCTCCGGCTGAAAGAATGAATCTGTGAGTCTTGGAAATTCTCACCTTTCAGGGTCATCAAATGCATCATTCCTGATGACCAGAGCTGACCTGAGGATGAAGGAAGGAAAAGAAACAAAATGACACAAGAGAAAAGAATAATTTGTTCAGTCTGGTCAGAGCTGGAGGTCTGCACAAAATGTTCTATGACACACTAAACGCTGAAACCCTCACAATGGCCGACTGATGAAAGGCTGATGAGTGCTTGGTTACCCGCATCACCCTACTTCCAATCTTTGTAATAAGTCCTGGGGCCGCTTTCAAAAAGATAGACCTTGACTTTTGCTTAAATTAAACTTCTGACGTCTTAATTCAGCCATTGCACAAAGCTGTCTAGTTCTTGACTATCCTAAGTAGGACTAACTTGCCACGAATTCTGAGTAAATTACAGATTATTTTATACTAAAAAAACATGGCAACCAAGTCTAACCAGTGAGCTCTCTTCACTCCCCCAATCTTCCAGAGGAATTCAACAGTTACAAGGACATTTTACTAGAGTGTAACAATACCAAAACTTCCAGTTGGTCACAATCTCAAGGCAGTGCATACCTGTAGCAGAGCTGAGAGGCTGTGGCTTCAATATAAATGTGCTCTTTTAATGTGCAAATGGCAACTAAAAAGTCCTGTTTTCTTCATCCACACTACAACCAGAGGCTGCTGCTTTTATAGTTTAGTGGAAAATGTTTTGACATGCAGACATTATCTTACTCATCCTTGTCTTCGACTTTCAGGAAGTCTTGTCCCTCCCAGCTTCCTGCTGTTCCCTCAACTGGATGATACCGAATATCCAACTCTATATAGATCTACAGTGAGAGAAAGTGATCAACCAACATCAGTGATCTCATAGTGGCGGAAGACCTATTCAGATCCTTAACTTAAGTAAGTTCTAATACCACCCTGTGAAAATACCCCACTACATGAAATAGTCCTGCATTCAAAACCTTACTTAAGTAAAATAGCATCAACAAAAATTACTTTTTTACAAAAGTAAAAGTACTCACTCTGCAGTAAAATGGTCCCTGTCAGTGTTTAACTATAAATATGATGTTTTTGGATTAATATTACTGCTGCATTAATGTGTATGTTGCATTTTACTGCTGTAGATGTTTAAGATTGAGCTAATTTTAACAACTTTAGGTTGGGTAGTTTAAACTACAGAAATGTGTCCTATGCTGTAAGATCAATATGTATTTGTAGGGTCACTGTCTCTAAAAAGTCAACTTTTCATGAGTTTAGAAAAACACCCCTGTATTCAGCTTTGTGACGATGCATTTTCTATCTGATCCAATACTTTATTTACCTTAAGAAACAGGAGAATTTTCCTTCCATTGATCAGAAACAATCAAAATTACCACATTTGGAGATAAATGGTTTGACTGGACAGGATGGGTAAGAAAACTTGTAATTTAAAAAGTAACTAAAGCTGTCAGAGAAACGTAGTGAAGTAAAAAGTGCAATATTTGCCTCTGAGATGTGGTGGAGTAGAAGTATAAAGTAGCATAAAATGGAAATACTCAAGTAAAGTACAAGTACCTCGAATTTGTACTTAACTACAGTACTTGAGTAAATGTACTTAGTTACTTTCCGCCACCGCTCTTATACAAAAGTGTGTGTATGTGTGTGTGTGTCCTTACATCAGTCAGGCTGTAGTTGGCATCTGTAAGCGGTTCCCGTAGCAACAGCCTCCCCGCAGTAACAACATGCTGGAGACTGACAACCAGCTTACCGCGGAGTCTACACACACGCACACACACACACACACACACACTTTAGTATGACATACGAAAACAATAAGTGTTGTGTGTATGTACTTTCTGTGTGTGTGTGTGTGTGTGTTACCTGTTGGAGAAGACTTTACTGCAGTTGTAAACACTGATGGTAAAAACTTCATCTCTGATCACTTTACCAAGTTGAGGCCAACGGAAATGCTGCGCACACACACAAACACACACAAACACACACAGATAGGTTACTTTGTTTGTTAATTAATGCTCTGAAATGAACTATAAAAAAACTGTGAAAACTCAAATGCAAATAAGTTTTGATCAAAAAAATTATTTCTTAACCAAAGTAAACTGTATTCAAAAATCCACTTTTCAGCTGTATCTCACAGGCTTCTTCAGCAAGTGTCATTATACGGACTTAGTACACAACTTCAGTCACATGGTAACAGATGGACGTATGAGGGGAGATGGTGACTCCTGTCTCTGCTCGAAGATGGCTTTCGATGTCGGATGTGAATGTCCTCTTTGATCTTTTTCTCTTGGTCGATGACCTTTGACCTCTCCCATATAAACCTCTCGTGACATTTAACTGAGGTCAAAGTAAAAACACACGCATTGCTCAAAGATGGCCAACACATTGAGATACAGCCGCTGTGTTAGTGTTAACACTGCTAACTTCTGTTTACAACACTGAAAAACTCAAACTACAGCAAGAAGAAAGAGACCGTTTCTGTCTTGACATGGGCATTTTCCACCATTAATCACCATGTGCTAGGTTTATGCACACACTCACACACACACACACACCTGGTCACGCCTGAAGAACAAACACCAGCGTGAGTCAGTAGATGCACAGAGAACCATAACTCAGATACTCAGTGCTGTGTTCTTGTCATACAGAGGTTGCTGTATTTACATTATCCGACCTGTCGACAAACAGGTGCTGATGTAGCGGGTGGAGGCTGCGGTTCAACAAGCATTTCCCCCCATTTGTAAAATCACATAATAAAGCTGTTTTCAGGAGGACCTCAAACTCAGAACCACAGAGTCTCCTGATCATTGAGCCAAACCGTAGCGTTCGTTTCTGATCATAACGTAGAAATGTTTGACGTTATCATGGCTCTAAACACAACACCCATGAGCCTTGGTGGCCGTTTCTTTGGAGATGTTCAGAGCTCTGAAATCAAAGTAGTTCATCCAAATGCTTCGGCAAAGCTAAACCTATAACTTCACCTCATTGAGCTGAGGTAAAACCAGAACTTCCAGGTTTTGTTTCCGAAGTAAGAAAGCTGCATTCAAAATCACACTGGCATTTTCAATATCACAAATTCCTAAAAATCCAGCCTTACCCATCAGTTTGTTGTGTGGTTCAATTCAAATAGCTAGACAGGGATGATGCAGTCATAGAGGAGTTATCTTTGATCAGGATCTATCCTTCGACTCCCACATGAAGCAAACCTCACGGACAGCCTTTTTTCACCTACGTAACATTGCCAAAATCAGGCACTTCCTGTCTCGAAGTGATGCAGAAAAATTAATCCATGCATTTGTTACTTCAAGGCTGGATTACTGCAATTCCATATTATCAGGCAGCCCGAAAAAGTCACTTAAAATTCTCCAGTTGATTCAGAACGCTGCAGCACGTGTACTGACAGGAACTAGGAAAAGAGATCATATTTCTCCAATACTATCTTCTCTGCACTGGCTCCCTGTGAAATCCAGAATAGAATTTAAAATCCTTCTCCTCACCTATAAAGCTCTTAATGGTCAGGCACCGTCGTATCTTACAGAGCTCATAGTACCTTATCACCCCACTAGAACACTGCGCTCTCAGAATGCAGGGTTTCTTGTGGTTCCTAGAGTCTCCAAAAGTAGAATGGGAGCCAGAGCCTTTAGCTATCAAGCTCCTCTCCTGTGGAATCAGATCCCAGTTCGGGTTCGGGAGGCAGACACCATCTCCACATTTAAGAGTAGGCTAAAGACTTTTCTCTTTGATAAAGCTTATAGTTAGGGCTGGCTCAGGAGAGTCCTGAACCATCCCTTAGTTATGCTGCTATAGGCCTAGACTGTCGGGGGACTTCCCATGATGCACCTCTCTCTCTTCACCTCTGTCCTCCTCTCCATCCGTATGCATTCGCATCCCATAAATGCATGTCACTAACTTGACTTCTTCCCTCTCCCGGAGTTTTGTGCTTTGTCGTCCGTCTCTTCTTTCTTAGTGTCACTTTCAGCAGGTATTTCAGTGTCCGGAGATGTATCTGGATCGGTGACTATGGCGACCTGCTGGGGCAGTGCTGCTGTGTCTATGGTGCAGGGGACGAGTGGCTCGGGTCCTGCTCGTTGGGCTCCACCTGGAGCTGCTCGGCTGTCCGTCTGGACCCATCATCTTCCCTTATGTTTTACCACCTAAACATTTCTAACATACTAATATATATATATATATATACAACAATTTTGCCATCATGGCTATATATGTTTTAGTTTTGATGCTATAAATCTATTCTGTACTTACGACATCTATTGCATGTCTGTCCGTCCTGGGAGAGGGATCCCTCCTCTGTTGCTCTTTCTGAGGTTTCTATCGTTTTTTTCCCCCTGTTAAAAGGGTTTTTTTGGGTAGTTTTTCCTTAATCGAATCGAGGGTCTAAGGACAGAGGGTGTCGTATGTTACAGATTGTGAAGCCCTTTGAGGCAAATGTGATTTGTGATACTGGGCTATATAAATAAAATTGAATTGAATTGAATTGAATTGAATAGAAGTATACCGGCGATGTGGATGGTCAGTCCACCATTTTGATCCAGACTGAAATATCTCAACAACTAATTGGCGGATTGAACTTTGGTTCAGACGTTCATGATCCACAGACGATGAAGCCTGGAGACTTTGGTGATCCTCTGACTGACAGGAAGAAGTTTTCGCTCATCTTGGGAAATATTTCAACACAATAATAATAATAATGTTTACAACATTCACCATCTGAGGGAAGGTCATTGCACAAATTTATTCAAAAACCAGTATTCAACAAATAGTAATTTCGACCTCATGGTGGTGCTAGATGAAAAGTCAGAGAATCACCAAAGTTATTACAGTTTATCCTTTGCGGACCATTAACGTCTGAACAGAATTTTCATAGAAATCCATCATGTGGAGACTTTTCAGTCTGGACCAAAGTGGTAACCAACATTTCCATCCACAGAGCCACGCTGTAATTCCTACGCAGAAATGATTAATTAGAGAGCGTGACTTCTTTTGTTGTTTTATTTTTCTCCGGGACACAGTACAGTGCAGCAGAATAAAACAGAATCACGTCAACTGTAGGTGTGTGTGTGTGTGTTGAAGGAGCGTCTGTGTGTGTGTGTGTGTGTGTGTGTGTGTGTTTTGTTAGGAGTGGCACAGTTTCCTATCAGCTCCATTAAAATTGTTTCAATGTGAAGCAGACAAACGGCTGCAGCTTCCTGCTGTAACACACACACACACGCACACACAAACGCACACGGGGCAAATTTGATGAAGGTCATGTGATCTGAAACCTCAGCGGCTCATCGTCCTCACAGCTTCTTCTACCCGATCTGAACTGACATCAGAAGAAGGCCACTGGTCTCCTGAGAGCTGAGCTTGTTGTGCAAAAACTGTTTTTACTTTGTACTCATGGACAGAAGTTGGGGGTTTCTCCCAATCACTTCAATACAGCCTCATGACAGCAGCATCTAGTGGACATTAAAAGGAACTGACATCATCGCCCAGTTCCGTGTTCTGATTGGTCTGAATGTGTTTTACTGACCTCGTTGAAGATGGCCAGGTTCTCACACTGCAGGACTCTGGTCTTATGGGTGAAACCTGGAGGACAGACAGACAGTCGGACAGGTAACCATAGCAACAGTGTTAGCAGCTAACTGGCCGGTGAAACTGGATTAAACTGACTGCAAACCCACTTTAAAACATGGAGGATTTGGAGGCAGGACAAGAAGCGGCCAAGAATGAGATCAGCTTTTTACCTCAAGGAGGTTTGCCAGGAGAACAAGAACCTTCTGAGGAACCGAGGAACTTTACCGGTGTTTCAACCAGACAAAGAAGGGACTAAATTTAGGGTCTTTCTCAAAACCCACACTTGTGGAGCACCTAAGTGCTGTGAGTTTAAGTTACCCATGTCAGAAAAATGCCAACATACAGAAGACTTAACCTGCAGTCACCGTGGTGGAAGAAGTACTTAGATCTTTTAGTTAAGTAAAAAATGCAGTAGTACCACAGTGTAGAAATACTTTCAGTAAAAGTTCTGCATTCAAAATTTTACTTGAGTAAAAGTACATCAAAATATACTTAAAGTAACAAAAGTAAAAGTAC
Organism: Coreoperca whiteheadi; assembly: GCA_011952105.1. Taxonomy (NCBI): domain Eukaryota; kingdom Metazoa; phylum Chordata; class Actinopteri; order Centrarchiformes; family Sinipercidae; genus Coreoperca; species Coreoperca whiteheadi. The sequence continues at coordinate 26,871,874 of CM022473.1, forward strand.
TCATTTTGTAGAATAGCCCATTTCAGAATAATGATTATTAGGCTAAATGATAGTTTATGATTGTAGATGCATTTATGTGTACATCACTTTCATAACTGAGCTGGTAAATGTGGGACCAATCTTAATCTATTTATTTATATTTTATGTATATATATTACTTCACATACTGCTGATTCCCCTAGGGGTCAATGAAGTTGTATTGATATAATATCATAATGTATTTGTTGACTTTATTTTGTAGCATTAATCTGAATCTGGAAAGCAAATAAAGTGTGACAGTTTGGCAGCGATGTAAGAAGTATTCACTTCCTACATCCCTGCCAAACTGTCACAAAGTTTGGAAGCTCACTATTGTCCAAAATATTGTCATATGTTGCTGCATTTAGTGTGCCTAGAACGAACCAGGAAAACAGACAGAGACCAAAAGGGAAAGACAGAGTGGTCCACATACTTTTGGTTCTAGGTTAATATGAGGAGGCATTTCCTCCATGTAGATACAGACGGGTTAGTTTGTGTTACTGACCTCTGAAGCAGAGTTCGACCTTTCTGTCAGATCGTCCCGGCAGGTTGGAGATCCTCCTCAGATTCACACTGATGGACATGATGATCCGGTTACCTGTTCACCTGCTCATCTGTCTACATCGTGTCTCCCTGAAGTCGATCTCATCTGCTCTCGTCACTCTTCTCTCTTCAGCAGTTGGAAACTAACTGCTGTGTCTGTGTGTGTGTGTGTGTGTGTGTGTGTGTGTGTGTGTGTGTATAACTGTACATGTTTAAGTGTGTGTCTACAGTGTGTGAGTCTGTTAGGGCAGGTCCTCGCTAATGTTTGAGAAAGCAAATAGAGTTGCTCAACTAGTTTCCTCCTTAGAAAACACACACACACACACACACTCACACACAGAGAGAGAGGTGCTCTCAGTTCATTCACTTCAGTACAAATATTCAATTCTAAGTAAAAGTTCTGCATTGAAAACCATAAGCAGCAAACTCAAGGTACTGAATAAAATGACTGTTTCCTTCATGACGTCTGGTGTCTGTGTTCACTGACATCTGTTGCTTTGTGTTTGTTTTTCGGTTGGAAAAACAACCGAGTTAGAAGCAAAGAAGAATTTGCTATATTGTGAATCAGTAAATCAGAGGTGGAAGAAGTACTCTTCCATTTCCTTTTTGCTTAATTAAAAGTAGCAATACTACAGTGTAGAAATACTCCTAGAAAAAGTCCTGTATTCGTCCTGTAAATTTTTACTTATACAAGTGTCAGCATTAAAATATACTTAAAGTACCAACAGTACAAGTATTCATTATGCAGAGTGAATTTCAGAATAATAAATATTCTTTAATCACTTTAAAGTAAAAGCTGTTAAAGGCTAATTTAACTTTGTATGCTTCTGGGTAGCTAGTGAATTTCTTAAAGTTGTATCTTATTTACCTTTGATAAAACATTATACATTTATTTGTCGATTATATTTTGTATTATTAATCTGAATCAGCAAAGTAACGCGTAAATTAAGGTGTCAAATAAATGTAGTGGAGTAAAAAGTACAGTATTTATCTCTGAAATGTAGTGGAGTGGAAGTATAAGGCAGCAGAAAATTTAAATACTCAAATAAAGTACAAGTACCTCAAAATTGTACTTAAGTAGAGTACTTGAGTAAACGGACTTACTTTCCACCACAGCAGAAAATACAACAATCTGTTAATTTTCTAATTTTATTCAGTAAATTTGAGAGCCACAAATTCAAGTTTTCTAACCCTCTCCCATCTTTGCTGAACACATTTGATGGAAAAACACATTAGAGTCAGTTAGTCCTGGTATTGTGGTACAGTATGATAAAAAATGTCAAGACTGTTATTTCTTTGTAAATGTGACGCTGTTGAGTTTCTTACTATAGTAAAACATAAGAAGTTACTTACATTTAGGCTTTAATGCTCATATAGCCACACAATGTGTTTCACTTTTACATGAGAAAAGGATTTGAGGATGAGGATGAACCAAAATTTGGTCCATCGTTTCTATCAGTAATAATAACATTTGACGAACCAAGTTAGCAGCTGAGCTCTGGGAACACGGTGAGAACAATAAAAAAAAGAAGTCTGACAGGTCAAGAAACACTAGCCACACTAGTCACACGATCAGACGACAGAAATGAGTCAAAACTAAAAAAAATAGAACGAAAGTTGGTAATAAGCACAACTATCCTTTAAACAGCAGCAGCTTTCTTCACTGAAACAGTAACGAAACGTTTTTTTCTTGTTCTTTCCCAAAGTTGTTTTATTAATGATTTTTTAACAGGCAGCATTCTTACAGACATGATGTTACTGGTTATACGGTTTTAGTTTTACTGGTTAGTTAGTAGTAAGTTGAACAAGTGAGCAGTGGATCAACCAGTTTAATAAAGAGGATAAAAACCATATGTTCACAGTGGGCAGGACTGCGGCGCAAAGCATTATGGGAGGTGTAATTCTTTATCAAGCTATGATTGGCAGCACTTTCTCTTGTTTTTCTCTTTTTCAAACATTTGACTTTCGTCCCCATGATGGTTTATGAGTTATTTTTGATAATATTCACTTTACTTCATCCATACGGTAGTCTGTTTAAAACGAAAAGTGCAGATTTTTGGCTGATATTTTTCTATTTTAGGCTCATTTTAAAGCCACGTGTGAAAACAGAAAACACACGTCTTTGGCAAAGAAGAAAACAAACGAGAAGGACAATGCATTTACATTTAGCAGACGCTTTTATCCAAAGCGACTTACACACTCACAGACCAAAGGCACAGCTTCTGAAGCAAATTTTGGGGTACAGTATCTTGGTCAAGGACACTTCGACACGGGGCTGGGGATCGAACTGCCGACCTTCTGATTGGTGGACGACCGCTCTGCCACCAGGCCACAGCAGCCCAACATCATGGCAGCCTGACAAACTTCAATCTACAGAATCTGCTGCAGTTTGGCTTCAAAACAAGATGAGATTAAACAACAAACACAAAACAAATCTTAACTCACGGTCCATTTAATTAGCTTTCTCCGGAGCTTTCAAGTGCATCCCACGCTTTTGTCAAACTACCGTTTGGTTCAAAATGAATGTTCACGCTCAGCCAGAATTAGGTTTCACATAACAAATTTCAGAAAGTAATTTGTAGGGTTTTTTTATTCTGGTAGATGAATTAAGAGCTAAAAGTTTGGGAATTCAACAGTTTTTAAAAATGTGAAGTTTTACTTCACAGCATATCGGTGAAGCAAAGGGGTCACTTATTTTGCTTTTAAACTGCTTTTTTCCTTTTTAATTACTGTATCATTATTTCCCTCTCAATGCCTCTATAATGTGTTCAAATAAAACAAAGAAACAGTTCATTCTTTGGTTGAATTGGTCACAAGTGTTACGGCAGGTGTGAATGTTGACACGTTCGTGTGTGTGACCAGTTCAACCAAATCATTAATTGTTGGTACAATATGCAGACATTACTTTGGTATGGGGTCACAACTCGTATGAAAACAAAGATGTTTTCTCCTGAAAACATCAACACCTTCATCCTCTCTACTTTCAGGGAAACTGATTCGAACATTTTGTCAAAACAAACCTTGTTCAAATCCAACCAGAAGATTCAAAACTTCTCCGTTAACTCAGGAGAGGTTTGAGAGACTAAAGATAAGGAGGCTGAAGATTGAGCGTCTTTTTCACTTCATTTCCTGTGACCCCTGTCCCTCATGGGCTCCTGTAGGAGGTTCACAGGAGCAGGTAGGCGGCAGGCGATGGTTTCTATCGTTCTCTTGGAGAGAAAAGTGGAACAAATTTGACCCAGGAACAACCAAACGCACAGTCTGAAGCAGCCGACGCTGTCCCCGCCTCAGGGGCAGGCGGAGCAGCTGGAAACACAAAACACTGCTTCAATTAAAAACAAAAACAAAACACAACTGCTTTGTTTGACAAAATGACAACAAAAATGTTTACTTTCTTAACTTATTAACTTTTGCCAGAGCTTTCAACCACATCTCACAACCTTTCAGCAGAGGGAGTTTGTTTCAGGCGTCATTACTAAGGATGGAGGTGGTGGCGTTCATTCAAAGATGCTCTCTGGCGTTGGGTGTGAATGTCTTTCTTGATCATTCTCCGGCCGTCCACTGACTCCTGGCCGATGACCTTTGACCTCTCCCCAGTCGGTGCTGTGACCGGTTGTCCGATGTTTCCGGGTGTCCATTCAGTCTCTTGTCGAAGGTCCTCGCTGTCACATGTGATGTCATGAGGATGTCAGACACCACTCCGGTCAAGCAGAGATCTTCAGGTGCTGAGTGGTTATCACCTGACCAGATAAACATCTTCTCAAACCCACGGAAAGAAGGGTGTTATGGGGACCTGTAGGCAGTGGCGGACTGGCTGTTAGAGGGGCAGAAAAAATAAATAGAGCACCAGCTGTACGCGGTGCAGTATATGGCACTGTAATGCCTTGTGTCCACTGGAAGGGCACTCTAGAGGGCAATTTATCTCATTATATCTACCATAGGAGCATCCAAGAGGGCACCTTTGCGGCGTTCTTTCAAACATGAGGTCACCAAGGAGACTTCCCAGAAATTTAACAGACCGGTGGAGCTAGCATCCAGTCACAAGGACGCGTCGAAGTAAAGAGCTAGCCAATCACAGCAGAGTACGGCAGGGAGACATCAAGCAAGCCGATTGGTTGATTGACCATCTTGTCAACGAGTTTTCCATATTTTGTGTGTCAGTTTAGGCGTAGTTACATTTCAACAACACGACTGATCTTCTAGCAGAGCATAGGAAACTAAATCCCTCTTCAAGGCCCTTAATCGTTGTTCGTCATGTTATTGTCCCTCCCGTCCATTTGCAATGATAAATCCAAATTCTTTCACGGTCGTTTTACATGTGTAGTGGCTTGTTTACGTCGTCTCATGGGGTGAAATCTGATTTATGGCTTCCTGTTTTCTTTGGCGTTTTCTTTACATTGCGGCTTCGCTAAACGTTACACCCTCATTCTGTACATGTAGAAAAGAAACACACTCGAAGGAGTCTCAACGACACCCGAGTACCTTCGCTAACCTGCAGCTCGGAGAAGCATAACTCCAGTTTAAGCTCCATTTGCTGATCAAGACTGTGAGATGTGGTTGGACCGCATTCATTTATCACTTTCATTTAAAGTGCTTTACAATTGCGGTTTTAAGCTACAAAAACCAGTAGGATATTATTCTGTTACACAGACTGTTCCCAAACATGAAGAATGACCTTCTTTGCTAAAGTTAAAACAATCCTCAGTGCTACAAATAAAATGCAATACAAATATTTTACTTTCATAAAATGGACCCTGAAAAAAAAAAAGACAAAAATGTCCTTAATGAGGGGGGCAAAAAACCCTAAAAAAGAACTTGTCCTTCCCCGTCTGTCATGTCTATCAACATCCACAGCAAAAGTGGTGATTTTAAGTGGTTAAAAATGTGATTTAAAACTAATTCTACGTGATTCTAAGTGATTTAAAGTGGATGCAGATGAAGTGTTGGCAGTAACTCTTTAATCAGACGTGTATGTTAACAACATGAACTGTGGCTTTGCTGCAGTACACGGGTTTTGACACATTTTGACAGCATGTGTGTGTGTGTGTGTGTGTGTGTTCGTGTATGCAGACCATCACATATCCCAGGTGGGAGGAGCCATGTCAATCAGAAGACAGTCTTTGGTAAAGAAAGAGAGCAGACCTCCAGACAGACTCTCAGTGTGATGCTGCATTTGGGTCATGTGGGATGGAGGGTTACCACGGTTACGACTTCGCTCACGCCACTGGACAAATAAGACGGCCGCCAGTGTTCTTAATTGTGAGTCTAAAAGTGTTGTCGGGCTGTATGCTTTATGTGCAATCGCCCCACCTCTAAAATGTGCTTCGCATTCAGTCTGAACACACCCAAATGATCAGGAGTGTGGTGCACGACAGCCAGACGTCATGTAAACGTGATGAAATCGGCATTAAATCAAAACTTTGTCACAATCAACTTGAGGGCGCTGTGTTTGTTCACTTTTCAGATATTAACATTTTATTTACCTACAACTTGAAAAAAAAGTCTCACTTGGACCCTGACAATATTAACGTCCACATGACTCGAACGCAGCATCACATCATCATGACTGAGGCGGCCATTTTGGCTCCCAGCTAAACATTCAAGCACTCCGTAAACTTTGCTCCACACCATATTCTTATTATTTAAAATGTTGTCTTCTATTGGTGTCGTTCTGAAGATGTTTAGTTTTTACGATCAGATCCATCGGTGCCTCTACTGCCTGAAGCTCAAGTTCTACTTTTCACATCTGCATGGCAGCGAGGCTCTGTATAACGTAAATAATGTCATCTGTACGTCAGATATTTGACTGAAAAACATGTTAACGTCCTTGTGTTCATAAAAAGAACCATTTGCATCTGCTGTCGGCGTCCTTTTTAGGACTGTATCTGACAGCTGGATGAAGACTAGCGGGTGTTCAGACGGGTACTACAGCTGGTTGATTCGGGATGAACAATTAACTGACGACGACGTGATGACCCGTTTTTAATACTGACATCATGTATGTTCATGTTGCAGGTGATCCGTTTTGGTGTTTAAAGGGTTAAACATTTAGGAAACACAGGTGGAGCTTGATGGCACGCACAAGTTCTGCGATGGGAGCCAAGATGGCGGCACCAACAACTGAGAGCAGTCTGGAAAGGTTCAGGCTGAAGCAGCGCGCTGAGGTCACACAGGCTACAGACCTACAGTAAGGCTTTAGTAAAGGTTTACGCTAAGGCTAGAGTAGAAAAGCTATGACACAGAGTATATAATATCATATATGATACAATTTTCCAGCATTTAGAGCAAAAGCAAAGTGCAAAGTATCAATACCTGATCAATAAAGCTATTCAGAGCCACACACACACACACACACACAGCTCGACCATAGTGCATAGTGTCACCATGGTAACATGGAAACAACCGCTTAGTGAGGTATCTGCAGCTGCAGTTCCTCTAATGCCCACGAGATGCTGCTGTGATGAACCTCTCAATCTTACTACGTGCAGGGTTTTGAAGCCAATTTGACATAGTGGCTAAACTCTAAGTTTTTGGCTTCATGTGCAACTGAGCAGCTTTCATAGGAACGACGCTGTATCCAGTTATCTTTATACATCCATGGTGTGTGTGTGTGTGTGTGTGTGGCTCTGTGATTGTTAAACACATGTTTGTAAACACATGTGATCTGCATAGTTAGTGTGGAAGCAGCAGAGGGAATCAATAATCAATCATCTATACTATGCCATTATCGTTCCACTTATTGAAGAGAAAAATCAGAAAAAAAATTGAAACAGATTTTTTTTTTTTTAAACTGGAGATGGCATGCTGATTGGCTGACAGCGCAATGCTGCATTGTGATTGGCTGAGATTCCATGCAACACATCAGGTTGGTCCCTGAAGGGTGGTCGACTTTGTGGGTGGTCCGATCCTGGAATGAGGGGAGCGTGGGCCTTCAGCTTTATGGGTGGGTTTGGGGGGTTCAAGGATTGGGGTTTAGGCTTGGTGGGGACAGGGTTTAGGATTTGGGGGCAGCTTTTGGTTTAGGTGGGTCAAAGCCTCTCATTTTGAAATAAGAGACCAGCTGGTTGGGAACCTCGGCGAGGACAGACTGAGCCAGAGCCGTCTTGGGAGCCTGGAGAGAGAGATAGACGTGATGTAAGTGCCTGTCTGGTGTCCTTAAAAGGATACGTTCCCAATTATCTCAAGTCTGACTTAAAACAATAGTCCGGACCATGTGAACACTGAAACACATTTTGCTTGTTCTAACAGATCCCTTCCTAATGTGCTTCTTATATAAGTGATGCGGACAAAATGCACATTCCTTGTTTTGTGCATAAATGTATTCCAAAGTTAATCTGAAGCTTATATGAGGTTTCAGCAGTCTGATTTAGTCAAATCAAAATCCCCTCTTTGTGTTTCCCCTTTTCTTCCAGTGGATAAATGGTAACAAAAGGAGGGAGTTGTGCACTAGGGAGTGTAACTTTGGCAAATATTTATTTAATTTGCCTTCACGCCTCATATTAGCTTCAGATAAACTTTTGAAAATCAAGCAAGCAAGGTTTATTCATATGGCACCTTTCCCAGACACCAGTCACCAAGTGCTTCACTGTCGAAGAAATAAAATCCATTAAATCCAAGAGAATCAAATAAATAAATAAAACTAAGATAAAACACCAGATAAAAAATACAAGAGGTGAACAGACATAAAATACCACAAGCTACCTAAATGCCTGTCTGAACAGATGGGCTTTTAGTTGCTTTTTAAAAGAGTCCCCATATTCCAAAGACCTCAGGCTTATTGGGAAACTACTCCAAAGCTTAGGGGCTGCCGACTGGAAAGCACTATCTCCCCGAGTCTTAACACTGGTCCGAGGTTCACTTAGAAAACTGGGTGAACACATTTTTGCACAGAAGGACTGTGCATTTTGTCCCCCATCACCTACAATGAAAGCACATTAGAAAGGGGTCTTTTCATGGCCAGTATGAACAGGGGGAATGACTACAGCAAGCAAAATGTGTCTCAACGTTCACATGGGCACCTCCTTCAGCTCCACACTCATGGATCTACCCGATGCTCCCAGGAAGCCTTTGCCCCTTTTCTTCTGATGTTCTACTTTCACACAAGAGTTCATACAACAAACAGGCAATCATCAGGAAACATACAAGTCCATAAATCAAAAATAATAGACATGCACAGCAGTCATCTATGAACAAACACACACACACAGGCTTACATCTTTGAACTGTCTGTACGGGACGAACTGGACAATATCCCTCACGACGGCGTCTCCCACTGTCGACCTCAGCACGCCATCGTCTCCATCCAGAAGTTCCATGGCCTTGAAGTCTGCCGGCCCCACCCCCACAATGATGATTGACAGCGGCAGCCGTGATGCCCGAACAATGGCATCCCGGGTCTGGTCAAAGTCGGTGATCTCACCGTCAGTGAGGATGAGGAGGACAAAGTATTGCTGTAGAGAGTCACAGACATCGGTCAAAGTGTCAGCGTGTGCGTTTGGCTAATGTGTTTGTGTGCATCTGTGTGTGTGTGTGTGTGTGTGTGTGTCCTCACCGAGGCGCTGTTGTCCTGGGCGGAAGTGGCAGAAATGGAAGCAACATGATTGATGATGGGAGAGAAGTTTGTGGGTCCAGAGAGTCTGAGCTGAGGCAAAACCATCCTGTAGGCTTCAATGATCCCCTCAATACCTGAGAGAGACAGAGGGGAAGCAGTTTACCGTAGATGAACACATTATATATATTTTGAGCATCTAAAACAATCCAGGCAAATACTGTGTGTAAACAGAGAAAACGGGCAATCAAATTAGGGTTTAATTGATTGCATTGAGATCCTGGTATTTCCCAGGGCATCTCGCCAAAATCTGCTCCAGTTTCCCATGAAAAACACGGGAACCAAGGATTGTTTACAATGTGTGTGCTTGTGTGATCCTGTGTGTTCACATACTGAAGGACTATCGTGTGAAACGAAGACGCCGACCTGACCTTAAATTGGTGCAATGTTAATTGAACGGGATCAGTTTCCAACATTCATGTCACAAAACAAGCAAAGATTAGAAAAAAGTAAAATGAAAAATTCCTTAATGTTTGGTAGCTGAACTTTTTCCCTCCCCGTTACTCGTCTGACAACCCCTCAGATTTGTCTTGTTACCCTTCGGTTGGGAACCACGGGACTAAACTAGTAACTACTAAAGTACTTAAAACTAGCTGCATCAACAGCAAAATGCTACTTACCACGTTAAGGCATCAGTATTAGCAATCTAATGTATATATTATGTTATCCTGTTTATATTTTAGTATATTTTGTGTATTCTAGTATTTATTTATTCTATGCATTTTATAGATATTCTATAGATCTTTTTATATTTATAGAGTATGTTATGGTTGTTCTTTTACTCTGTATTGAGCTATTTTAATTCATTCTGTTATTTGTTGTGTTAATTTTCTATTGATTTCTTTCTCTCTTCTATTGTTATTTATATTTATTTATTATTTACTGTTCATGTGAATTTCCCACTTTGGGATCAATAAAGAATATCTATCTATCTATCTAATAATGTCATATGTAATCATGTTTAAGTCACAGGGGCCATGTTTTTGCAGAAAGGGAACTTTTACTTCATAACTTTAACTTAAGATTTTAAATATTGAACTTCACTCTGCGTGTGCGTGCGTGTGTGTGTGCGTGTGTGTGAGTGTGTGTGTGTACCTTGACAGTAGGGGTTAGTGGGGTTGAAGTTGAGGGCGAACTCATGGTGTGCAGCCTGCAAGATCAACAACACAATAAAAGTTAAATAAACCTGCCAGATCTACAAGCTCTACTCTGATTGGCTGCTTAGAAAACCGATTTCAACTCTCAGATTTTCGAAAGGGTCATTTAGTTCAACTAAAATTAGAAAATCATTTTATACCGCAGACTCTGGGCGGGGCTAAAAATAAAGTCACACTTGAAAGACCAATGGAGCCTATAGAATGCTGTGTTGTGATTGGTTGGTAAACTGACCTGGTAGTCTGGAGGCAGTTTGGCTCCAAAACCGAACGCTGGGAAGAGTTTATCACTGAAACAGGAAACACAAAATAACCACGGTTACAGTCACATTATACTCTCTACGAGGATTCAGGGTTTACGGTTCAGCCTGCGGGATTTAGGGATTAGGGTGTAGGCGGTGGGATGGGGGTAATAATAATACTACATTTTATTTCTAGGCGCCTTTCAGGACCCTCAAGATCGCCTTACAATTATTAATAACACTCAAAAATATAAATTTACAACATAAAAATAAGATACAATAAAATGTGAAAGAATGTGAAATCATAATAGTGATGGGTGTCAGGCATTGTAGGTCAAATTAAACAAATGTGTTTTTAGACGTGATTTGAAGGTAACCAGAGATGTTATTGTACGGATGTGTTGTGGGAGAGTGTTCCAGATTGGGGGAGCAGAGCAGCTGAAGGCTCTCAGTCCCATGGTACACAGTGGACAGGAGGTTGGCTGAACAAGAACGGAGGGTACGGGAAGGTGTGTGTATATGAAGAAGGTTTGTGAGGTAGGAGGGGGCCAGGTTGTGAAGAGCTTTAAATGTTAAAAACAACATTTTTAAATCAATCCGGTAGCGGATGGGGAGCCAGTGAAGTTCCTGAAAGTCGTTTTGGATAAAAGCGTCTGCTAAATGACTAAATGTACATGGGTGTAGGTTTTAGGTTGTAGGATTTAGGGTGTGGCATTGAGATTGTATGATTTGGGCTGTAGGGGGTGGAGTTTAGGGTGTAGGAACTAGGGTTTAGGTTATAGACTTCAGAGTGTAGGGTATCGAGTTTAGGGTTAAGGGTGTAGGGCCTCTGCCTGCATAGATGAGGGTTTGGTGCGTATTTTTGAAGGTGTAGTTTTTCCAGGCGTAGGTTGTGTGTGAGTGTGTACTCACGTGTCGTAGTCCCGGACCACCTGACCCACAGACCACAGAGCAGACAGGTACTGGTTCAACCCGTCTGGACTCATGTAGTGGAGGGAGTTGGGCGAGCGAGGATCCCCATTAGAGCCGGTGAAGTCGATCCCCACCTACAGTATTCATACAACATTCATTCATTCATTCATTCATGAATCCCCACCTACAAACATTCATTCATTCATTATTCAAATACATCATTTACATGTTAATTAAAATTTATAAAATAAAACGGTGGGGTATGCGACTCTAGAGAAATCCAATACCTTGACAAATACCATGCTATAGAGCGGACAACGACACAGAAAGTAATGCAACTAATGTTAGCTAGGTTGCGGGTTAGCTACAGTTGCTTCTGTGAAGCTAACATCCAGAGAGGACGAGACGGTTTCCCAGAGTAGCACACCAGCTACATACAGCGGTACTCACAACTCTACTATAGCTAACATCACAACAGCAGCATGTCCTGGCAAACTATACAAGTAAGTAAGTGTCCGTGGGCAAGTCATTTAACGGTATCTGACACACAAATCATGGCAGGAATAGGGCTGTGTGGTCCGGTCCAAGCCACTTTGTTTGTTTACCATTTACAGAGCCAGGGCTGCATACAAACACCAGAGTTCTTTTCAGCCCACACACTGACCGGACAGGTAGCGGACCATGAGGAGATATTCGCTGACAAAAAGACGTGTATTGGATTAGAATCGCACACCCCAGCTTAAAGACGTTGTGATCAATAACTGAAAGGTCTCATTATCTCAAGAACACAACATTTTGCAATCTTCGATTTTCTTTATGTAAACTTGAATGTGACTGGTGGATTAAATCAAAGCATTTAAGATGTGTATGTGTGCATTGATGTCGACATACGGTGAAGTTGATCTGGCAGCCACCCATCACGTAGTCCAGGAAGGTGTACTGAGCCACCAGCTGCGAACACACAGAAACACAGGGACGCGGTGTAAGTGAAAGAGTCACTCATGCATCTACGTGTATATTATAAAACACACAATCAATGAAAGGACATACATTAATCAGAGGAAAAAAGATTTGAAATGTAAAAAAAATACACTTTAGTTTGCCGTTACACACAAAAGCGCCAGTGACGCTGTATCCATGATACAGCATGTGAGATGGACGACAGGAAATTTGTCGCTGAAAGATATCCAGTGTACACAGCCTCAACAGATTTAAATCACTGTCTGATGCTTAAGTTTTTCGTTTACACTTGTTTAAAAAAATTTCAATAATCAGACCTGCAGTCTTCAGGTAAGTCAACACTGGCAGCGTTTGCCATCCATCACTCGTCCGTCTCACAGAACAGCCTCACTTCCAATTTAGTTTTTTAGTTTTGTTCTCCGTTTCTCTTGTGAGTGTGATCTCCACAAGCAGCCGTCAAAAGGTCTATATACGGTGTGAACATATTAACAACATCTGTAGGGACGGATCCTCCAGTTTCACGGTTAACTTTCTGGTTTCACTATAAAGCTGCAGTGAATTGGCAAGTAAAACATTAAAACAGTTTTTTCCTGTATACTCCCCATCACTGTAAAACAATTTTTGTGCAGTTCCGTTGTTCCTTCATCCTGGTGAAGACAGCGACACTGTACGAGAGGTCAGAGTCAACGTGGACTGAACAGATGGACACGTCAGTTCCCAGTTAGACTTAAAATCTAAAAAAAAATTTATGAAATTTCAACAATCAGTTGTTATATTGACACCACTGTACTTCACTGCCTCAGGGACCTTATACGTTTAATTCTGGTGTCTTTTTTTAGACCTGCATTATGACTCCACTCTGTCACCTGTCAGTTAAAAGAATAGCACATACATGTCTCTGCCCTGAGCAGTGCCTGCAGGTTGCAAAGCTCCTTTGAGGCTGCAAACTGCAGGCTCCACCAATCAGGCGGCTCGGTTCAGGTTATAGATTATTAAGATTTATCAAAGACGAAATCCGTTCTCAGACTGACAACAAGTTCTACATGACAACTTTATGGTTTACAAAGAAGCAACTCCCAGCACGGAACTCTGGGTAATGTGGTCTCTACCGTGCAGCTCTTAACAGAGACGACTCCAGAGTTCTTGTAACTCTTCTTTTTCTTCTGTTTCTCGGGGTGGATGCAGTCAAACGCCACCTGGTGGACAACACAACACACAGTTTATTGACCACTGACCAACCAATAGAAAGACATCAAATACACACATATATATATATATATATATATATATATATTATCAGCGAGCTCACCGGTGAACCAGGTCCAGCTTTCTGCAGGTCAGAGACTTTAGTGGTGAAAGAACCAATCAGATCATGAGATCCATCACTGTCATGATCAGAGCAATCCACCTGCAGGAGGAGGAGGAGATTTCATGTAACTGTTTAAGATTTCATTGGTTGTTATGACTGACGGTGGGTTCTGATCGGGTTTTTTTAAATAGAGGTGGATTCTGATTGGTGGAACCTTCAGCGGTCTGTCGAGGTCGCTGCTGCAGAACGTCTGTAGAGGAACCGTAAACTTCTTCCAGGAGGGATTCAGATTGTTCTTCACCACCTATATACACACACACACACACACACACACACAAACCTTGATCACTATCATGCTGCGTAATATCATTGCGCCGCTGCTCCCATGGTACGGCCGCAAAGTTCCTTAACGATTACGCAGTAAGAGAATAGTTCCTAGCCATATCGGTGTAGAAAATTGCAACATTTCATTTTCAGTTGGTCTTGGCACACGATGTAGCTATAGAAGAGTCAAGTTTTAAATAGGAAACATATTGAAAGTGTCTTTGGTCATTTCTGAACGAGATGCTAATGGTCTAATCCGATTCAATGATGTATGCTAAGCAATGCTACAAGTGCTACCGCCAGACACAAAGATCGGCTAAATGGATTCAAACATGGTAAAACTCAACTATTTAACACTAGGGGTTTGGAAAATGGAAAACATTTTCAAAAAAGTTAGAGTGCTCACTTTGGACACAGCCTTCGATTTAACACATTCAAAAACTCAGTAATCGTCTTCATCAGAACTGCGTGGGTGTGGTTTGATCAGACTCGATTGACAGTAACCTGGCAACATGACCAGACAACCAGACCAGACAACCCCTCAACTGTCATCCGATTCAAGTTCAAATGCTGCTATACTCTGTTTGGTGCACAGAACTCTATGACATCACCTTTTTCCAATTGAGTGTGTGTGTGTGTACCTCTGTTCTGTGGACCAGCTGCCACTTTCCATCGTCTCCTTGTTTAAAAATCTCCAGGAACGGATCAGACTTCCCAAACGTATCCTGAACAGAGACAACACAACATGCTGCGTTTACATGTCCGGAAGTAACCAGTTTAAAGTCTTGTTTCTCCAGTATTTCTTAAAAGGTTATATTGACAACATTTTTATGTAGACGAATATTTTAAAAAAACAATCCAAAAAAAAACATCCACAGAGCTTTTAGAAAAAGTGCAGAATAAAATTATCACTTTTCCTAAAAAAAATAATGAATTAAGGTAGATAATATTACATGAAACACCACCGCACTAAAGTAACCTAAATCTATAGCTAATGTACAGCTATATGTTGCAAAATTAATTCATTACTTTATCACGAAAGATTCATCTAGTGGCTGGATGTTATAAATGTTATCAACAGCACCTTTAAACGTCATGTAAACGAGAAACCTGATTTCTCTATGTGCGATAGGGGATTAGAGAAACTTGATTTCCCCAGGTGGATTTCTCCTGGAGAACGCTGATTCTGTTGGCCATTTATACCCATGACAAAGACTTCAGACAGGGAAAGTGAAGGTGCAGAGACATTAGTCTTCCATTCAAGGAAACAGCCCCGCGCTCATTTCAGATACAGGACGCGATGTTACGAGTCCAATGTGGGTAATAAATAAATAAATACTGATCTGAGTGATCATAAACAGTAAACCGTCTGCGAGAGCAACATTACAGTCAGTTGTCTGGTAGCGTAATGTTGTACTAATGAAACATGCTAGAATAATGATTTCTACATTTACAAGCAAAGTGCGTGAGTGTTTCTATCCGCCGACAGAGTACATCCGCGCAGTCGAAGTTGGACAAGAGTGAACTTTTATCTGAGAACTTGCCGGAGTCGGCTGGAGATCGCAGCAAAACAGGAAACACACACTTAGAATTTGAACGTCATTCTGGCTTCAACAGAAGCGAATAAGAGACAGAGCAAATATTTTTAGGTTGGAAGTGTAACATGACTTTGCCTAAAGAGCAGAGCGGGTAAAATAAGGAGAGAGAGTTACATGTATTTAAAATAAATCAATCCAAAGTCCACGTAAAACTGAAACTAACACAGTACTAGCCTGTAGAAGGCTAAAGAGGTTGGTTTCCTCCACTGAGCATTTTGATTATTTGACTACTTGTAAAACATCACTTCTATCACATCTATAAAATGACAAATGCTTCCAAAATAAGCTCTGTGGTAAATCTGGATACTGATCTACTCTATTGATGTGTGTATTTACAGTCACCAGGTTACTACAGTGCACGTTAACACGTTCTCAGATTACCTGAGTAACCTGGTTCCTTAAGTTCATGTGAACAAACTGATTGTTTAAGCACACAGAGGAAGTGGCCAGCAGCCAGTCGCACCAGCTGGTCAAAAGTTTAAACTTGGTCTTGTTATAACATAACTGTTTACTAAGTGCAGATTTCCTAATTGTTAGGTTGATGTTACTAAATATTTACACCCAGTAACTGCAAGTGAAACTGAACCAAATGACTCTGAAATATACATGTATGGGGATATAATTAAAACAAAGTCACGTTTAATAAATCACCTCACCCGAAACTGTTACATGAGCCACAGCTCATGATGCAGTGACTTCCTGTAAACTTCCTGTCAGTGCGGAGGTTGATTGCTTTTGATTAGAGGGCACTACAGAGGTTTCCTTGCAACCGATTTACACATAACTGAAGTTTTAATGGTACGACACGATTGAGTGAATTACTGAGAACGTCACACACAAATGTAGTGATGGATATATGAAGCGCTGGTGCAACACAGTCCTGAAGAGGCAGAGAAGAGGAAGATGAGAAAGACAATGAAGAAAAGTGGGAAGGGGAGGACGAGGAGCCGAGTTACCTTCTTATCGAGGTTTTTAGCCTCCAGCTCCAACACAATGGCTCTGTTGTCCTTTATCTCCTCTGCTGTGATCTACACACAAACACACTCTTTACTTGATAGTGACACAGAACAGGACTCTCCGTGGACACAACGATGATATGCTGATACATTAAAAAATATATTTTAAAGTTACGTTTTTTATCTTATTTTAATGATTTTTTTGTTTTAATTTGCAAACACACACACTGTGTACATACAGTGATGGCTCCTTTCCCTGCAGGTTTGCCTTTCTTCAGCTGCAGAGGTCTGGTCAGAGTTTTACTGGAAACTATCTGAAATACACACACAGGAGGTTAGTCTTCAGCTGAATCCATGACAACAGACTGGCGTCTTGTATCAGTACTGTAGTGACAGCAGAATTTGTAAAGCCCTTTGAATAAAAGCACTGTATAAATGCAGTTCCTAAAATTCAGAAAGTGTTGTGACCACTCAGTTTGTCCAGCAGGGGGAGTGTGATACAAAAAACCTCCACAGCCATGACACATTCATGCCATGACTTTTATTTAAAAAAAAAAAAAAACGTCAACCCAGCCAATGAGCTGAGAGCAGAGACATCACAGAGGGTAATCCATATTAACTCCAGAGGGAGCTGACACTCCACTGGACATGACACACAAGAAACACTGCAAAATATTATCCTATATATTGAAGAACTGAAACAATTAAGTCAATGAATCAATAAGGCGATTGATAGAAAATTAATTGTCAACTAATTTGATTATCAATTAATGGTTGGTCGGATAAAACCAAGACTCTGAAGACGTCAACTTGGTATTTTTTAGACAAAGGGATTGACTGATTAAATGGGAAAATAATCAGCTGATTTATCAATAATTAAGTGATTCGTTTGTTGCAATCTGAACATAATGATCCAATCTGATAATAAGTCCTAAAACCTTTTATTAAAACAAATTAATTATTTGACTGATGGGTTGAGAAGGTTTCACTTGTTTACAAAACAACTCAGCGTGTTTCAGGATTTATAACGTCAAGTTTTCAGTTTTGTCTCAACATATTGACATATTTCTGGAAAACTAAAAATGTAAAGTGAATCAAAGATAAGACGGATGACGAATGTATCCGGCTCACTGGAAACTTAATGTCAATCCACTGATATTTCACTCTTGACCAAAGTGGTGGAGTGAGAGACCAACGCACCGTCTCCAAATTAGTATAACTAAGTCTAACAACAAAAAAAGCATCAGTACAGCCTGAAGAGCTGACACACTGAGAGGAGTTTACCCATCTGTTTCCACTGAACTGGATTCAATGGGAAAAAAACACATTTCTACTGAGTCTGTTATGTGTTGGTCTGGTGTGTACCTGTCCCAGTGTTAGCTCCACCCCTCCCAGGTAGTCATCATCGCCGAGGTCAGAGCTGGAGTTGTCGATATCGTAGACCCCCAGCTTCAGATTCTGAACCGTCTCAAAGTGATAATCCAGTCTGAGACGCTGGCTGAAGGACGGACTGGAGGTGTTCTTCAGACGCTCAGTGCGTCCCAGCTGACAGGGGGGTTAGGGTTTGTTGAATTGATCTCAGACACAATTAAAATCAAAATCAAACTAAAGACCCATGCCTCCTGTAATGTGACTGCCATGTTACCTCGGTCCAGCTGTCTCCTCCTGAGCTCTGAAGCAGCACGCACAGAGGATCAGACTTTGATCCGACATCTTTATCCAGCAGGTCCGAACAGGAGACGCTCAGCTCCACCTTAGTGACGCAGTCCGCCATCTGGGGGGGGCAGAGAGAGACCTTCAGATCAGGATTCATTTCAGAACATACACAATGTTCTTACAGAACAGCTTCGGCATCAGAACAGATCGTAGAAACAAACGTGTTACTTGGTTGGAACATTGTTCAAAAAGCAGGAACCGGTGATAAACTGAACACATTCTCTGTCAGAAGACGAGCTTCAGTTTGACAGCTGAGATGCAAAAGTCAGACTCTTATCATTCATAAGCAATTTGTAAACATTCAATAAAGAGTTTAAAAACACACCGTAATGTAGCTGTACGCAGCTATAAGGACATTTTAGTTTACAAGTGTTTATTAATGTTCAGTATTTGTTAACAATTATAACTTCTCCTATAAAGTCAGATTTGACAGAATCACAACTGTGTTTCACTATATCCTATCATCCACTGTCTGTTTATATACCAGCATCCACTTATGGGTGAACACAGGAAGAGTTAATGATAGTATTACTACATTATAGTGTGTTATGAAACCATTT
>CM022473.1:26896079-26945275 GCA_011952105.1 Coreoperca whiteheadi
CCATGTATAGGCCACAATCTACAGGCTAACATCTGTATTCTAAACACTACCATCTACAGGCCACTATCTACCAACTAGCATCTACATTGTACCATACACCAGTTACTATTTAAATATTTTTTTGTTACTCAATATCATTGCAAATAAGATGTATTCTCTATGACCATTCAAGGTTAATCTAAGATTGCTGATGATAGTTTACAGGCCATTGTTGATACACTATCTTACGGAGTCCCCTAAAGGTCATGGCGAGAATTTTTTTGAGGACTACTTTTGGATTCCTTCGCAATATGTTTTGCGTTCTCTCCCAATTCTTTTCTTCCATTCCTTCTGAGCTTATTTCTATTTTTAATGGAAAGTAGTGTGGAGATCAAGTTAATGCATTTAGTACTGTTTATGGACACCTCACCTTATATGATGTCCATTTTAAAGACGTTTTAGATAAAACATTATGAAACTTCTGGGTAGGAGCTGTATGTAAAAGAAACATCAATTATTGTTCCACTTATAGCAATAGGCCTTCTACCGAAGCCTATTTCAGCACTGCATGTTACTTTAATTTGTTCTGTGCAAAGAACAGAGGGCCCTGTGCAAAAATGCAAAACGCTTTCCAACTTGTGTTGGTCTGTATTCCTGATGTATCTTTGCAAGTGGTTCACTGCTGTCTGATCTTTCTGTGCCAGAACCACAGACTCTGTTTGCAGCATTTCAGTCACCTTCTTGTTTTTTGCTTTATTGACTCAAATACAGCACATTAGCTTTATGAGTTAGATTTAAGTGCACATCTGTAATCCTCTGGAGACGTCTCCTTTTCCTCAGTGAAACCCCTCTGAAGTACAGTACAGAGTAGACTACGGAGTCCAGTAACTGTTCACGAATGAAACAGACAGCATCCTGCAGATTATCGTACTGCCTTCTTCTGAAGAGGCCTCTTGATCTACAAATTCTTTTAAGGTGGCTTTCAATAATTACATAACCATGCATGCATATTTAGCAGTAGTACTATATCAGCATTCTTAATGCCCAGTTCAAAGTAAAATTCAATGGGCTGATACTGGGGCGTTGCACTGTGAGCAGCTGAGCAGAAATAGACATATGGATCAGAAGGACTGGAAAAGAGAACACAAAACACATTGTGAGGGAACGCAAAAGTAGTCCTCAAAAATGTGTCGCTGTGACCTTTAGGGGGCTCCGTACTATCTTGTCATTTCTCATGTTTAGAATAAATCTTTGTATCTGTCACTCACCTGAAGGTCCTGCCTTCTGTCAGCAGGTGAATGATTGACAGGTCAGTGCCAGTCAGTCAGTGATAATTTCACTTTTGTCCCACACCCAAACAGACTCATTGTTCAGCCTCACATCCTTTGCAGAAGCCAAGTCTGTCATCAGGAATGGTCTTTTATTCCAATGCATTTTTCCTTTTCTCCACACACCAGGTCCACAACACTGATAAAAATCATCTTTACCAACAACCATTTGTCTAGACAGAGTTTCACTTCACTTTATTTAGGCCTGTTTATCCATTTCTTTCACACACGTCAAAACTGCATGCACAACCAGTTGAACATTATCAGTGTACCTGTTTGGTGGTTAACCATTTCCTGAAAGCAGCAGACGATCTCTCTTCAGACAAAACCACTTCCACTGAGGCTTTCTTTTAGTCAGGTTCAGTACTACAACATTCATATGAGACTGCATTTGTGTGGACTACATTGAAATAACTGTGAGGCTTTATTTTTAATGTGCCATGAAGCCCATCACAGAAGCTGAGAGCAGCTGTGGTGACTAATAATCTTTAGTGTTGTCATTAATGTTGAAAGCAAAACTTAATAGTTTTCTTTATGATAGTTTGTGTTATTTTCAAGACTGTTATGCATGGTTTATAACGTACATATTATGTGGGGATAAATTATGTCTATAGTTATATTCTATGCAGTCCTCCATCCTTCTCTTCTGTCATTTTTGCATTGTTCTCCTTGTTAAGAGGTCAAGGAAGAGGAAAGACTCCATGATTAATCCAACTGGGATAGAACATTTAGGACAGAAACGCGTTATTCTGAGATCATGACATTTTTCGTCCCTATTAAACTATGTTTACATAAACCTGATCATTTGAATCCTCAGAATACCTCAGAATAACTGACTTAAAGACCTTTAAAAGGTCCGTTCACCCCAAAATCAAAAATACATATTTCTCCTCTTACCGGTACTGCTATTTATCCATTTAGATTGTTTGGGTGTGAGTTGCAGAGTTTTGGAGATATCGGCCATAGAGATGTCTGCATTTTTTTAATATAATGGGACAATATGGCACTTGGCTTGTGGTGCTGAAAGTGTGAAAAAAAAAAAAATACATTTGAAAAACTCAACAGCAATGTCTCCACAGATTTGTTTTGAGCAGTTTCATTTAGGAACTGTTTTCTCTCTACCGATAGTAGAATAGTTTCATATTCGATAGTTTCAGCACCACAAGCCAAGTACCATGGTCCCATTATATATATATAAAATAAAATAAAAAACGCAGACATCTCTACGGCTGATATCTCCAAAACTCTGCAACTCACACCAAAACAATCTACTGCAGATGGATAAATAGCACTACAGGTAGAGGGAAAATATGGATTTTAGATTTTGGGGTGAACCGTCACTTTAATATGAGCCTAAAGGTCCCATTGAACTACTTTTACGTTCACTTGCTGTACTTTTGCGTTACCTCGCAATACTTTTTGCATTATTCCCTCTGATCCCCAATTCTGGAGGAAAGCCCAAAAGTGATAGCCACTTACTGTAAACACAACATGAGTGGGTGCAACATAATTTCGAGACAACGCAGAAGTCATTCACAAGCAAATTACTACCATTCACGCAAGGGACCCAAAAAAACTTTAAGCAACCCCAGCAGCTCTCAGCTGTAGCATGAACCACCTGGGGCATGCTGCATATTGATGAGCTCCAGCACGTGGTAGTTTATCTGACCATTTATGACCCTACACAGCGAATCCAATGAAATTTTGCTACCTTGACGGCATGTTGGCCCATCAGCCATTGCTTCCCTGCCAGTTTAACTGTTAGCCTGTGCACTAGCCTAGCTGTTAACATCAGTGCAGAGGTTGTTAGATGGGTTGCGGTCGAATTGTCTTTTTTACTTAGGAAGGTTCCTAAGCGACACACCCTTCGGCCGTTAACGAACAGTCAACATGTCTGAGTAGTTTGACCATGGCATTTCCAAATTTATTGACACAGATTTTAAATGAACATTTTGTGGCGGTGAGCCAGAAACAGAAAAATCATCTGTGTTTTGGAGGGACAGAAAGGTTTATTTATAACATGACTGGACATTCAATAACAATTATGCCTAAAGACATTATTGCTAAATTCAAATGCAATAATAGGCCTAAACCTAAGTTACATGACAAATCTTGTACTCCTAGTTGGTAAATTTTTCACATACAAAACGCAAGTCCGTTCCAAGCCTTAATATTTTCCTAGTTGAATTAGTTCAATTTGTACATAGATATACATTAACCCTTATGAGAAACAACAAAAGTGAATGCACACAGTTTAAAGAATAATTTTTTGGGGGAGCCCGATTAAGGTATATTGACTTTTATTGATGTTAATGTTTAATTATTATGTTTAGACATTTATATATCTAATTTTTTCACACACTGCAATCTTAAATTGTTCAAGAACATCTATTCCATCTCTACCAGCTGAATGTCTGTATATTTATGTTCAATAAAGACAGGGGGGAAAAAAGTTTCACCATGGCAGACCCACATCAATAGTATCTGCCGTCGCATAATTACGTAGTCTAGTGTAAGTTTAGTCAGACTCTCTTAATACTGTGTTATTTTACTTACATCCTTAAGTCCTAATGAATTCTCCTTCACATCTTCCCTTGACGATTTCCATCGAGGTCAAGGAGAAATGTTTAGGAAATGACACGCAACATCATTTTTTTTGACTATTCGACCGCAGCCACAGCCAGGATTCAGACTGAACAACAGAAATCTAATAGTTTGGCTAATGTCATCACGGAAACGTTAAAAAAGCTTCAATGCAGATTTGTGATTCTACATATCAGATATCAGCCACTGTTCCAGTCAAAACTAAAATAAAATATCAATATTGGGCCCAACTGCTAGCAGAGGTGGTAGCTTCATTTTGATTGAATTTTTTTTAAGACCTGTGACTTAGTCTTCAATATAAAATCAATATTTACTCGAGGCACAACCTGGAGCCATTTACTGAAGCAAAGTTGAATTTCTAGTACCTTATGTTGCTTTGAAGATGTCGACATGATGGTCACCTGTATTCCAAACAAAGCCAGCCCAGTCTTCCATTCAAGTTTTACAAAATAGAGAAATAAGTGACTCAGTAACTCAAATGAACCCATTAAATCTGAAAAGTTTCCATCATCAGACAGTGAAGAGCAGAAAGTCAGAGAGAGCTGATCGCAGGTGAGCATCAGGAACATCCTTTTATTAGCCAAAGCAAAGGAGAGTCCACATCATGTATGGTTATATGATCATACAAGTTTGTTCACGCAGACAATAGAAACAAAAATGAGCTTTAAGGTGAAAATATCCAAAACATTATCAAACATACATTCAACAAAAAGCTACCACACTAAAAAACGCTACAGACTTCATCTCAGCACTCTACAGTCCAAACACCTATTGAGCAGAATGTGCTGCAGAAAGGGAGGGGTTGGGGGTGGCATTGTTCAAACACAGCAACATCAGAAAAATGTGACAGAGGAAAAGGATTTAGCCACCCAAAGTCATTATTTACAACAAAAAGAAAAACACGAGTCCGCAGTCTGTCCATCCCACATCCTCTACATAGCAACAGAGCACTGTTGCAACACAGAATTGTGTCAACATTTTACCATTGCAAAAGAGTGTCACCCTTTTACAATGGCAACAGAGCTTGATGTCAGTATAACCTTTACCATAGCAACGGGGCATGACAACATTTCACCATAGCAACAGAGCATAAACATTTGATCATGGCAACATAGCTTTTTATCAGTTAGTTTCAATGTGGTAGAAAAGCTTTTCATCTACAGCATGTTTTACCATAGCAACAGAGCATGTGAAGATTTTAACGTAGCAACAGAGCATGTACATTTTAAACCACAGCAGCACATCACATTTAAGCGCATACAGCAACAATGTTTGTCAGCCTCATCATAATCATCATGTTACCATAGCAACAAAACAGGTGAGTATGTTCAGTGTCTCATCTCTAGACATGACATGGCAAAAATCTGCACTGGACAGGGTAAGAAAGGTCCAACATCCTGCCAATATCAATATCATCATCAGTTTTTGCTATCAGAATCAGTGGAGGAGTTGCAGAAAAGAGCAAAGTATGTATCAGAGTCTTCCTATTGGACAGACTGCAGGGGGCAGGGCTTACCTGCCATTATCTACACACAGGGGGAGTGGCTTCACTCATTTATTGACAGTCAGCAGGCAGGGCAAGGTCTAAACTGGGTTGCACACTTGATTTTGAGTCCAGAATCAGGTATGGGTTATGTTGGTTTTAATTCGCCTGGATGGTTGATCCAGGTAGGTGTAACATCTTTTATCTACAAGTCAGTCTGTTTTGGGTGGGGCTTTAACCCAGGCTTATCTTGACCTTGCGTGCACCAATAGGTCGGTCATTAAGGTCCATGACGGCGGCAGTGGCCTCCTCGTGGTTCTGGAAGGCCACCATGGCTTCGCCAGTTGGCAGGCCTTTCTCACTGAACTGCAGACAGACTGAGCCTTGCAGTACCTGGTAGCCATAGAAGAAGTCCATGATCTCATCCACAGTTACAGTGAACGGCATGTTTTGAAGCTTTACAATTGTCGGGCCAGCAGCACCGCGTGGATTGTTGGGATTGTTAGATCCTCCAGGGGCCGGCTGGTTACGAAGACCATCAGCTCCTGGTGTGAACACCTGCTGCCCAACAGGAGCCCCGCCCCCTGGACGCCCTTGGTTGTTGTTAGCCCCTCCCCCTCGGTTCTGCAATCCTCCACCTCCTTTTCTGTTGCCATTGTCAAAGGGCACCAACCCTCTCAGCCCATCCTGGCTGAACGGAGCACCTCCTGCAGCTCCAGGTCTAAAGCCCGGTGGCTCCAGGATTGGAGCACCAGGAAGACCAGCAACAAGTGGAGGAGCCACACCCAGATTCACTTCACTCAGCCCTGCTGCCAGAGGAGGAAGAGGAGGAGGGCCTGCAAGCCCATTCCCTGGGGCTGGGAATGGAGTCACAAAGGGGCCACTGTTGAGGTTCCCCATGGTGTTTCTGAGAAAGTTAAACTCCTCCCCACTAATCCCAGCAAATGGGTTGATCTGGGTTTGCTGGGGACTGGGTTGAGCTTGCTGGTGTTGGCTCTGATTTTGGTTCAGCTGGTTCTGGTTACGTTGGCCCCTTTTGTTCTGGGGAGGAGGATTCCTCTCAATTTCCTTCATCTGCTCAAAGGTCACCAGGTGGACAAAGGCGTCACGGCCGTTGAGTTTTTGGCGGTGCAGTCTTTCAGCTTTGCGGGCATCTTCCTCAGTCCGTAGCTGGAAGATAGCTTGCCCTAAACCGTTGCCATGACTATCTGTCAGAACCTTCAGGGTGTCCTCGTAAAGCCCCACACCCTCCAGGAAGGCACGGACATCCTTCTTGGAGACGTTGTAAGGAATGTTGGTGATGTGGGCGCAGTTCCTGGGAGCTTTCAAGCCATCCTGGTTCTTGCCATCACCCTGTGCTGCTTCACGTTTGCGGATGGTGTCAATCTTTTCAAGCATTCCCTTTCGGCTGATTGGGTGGACCTGGATGAAGCGTGTGCCCATGTACTGCATGTGAGCACCCAGAGCAGTCTTGTAGTCTTGTTCTGTTTTAAACTCAAGGAAACCCTCTCCTGTGGCTCGCCCGTTGGGCCCGTAGGCTATGTAGATGCTTTCCTCCATCATGGCCAAATTGTTAAAGAAGTCCTTAATCTGTTTCTTGTCAGCCTCATAAGGAAGGCCCTTCAGGTAGACGCAGAACTCCTGCCGATGGGGAGATCTTGACCTTCCTCGCTGTTCCCTGCCTCCTGCACCAGCATTAGCACGGCGGAGCTGCTGGTCCTGTGATTCGTTGCTGTTATTTAATTTGCTGTTATTGTGAGGAGCATGGCCTGTCGCACTGTCATTGAGGCTGGCCCATTGCCGCTCAGAGCCTGGGGCAATCTCGATGAACCTTTGGCCCATCATGCCACCTCCTCGCTTCACAGCTTCAAAGCTGTCCTGGGGTGAGAAGAACTTGACCATAGCCCTGCCAGTTGGCCGACCCTGCCCATCCCTCAGCAGGCGAACCCCATCCACGCCCAGACCCCGGAAAAAACCCCTAACCTCCATCTCTGAGCAGGAGAATGGGAGGTTCTGCAGGAGGACAAACATCTCATCAGGACTGGCCACTCCTGCTCCAGCGGCTGCAGCAGCAGCAGCCTTCATATGGGCCTGGAGGCCAAGAGAGGCCAGGGGGGAGAGAGGGTTGAACAGCATGGGGTTGTGAGTTCCAAGAGGGAGGCCAGAGCCCAGTCCTCCTGGGGGAGGTAAGGAGGGGTTGAAGGGAGGCAGGGAAGACATGTGGGGGAGGTGGGACATAGGAGGAACTGGAGGTCCTTGGGACAGGGGGGAGACATTAGGGAGAGAGGACACCGGAGGAGGAACTGACATGGTGGGCAGCGTGGGCATGGGGGGCATGGAAGGCATGCTGGGAAGTGGAGGGATGGGTGGGGGGCCTGCATTGAGCGATGCCAGAGCTGTGGTGATTGTAGGGGTGGAACTGTAGCTGTTGGGGAAGCTGGGCACCACGCTGGCCACTGCCTTATTGCTCGGTGGCGCCTGAGATGAGCTTGCTGCAGTCACTGAGGCCGGGGTGTTACTGAAACCCTGGTTTCCATGGCTACCGCTTCTCCCCCCTGCCCCTGACTGCACTGTAGATATGGGGGCGGTGCCTGCTTGTCGATTGGCATTTCCTGCTGTAGGTGCAGCCGTCTCCACAGCGCCCGCCCCAGCCTCAAACCTGCGGCGGCTGAGTTCAATCATGTTCTGCATTTCTGTCTTGCTGCTAAGCAATAGCGACACTTTAGAGCCCTTAATAGACCCGCCTGTACGCATCATACCCAGCCGAGCGTCCTCGTCAGTGGCAAAGACGATGAAGGCCTCACCATGCTCACCCCCCACGATGTGCACTCCCCCGTCAGGGATGGTAAGGCCAGAGAAGAAGTGTCTGATGTCCATGGTGCCGGCCACTATGGGCAGACCTTGCAGCCTGATGACTACCGCCATACTGACTGCTAAACAACAGCCCTACAACCTGGGGAGAAAGCAACACTATAGTCAGATGAAGACCAGAAAGAGGGCAACCCATGGTTTCCAGATGTTTCCTTACGAACCTCAGATCAGATTTTGCAGGCCAATAAAAGCTTAGCCAATACTGCTTACATTTTAGTTTCTTCAGAATAATTCAGAGACCATTTTGTAAACTTTGTGCACCCATTTTTTGGGGTCCTAACATTTGGAAACCAGTGGTGTTTGGAAGAGATTTGGGGTTGAAAAATTTACAAAATTAGCAGGAAACTGGCAAAAATGTTCAACTGAAATTGTCTCCAACCAACTGAAGCTTTTAATGAGTTTGATAAACTTGTTTGAAATCTTTGAACATTATGACATCATGCTGCACGTCATATTTAATGTTAGACCCCAAACAGAAGCAAAGTTAAGCATTAATATAGCTCCACTCTTCATTCATTTTTCAAGTGCAAAGAAATACATAGCACAGAATAAAGGAAATAAAGAATGGTACTGAGGTAAATAGGCATATTATATAGACATACTATGAGAGGATACAAACAAGATCTTAAAGAGAAAAACGTTCCCAGAGGAACAAAACTCTCTTCAGACGGACGAGCTGATGCTGCTTTGATACATGATACATTCTCTCCTCAACTGTCTCTGATTCTACTTATTGCAAATTCAGAGCAATTTAAACAAAGTAAAATGCTTTTGTGCAAAACAAATTGAAACATTTTTAATCTGTGATATCCTTAATCGCTGAGTCTGGCCAAGATTTTAGCTAGCTATTTAACTGTACCAATTTCCTTTTTCTGAAGCAAGTATGTACCAGGGCCAGGTCACAACACTCCTCCAAGTGAAGTCTGATTGATCTGATTGACAACTCATACAGTTTGTATTTTATCAAACAAGTGTTTAAAGGTTTATGCAGGCCTTTGAAGTACCTCGTGGTTTTTTACATTTAGATCCTTCACTTGTGTGTTTCAGTAAAACAGTTCAGCCTAATTCCAGTCTTCCACAAGAAACTTCTGATGCAACTTATTTTGTTGGAAATTATAATCCACAGTATGCTTCAAACAAAGTGCTTGTCAGATCATGAAAAAATTATCTGAAACCCCATTTCCAAA
The DNA here is from genome assembly GCA_011952105.1 of Coreoperca whiteheadi. NCBI lineage: Eukaryota > Metazoa > Chordata > Actinopteri > Centrarchiformes > Sinipercidae > Coreoperca > Coreoperca whiteheadi. Next base: position 26,905,532 of record CM022473.1, read on the forward strand.
AGGGAAATCAAAAATGTTGTAACTTGTAGCAGACAATGAAATGTCGCATGACAACATGTCATATACAACCCAATTCATTTGAAGGTTACTGAAGACCTTAAAATCAATAGAGTTGCTCTGTGTATCAGCCACTATATAACTGAGACATGTACAATTTGGTTGCTTACTGTTGTCCACCATGCACTACTTATATTGCTTGTAGTTTCGTTATGAGTCTGAAATAATTGTAAAACAGTAATTATTCATGAATCTCAAGCAACTAAGCTATGTGTATGGTTTCACTGTTTAACAGAGGACTTCATTGAATTCATTGATTGAATTCAACATTTCACAAAACAGACAGTAAGTTTACATTAGCTTCCAGTGACCAATGTATGTTGATGTTTTCAGCAGTTGGCAGTTTGTGCTTAATCAGTGTCATTAACTGGCGCTCATTCAGACTCAACAAAGTGTTGAATATTAAAGCATTTTGTGATGAGTAAGTTCATCCTCACTTATAAAAGGCTGTCTTTAACCTCAACACAACAAAGGAAAAAAACTAAAATGGAGGTACTCAAAAGCCTCAGCAGCCACAAGACTTTTGAACTAGCGGCAGAAAAGCACATTTCAGAATCAGACTGCCACAAATTTCCTACCTGACAACAGAGAGACACACCTGTCCAAAACCAAAACCCATCATGACTACACTAGACTCAACTAGACTCTAACTTTCCTCAGAACAGGTAAAGTAGTAAACTGAAGTTAAGACATGTTGAGTTACAACCAGCCAGTAACATCCTGCAAACACCAAGCAACAACCCAGGCGGCCAGCAACAACACAGAGGTGAGCAGGACCAATCCTGCTGCTTCATGAATCCTCAAGCAGCACCAAATCAGCAGGCAACACTTCAGCAATTGTTTGTAAAACACCACCACATGAGCAACATGTCAACCAACAAATCTGCAATACTTTGTCAACAAAACATTAGCATCATGTTAACAGGAGCAGTACCATATCAACCAGGGTGACGAAATCAACATAAACAAAAGCAATGTCAGGTACATGTCAACCAGAGCAACATTGGCATCATGTCAACCAGAGCAACATTAGCATTATATCAACCAGAGCAACATTAGCATTATGTCAACCAGAGCAACTGTTTGCCAGCACAACACCAAAGAGAGCAGCTGATCAGAAGAGAAAGCAAACAGAAGGGAGGTGCAAAGCAATATCTTAGCTAATACTGATAAAAACATGTCCAACAGAGCAACAGCAGGTGGAGCAATGCTCTCTGCTTCCACAATCCTCTGCTTCACAAATGCCTCTGGTTCCTCAGACACATCTTCAGGTTTCTGTGCTCTCATTAACCCTGATCCAGACTACACATTATGGTCCTGGATGGACATCCCACTAAACTCAGACATTTCAGTCACTTGGCAGTTCATTACATTTGCTAGTTTTAAAATCCTGATCTGGGTGTGAGGCTGCTATCTCAGCTTTCAACACAATGCCAGGCGTCATCAACATTATCATCATAATTTCAGTGCTCAACCTCAGCACCAACAAACCACACCAACATATGATTGGCAGTTCACCTAACGCTTCTTCAAGATTGCCTTTTTATGGATTTTAAACCTGGACATCCACTCCTCTTGTAACTTCTGGGTGTCACAGCAGTCTGTGTGAAACATCAACAGCAGCAAGAGGATAAAAAACAGCAGGAGAGGAAAAAGCAATAGCTAATAATGTCAGAGAAAACCAGAGTATCCAGAGAGAGGTGAAAAGGTTCAACTGAAGCTGCAGTTTGCACTCACATAAACCAAGAAAAATAATGGAGCTAAAAGGAGACAGAAAACAACCTCCTTCGAACAGCCAGGAAACCAGAAAAAAATTCTCAATGCAGAAAATTTAGGATTAAAAAGCAAAACACTGGTTTGATTTCTCAGATACAAAACAGTCAAGATGTTGTCGCAAACCTCAAAAACACAGCAAAAAATGGGAAATTGGACAAGAAGAGTGGAACACCATCCATGGACTAAATAACTCATACACAAAGATATAATCTATTTTAGAATAAGACAATTAGGCTAGACGGGAGCTGTCGCGCCGAGGCCTGGAACACACAGCCAATTTCTGCACCTTGTAAACCTTCAGCTATAGCATCGTGTTCCAGACCGTATCTCATCTATTTCAGGAGTGATCCAATGACCTGGACATCCTGCACAAGACAAAAACAGAAACAACTGACATACAGAAAACTGTGCTACGGTGATTATTCTCATCATCCACACAGATTCACCATATGTATCATTCACTTAACTATAGCCCCTTTCAAAGATGCATCTTGTTAAAAAATGTGTGCATAAACCCCTGTTACTTTTATGCAAATGTCCCGACAGCAATCTAATGAGGTTGGACCTGTAACAAATAAAATAAATTGATAAAAAAAGAAATATAAGTTTTTATATGACAGTCAAATCTGATCAATCTGGGGGAAGAAAAATATTTTTCCACTCACGGTAGGGCTGAGACCAAAGACTAACCCCAAAAATCACCAAACCATCACTCTCCATACATTTTCAGCTTTTATTCATGTAGACTACTTATAGTCTGAATATCCAGCAAAACCATAAACATACAGCATGCAGGCAAATAGAAACTGAGAAACCTAAACACTGCAGAATTCTATAAAGTTCAATTACTCAATAAAGCTGACGAATGCAGGAGTTTTGAGGCCTTTAGCGATACTGATAATCCAGCGTTTGAAAAATCTGATAATGATATACCAGCTGATTTAAATTTTCTTTACACAACGACTAAAACGTACCGGGCAGGATAATTTACAGTTGTAAAATAAAAATGTCACAACTGTGGTGGGAAAACTATAGAATGGTGACAGTTTCTTTGGCCTTTCCTTACAGCAATTACCTTTCATTTATCATCTGCCGTATACCGATATATCTGAAATGAGCTAATATCTGGCAATATATCGGCCTTGCCAATTCAGCAGTCAGGCTCTAATGGCCATAACAAAACCAGGGAAATAAATAGACATTCAATTGCAAAATATGTTTTAAAATCCATCCGTGCTTGGATATATATGAACCGAGTGCAGCTCTATCTGAAATTATTCTGTCAGTGAATAGAACCGTGCAAACACTTCAGATAACACAGACCCATGTTTGAATGACATACAGCCACTACTTTTGCAGATGACATGTCTGAGAAGGGCTTAAGTCAGTGAATCTGTCTCCATGACAACTGTCACTCATCTTGAACAGCTCATAGCAATCTTTTGGTGGCGGGCGTGTGACGTCACGGCCCGGAGGCGTGGCCTGCGCTTATGGTCTTCAGTGCGCAGCAACCGCAGCGCAATCGACAAAAACTGAGTTATAACGTTGCGTTAGGCCTAAACAAAACAGTTCAGAACTCAAACACCTCCTCGGTTCATATAGTGAAGAAACTACATCATGACCCGTAATGAAAAATACGATAACATAAATGTGTCGGTTAGCTAGCTAGCGGTAACTGTTAGCTAGCAGCCACGTAACGTTACAAGACACCATTTTAAACAAACCTGCCTGAACGTTTTACACAAGCAGCAATATAATAAACATATAGCGTTATCCGACATGTCAAATTCTCTAAAGTGAGATCCTAACAGCCATAGCTGACTAGGTAGCTCCCAGGAGAAATACTGAATGTAGCTAGTTTAGCTTAGCTACCTGAGCAGGCTACCGCTCCATTAGCCACCGAGCTAGTTATGAACCTTGCTTTGTGTGTGCGTGTTAGAGCGGAGAGGCGAGGAGGATGCGCCCTCTTAGCGGTTCCACTCGTGCTCGGCTCTCTGTGTGAGTGTGTAACTGAGCGAGCTGCCGCTGCTGGATTCTTACCGAGAAATTTGTCAACAAACACACTGAGGTTTAAATCATGAACGAAGCTCTTCTCTTCTCTTCTCTCTGCTGGCTGCTGATGCACGAAATGTCGGCGCAAACACCGCGATACCAGACGTGATGACGCGAGACTGCGGTTTCCCCGACGTCAGAGCGACAGTGCCCTCTACCGGCTGAACAAGGCTAATGACACTCGATGGCAGCGTGAAGGTCCAAGATGTTCTCATTTCCCCTCACTACATTCACGCTATGTCAAAAGGTATGTGGTCACCATGCCCCGTACACGGAGGCCTGACCTCAACCCCGTCCCACCCAGCACCTTTGAGGTGAACAGGAACTGAGAGCCAGGCCTTATCTCCCAACATCAGTGTTGGACTTCACTAATGCTCTTGTGACTGAATGGGAGTGAAAAGTCTTCCCAGAAGACTGGAGGCTGTTGTAGCACTAGCTTAATTCCCATGGCTTTGGCATCACATGTTCAACTATCACACAGTTATGGCTGCAATGTTCAGATATCCACATGCTTTTGGCAGATGCAAGTACGTCACGGATCAAGACATATGAGCAATGCTGGATTACCAACAAGGCAAAGTGAGCAACTCCCCTGGTGCCCCAGACCCTCAGGGGCCATGGAAGCCCCGGTTTTACTGTGTGTTTGGTTTGGCTTATTATGATTAAAAGCACATTTGTGTGTGAATACGCATCACTCAATTACAATATCAAGTGACATGACAATGGCATTATTGATTCATCACAGGACATGTGCATTTATTAATGCATTTACTTGACAGTGAGAGGATGCTTACAAAGGTGGAGTGTCAAATGGGGCCCAACCAAGTTAATACAAGCACATACTGTATGACCTCATAAAATACTTATACAAGGGTAAAAATAGTAATAATGGATACTAAAACATATTAGTTATTAGAGTATAATATATATACTTACTATACCAATATTGGTTGTATACTATATAGCATGTAAGATAAATAGTATAAATAGAAATTGGGGAGGTTATTTGGTCGCTTCTCTTCCTATTTTTTACATACATTGCTTCTGCTGATGGTTAGTGGACAGTAGTGATGAAGTAATATTTTTTGGATCATATTTGATCAGTTATGTATTAATAATAAATGCTTTTTAATTTATTTTTTAAAAGTTTATATGGAATTTCCATCGTCATGACTGTCTGTGTTTGTATTCTTCTGCTTGTTGAGTTGTGTGTATTTGTGTACAGGCCCAGCTATGCAGGGAGATAGCTGTGGTACGTAGCATTTGTCCAAGAAATATAATTATGCCAACAAAAATAAACAAACAAAACATAACCACGAGCAGCACTTTATTGGATAGTAATGGATATGATGAGAGTAACAATTGAAGACAGTAGATGCTGGAGTCCAATAAATATGACAGTTCTAAGCTCAGCTGATTACATCCGGGAACACAATACAAGACTTCAAAAGTCCTCTCAGAATGTGATGACAGAGACCCACTTTTAGCTACCAAATCTTTCAGATTTTAGTGTTGAGACCTTCAAGAAACGCCTTCAGATTCCCGTCAACGCCGGACACGTTTATGTGGCAGAAGTGTGACACTCTGACTTCAGTCGTTACGTGAGAGACTGGAACTAAGCAGATTTTTTTACTCACCACCATCCTGAAAATCAGCCGTTGTGGTCAAATCAAGGCTATGATCTTGTAGAGTGTTCCAGACTTTAAGAAAATAATCAAACTGTGGCTGCTAACACTGTGTTTGACTGGATGTTCTCTGAGAACCGCTGCTAATATTGAACACTGATGTGGGACGAAAAAGAAGAACGGCAAGACTGAGTTCAGAGACGGAGAGGGCAGTGTATCACCTGTGAACGAAGCAGGAGACAATAAGTGAATCATCGAGTGAAAAGTTCTGACTCAAAGAATTATTAGTTAATCATCATATCTTCAGATGACTATGAATGTAGGTCTGTCGCCTTCAGTCCCCAGCCTCCCTGAAGCAACACTGCCCTTTGTTCCTATATTATTTCTCGTCACTGGGGTCGTTGCCCATCTTGGTTGCTTCGCATGCTGACATGAGCCTGTATCACGAAGCATTGCAAAACTGTTTGTTTGCTACAGAGCCCAACAAATGTCACATAATCATGATTTTAATAGTTTTTTTCAGTGAAAACAAATTGTGATGCAAAAATGTTCATTTCCGCTAATCGTGAATCATATCGCAATCTCAGTCATAATAATTGCAATACGATTTCTTGACCATACCGTGCAGCGCTAGCGAAGTCACGTAACTCAAAGAGAGCCAGACTCAGACGAACTGACTTCGTGATACAGGACTCAGGTGTCACAGTCTCTGAAAACGTTTCAGTCAAGGTTTCCCCCGAGTTGCTCAACTCTCTGAGCAACATCTCCCGACAGAGCAACTGGAGGAGCTTCTACGGAGACACAGAGCTACAGCTACAAACAGACTTCAAGTCAGACAGGAAGTTTGTGCGTGTTTGTGTACAGGAAGGAAAAGCTGGTCTATTCCCAGAATGCCCTGGGCGTCATCATTGTCGTCGTCGTCGTCGTCAGCTAGGAAAGCGCACAGGAAGTGGGGGGAGTCTAGTGCTGCGACCACTTGATGCTCTTTAGATCGATGCCTTCTTGAACCATCTCCCACAGGGGACTGACAGACAGACAGACAGACAGACAGACAGACAGACAGAGACAGGTTATTGGGTGTTACACTATTGCCATTTAGTACACATTACAGATAATATTCCCATCCCCTATTCAAGCAAAGACAGAAACTTGACAGACAGAGAGAAAGGCAGTGAGGGAGAAGTGTTTGTATGAAGTAAATGAGTCAGTTTTAGAGTACAACTCTGGTTTATTACAACTTGGGTTGTATTTTCATAGTTTTGTCCATGATTTATAATCAGTATTAATAACATTTTACCCACCAAGGTAATATCTGAGATCTGGGAACATGGTGACATCGCCAGAAAGAAGTCTAACGGGTCAAGAAACACAGTCGGACAGGTTGGAAACAAGAAGTTAATTCAGTTTATCTAAGCCACTTTATTTGAAGGGCAAACTGAAAGTCAAGGCACCTGAAAGGCCAGTAATAGTCACTCATTACAGAGGAAAACTGTGCACACAACTACAGTAAGTCAAAGTTGAAGCTTGACGTGGCTACGGAACGGACAATTTGGGCAACAATGTAACCTTCGTTTTCTCTTACAAATAGGTTTGTTTCCAACCTGTCTGATCGTCTGACTGCTCGTGTTTCTTGACCCACCAGACTTATTTTTACTGATGTCACCGTTTTCCCAGATCTCAGGTGTTACCTTGGTGAGTACAGCGTTATCATTACTCATGGAAATAATGGACAAAACTACCTAAATAAGATCAGAGTTAGAATAAACCAGAATTATTAGTCCAGCTGCACTCACCTCATCTCTCTGAGTCTGGAGACCTGCTGGATACATTTCTCTACTGTGTAGTCAACCTCTTCTTCTGTGGTGAACCTGCCGATACCAAACCTAACACAAAACACGCAAACACAGGTTTACATTAACCTACATGTGACTCAACTGAAGTCAAACCAGAGAACAGAAAGAGTGGAGAGAATCATCTCCAGCTGCGGATGTTTAGACGGATGTTTCAGTCTGCGGAGTTTAAAATAAAATATGTCTTCCTGTCTGTGTCTCAGCTGTTCGGTCTGTCACTGTGAGACACGTTAATATCATACAATTCAGTTTTGTGTAAAAACATTTTGGAATCAGGACTATTAATAAAATCTTAAGAATTTTTATTTAATTAAAATGACTTTTTAAAGTTTAACTTGATTATAATCGACATTTTGATCAGAATGATTATCAGGATTATGATCTGGACTACAGTGAGGATGTTAAGCGTTTGTACCTGATGGAAGAGTGAGCCAAGTCTTCATCCGCTCCGATCGCTCTGAGGACGTATGATGGCTCCAGAGACGCTGACGTACATGCGCTGCGTGCACAAACACAAACAAATATTTATTCATCTTTTATATACGAGTTAAAACTCCCCTGATGAGTTAACTTGTTTAACTCATCAGTTAACTTGTTTATCTCAAAACTTGTTTAACTCAAAACTTGTTTCCCACCAAAACACACTGTGTGTATCCTTGAGCTCTAACAAAAATGTTGAATGTATTTTTCCTTCCTCGTAAATCATTTGCAAAGAAGATTTTATAAATATTTGAAATCGTGCACTGTGCAGCTCCATGTTGGCGAACTTGCAGTCGTCTTCATTCAGTGCTACGCTTGTTTTTGTGTTACCGCTGCCAACTGTCAGTCAGTGGAATAACGTAGAAGAACAGGCAGCAGGAATGTGAATCATGCCACCTGCACACAAGCATGTGCATCCACGTGATTGATACAAACAAAATGGGAACCCATTGAAAAACACATTGCTCCATAGTGCTACTAATGGTCAAAAACTCTACAGGGTACCGTTAAATTTACATATTTAAAAATGGTTTGATGAAACAGCTTGACTCATCAGGAGCACCTCCCCCAAGTAAAACTTCAGGCCTGTTTTTAGAATTTTTAACATGAGTGTGTGTCTGACCTCCCAGATGAGAGCGCGACGTCCTTCAGCGCCATCAACAGACTCTCTCCCTCCACATAGGCAAAGGACAGGTTGATACAGCCTGAAAACCACACACACAGTCAGACAAGTCCATCTGCCTCATCTACTGTAGTAACACAGACTTCCAACAGAAACCTCTAACTTCCACTGACTTTCAAGTTCACGTTGGAAGGAATTCAAGCATGTGACAGTTGTGTGTTTTTGTGCAAGAGTTTCATTTCTGTGTATGTGTGTACCAGGGTAGCGCTCTTGTGGATCTCCATTCATGATGACGTCAGGAATCCGAGACATGATGTTCTGGACCAGACGATTAGCCAGCATGGACACTCTCTGATGATCATACTGCACGCGCACACACAAACACATATTAAGTACCAGGATGTTTGGGTGCGTTTGTTGTGTCCAGGGACGTTTTTGGTGTGTTTGTTTTACCTCCATCTCCTGCTGGGCGATGCTGCAGGCGGCTCCCAGCCCAACAGCCAGCGGGGTGGGGACGGTGCCGGAGCGCAGCCCCCTCTCTTGCCCACCCCCGCTCTGCAGCGGCTCCAAACGCACCCGGGGCCGGCGGCGCACATACAAAGCACCCACACCTGTACACAAACACACACACAGGTAATTTAAATGTCCAAGCTGTTCATCTAGACCTGTGGAGTACCATAAGGATCAAAACTAGACCCCCTGTCAATTCAACACATGCTGCTGTCAGGCCAGATTTTTCAAAACAACATTAATTACCAGATTTATTTTGAAGATACTGAAATCTACATTTCTCTTTCAGCAGGTGTCTATTGTCCTACTGACTCAGTGCAATCAATGGCTGGATGTGCCATAATTATCTCTTGCTAAATAAAGGCACCCACAATGAAAGACAGAAAGGTAAGACATCGAGGTGTTCTCTCAGACTCAGAAATGTTATCAGTGATATTAAATCAGTTACAGCATCGCCCTTATATCATCAAGTAAAGGTGCCAACATGATCTCAATAAGTTGATCTATGCATTCATCTTGAGCAGGCCAGGCGACTGCAACAGCCTTTTCTCAGATCTACCAAAGAAAGCTCTGTAGTAAATACAGTATAAATGTTCTACCACACCGAAGTCCCCTGACTTTTGGTCTGTCAACAATCAGCACTTGGCTACACTCATTAAGAACAACCTCCTTCTCAGATTTTTACATGACTGTGTTCAGACCTAGGTTGGGTGACGTCATCATCACGGTAGGTTTCAGCTCCTCAGCCTCAACTGACTCATTAACTTACAATTTCACTGACACTTCAGCTTCCTTCACCTGGTGCATTTCAATTGGACTGAGTTTTGTTGAACTGAAAATTAAATTAAATGTCAACTGCTTTCATTTGTATCTCTTCAACTGACAATTTAACTGCTTTCAGTGCTTACACCTCGACTGACATTGCAGCTGCTTTGACGTCGTACTCTTCAAATGATAATTCAAATTGTTTTACGGCTTGCACTTAAACTTCTTTCATCATTTCCATTTTAACCGCTATCTTGGCTTCTTTCAGTATTTGTATTTCAACTGCAACTTTAACGGTTTCATTATTTCAGCTATTTCATTTGTTTCAACTGCAACATTTTAGCAGCAAGCAGATGTACATTTTCTTCAGAACACTTAGCCTTTTCTATTTTTATGCAATTTGTAACCGCCATGTGTATGAAATGTGCTGTATAAATAAACTGTCTAGCCATGCCTAATGAACAGTTTAGGGCAGATCTACAGTAATGCTACGGCTAACCTTTGGGCCCATAGACCTTGTGACCGCTGATGGACATCAGATCAACCTTCCAGTCCGTGACGTTGATGGGAATCTTTCCGACAGCCTGAGCGGCGTCAGTGTGGAGGAAGACTCCTTTAGAGCGACAAATCTGACCTTTGGACAGGAAGAGTAAAGGTCAATTAATCAATAGTTTTGATCAGAACACTGAATCAGTTAAGAGACCCACTGAAAAGGTGAAAATCAGGAAACCGCAGTAGGCTCTACATGGGGAACATGGATGACAGTGTACGTAAATGTTTCAGAAATCTGATTTCTGCCTCATGCGGGGAGTAAATAACATGTTTGTATTGCCATGGTTACCAATCTCCTTGATGGGCTGCTTGACTCCGATCTCGTTGTTGATGGTCATCACCGACAACAGAGAGGTGTCAGGACGGATGGAGGCCTCCAACAGCTGAACAGACACACACACACACACACACACACACAGCTTTTAATACATACAATGACTTCTGTATGTTGTCAGTACATGCTGAACGTGTTCACTCTGTACGTTCTCTCGTGTGATCTCTCTGTGCGTTCAGCATGCGTACCTCCAGGTCCAGCAGTCCGTTCGTCTGGACCGGCAGGTAAGTGATGTTGAATCCTTCGGCCTCCAGAACTCGACAAGAGTCCAGAACACATTTATGTTCAGTCTGCGTGGTGATCACATGCCGTTTCTTGGACTGGTAGAACCTGGCCACGCCCTGCAGGAGAGGGAGAGGGAGAGTCACTACTGACATCAAAAACTGGGTTCTAACTCAGTGTTGTTTTTTTTTAGTGTACTCTCCCGTTATGATTGTTCCCACTGCGCTCTCATTCTGTTCTTAATCTGTTCTCGAGGTATGTTCACACCATGCTTTTAAACGGCAAACATTTTGTGGTGAAACTGATTCATGCCAATAGATTTGCGAAGTAAATCGGCCCAAATTGTTCACATCAAGTTCAACTTGGGTGAACTTTGACATACGAATTTCAGGCCAATAGCCAAAAGAAAACTGTCTTGACATTGCTGACCTTTGAGGGAATGGAGAGCTGGAGAGTCCAAAATGGAGGAAACTAGGAAACTATCGTAGCTGTGTGTCACCATCAAGTTTTATTTAACGTCCTCTGTCAGAGTATGAACTGCTCTACAAAAGAGCAATGGTTAGCAGCCAGTTATGAGATGGAAGTTGAATAAAGTGTGAATTTATTTTCTAGTTAGCGACTGAGTTAAGCACTTACCCTCGTCAATAACTTGTATTGAACTAAAGGATGTTCAATGGTGAACAAATGCCTGGGGGGGGAGTAAACACACAGTACAGAGAAAAGAGAGAGAAGTTCGGAGAGCTATTGTGACTAACTAGTGCTAGCCCACCTGGCAAGCATGTTACCATCTAGCCCAGCAAATAGTCGCTACATCACCAAAAACCAAATATTTTAACAAAGCCGCACAGATTCATTTCTGGTGTGACCTGAGCTTCATCCTGTTCTCACTGTACTCTCTATGTTCCCTCTGTTCTTGATCTGTTCTCACTGTGGACCAAAACAAGAGGAAGCAGTGGTGAGAGGGGAGCGGGAGAGACGGTGTGATGAAGAGGAGGTAACGTGGAGGAGGAGAAGAGGGTTACCTTGATGGCCATGTTATTGGACTCGGTGGCTCCGCTGGTGAAGATGATCTCTCTGGGATCTGCGCCAATCAGATCAGCCACCTGCTGCTCAGAGAGAGAGACAACACACAGTCAGTGTCTCTCTCTCCGATTTAACTACATGCACAGCACATGTACAAGGTATACAATGTAGATATAACAATTCTGATTCTGTAGTATTCTGATAGTAAAAGACAACTAATGGTTTACACATTACTACACAGTGCACTCTAATGAAAAAGATATGTTCAATTTTACTTTAAAAAAAACTTTTTCTCTCTCTCTGTACAGTGTCTCTCTACCTTCCTGGCTGTCTCCATGGCGGTCTCGCTCTCCCAGCCATAGGCGTGTGTTCTGGAGTGAGGGTTACCGTAAAAATTCACCTGGTAGGGCAACATGGCGTCCAGCACCCGGGGGTCCTGCACACACATACACAGATATTAAACTGTGAATGTAAGCGTAAGAGTAAGTAACTCTCTCTCGGACTCTGACATCAGCTGGTAAGGCCTGTAATCATGACAACGGTTACCATGGGCGTGGTGGCCTGGAAGTCCATGTAGAGGGGCCGGGGCTCATCTTTCTCCAGTTCATGTTTCTTTATCAACTCTGAAGCACAAAACAACAACAGACAGAAAGTCAGCTGGTTTTCATCAAGAGTTTAACCAGATCTGTGTGATCCTGGTCAAAAGTACTGGCTCAGACATCTGACACAGGCAGGTCAGTACTTGTTGAGTCATTTATCAACTGTGTCTGTAGAGCCGAGCCTGTATCAGGTATCAAAACATATTTGTATGCCGTGTGTATTATTATTACCCTTACATGTGAAACGGCACCTAATTAGCACTCATCAGCAAACTACAACTACAATACTATCGTCCCTAAATACTTAAAAGTCTGACAACAAACATGTTTTCCTTCCCTATAAAGTGTCAGTTTCATTTCTGTCTTTTTTTGCACCAGTAGGTTTCTCTATTGTGTACACTGGAGCACTGAATGAATGCAATTTCGATCTCCTGTATACTAAGTACTGTATATGGAGAGAATCACAACTAATTTTACTATGACCTTAGTATCTTTACTACATTTCTGCAAAAACTATGAATGTTATCTGCTTCAAGCTTCGTTAATGTCGGCATTTGATAATAAACTGAATCTCTTTGGGTTTTTGGACTAGAGCACAACTAATACTGGATTTCTGAGCCCAATTTCTGAAAAAATCGGATAATGATATAACAGCATCTATTCTACAAAGAACATAAAGAATAATTTACTGATAAGGATCCATAAGTTATTTCTTAAGAATAGTGACCAAGAAATAAACATTTTAAGAGAAAAAATATTTTATTAATGGAGGAGTTTCTAAATGATCTCAAACATATCTATCTATCTATCGCATTCAAATGTCTTTTTTGTCCAACCAACAGTCCAAAACCCAAAGAATATCTCAGATATTCAGAGAAAGCACAAACACACATTCTTCAAAAACATAAAGAAAATGAAAAGCTGATAAAACATAAAATGAAAAATGTAATAATATTCAGGAAATAAAAGAATTAAAACTATCTAAACAGAGCTGGAATTATAGGGTGTTAGACACTCTGCCTGATACATTACTTAAATTATTAATCAACTATCTAAACTATTGACGATTAATTTTCGGTCAACCATGAGGTTCCTGAGGAGTTATTGTTGAGTGAAGTGACTTTATAGTATGAATGGATTCTTCTAATCTTACAGAAGGCTCACACTCATCACTGTGTAACGTTACATCACTCAGTTCATAGCTGTTGGGAAGTTTCCCGTCTCCATACTAAACTGCGTCACTTTGGGATTAGCTAGCTTCATGCTAGCCTCCGGACCAAATAAACAGGCTAACTTGCTCCGGAGTGCAATTACCTTTCTGCAGAGTGCTGGCGGCCCTCCGGTCAGAGCCCAGCCGGAGAGGGATCCATGAGACCGGCCTGAACAGCCGGGAGGAGACGGTCCTGCCCGGGGAAAGCATCTTGACGGCGTGCTGGTTTCACTGGAGACCCGCTGACCTCGGATAACAACAAAACGAGCACCGCAACAAAAACACCCGTATAAACCGGTTTGAACCAGTTAAAACTGATGGTTTCTGTGGAGGAAAATGAAGAAGATGATTAACGAGTTAAGAATAAACTCTAAACGTGAGCGGGGTTTGGTTTGGTTTGGTTTGAGAAACGTTACCGCCTGTCAGTTGCGTCCAGGTTACAACAGAGTCGGTCGATGTCAAGATAGACACGCTAACAACAAACACTTCCGATGATGATTTTCAGAATAAGATGTTTTAATGATGAACCTGAACGTTTTTTACTTACAAGCAAACAAACTAAAAATGTTTTTTAATAAAAAATATGTAAACCCTTGAAATGAATGTAACCTTTGTACTCAAAATAAGATTAAATGTTTAAAACGTTTTACTTTATTCGGGTTTTCCGAAGCACACTTCGTCCACTCTTGTGAATCTCTGCAGCTTGACGCAGCTCAGTGTTTCAGTTGCACAAGAAGCGGAAGCAGGGGGCGGGACTTCCTCTGCACAGGCTGCGCTCTCACTGGTCAATATGTGTTGTTTTGGTCGTGTTAGAGGCGGGGCCACTGCCTTTCTCCGACCTCTGATTGGTTACAGCCAGAGGTTCATGAAACGTGAGTTCAGCTCATGGATATATAAAGGTTCAGATAAAACCAGCCCTGTTGATAATCTTTCTCTTGCACTTGAGTTTAACGTAAAGCTTTCACATCCAGTTTGTCGCGTTACATTAATGCAAATTTTTGCAAATCTGTAGCTTTTTATTTTGGCACATTATTTTTTCTTTATGCTGTCAATATTTGCACATTCTTTAGTCAATATCTTGCACACTCCATCCTCTTAATTGTAAATGCCGTATAGCTCTTCATTTTAGAACATTTATATCACATATTTTAAGTTTACATTTCTATTTATGACTTGACTTTTATAGTACTTGTTTTCTTTTCTCTTACTTTGTTTATTTTGACCATTATGCACCACAACACCTAAGGGAAATGCATTGTATGTGAAGCCTACTTGGCAATAAACCTGTTTCTGACACAGTCTACAGTCTATGGTTAATACTGATTTACAGTTTTTCTGAGTTTCTTTGGCACTACCATCTGTGTGCAATTCTCAAATCCACAGTACATTTTTTCATAACATTATATGTATTTCTTGTTGCTCGGCCCAGTGATGCGACCAAAGTAAGTGCTTTTCTAATGTGTTGCATGATATGACTCCTAAGCGCATTTATCCACATGTAAATCCAAAACGTGCAAAATATTGCACCCACTCATCACCAGTGTTGCCACAGTTACTTTGAAAAAGTCATCTAATTACTGATTACTCCTTTAAAAAGTAACTTAGTTACTTTACAGATTACTTGATTTTAAAAGTAACTAAGTTAGATTACAAGTTACTTTATTAGTTACATTCAGCCACCCCCGCCGCCTCAACATAACGATGACAGCTGGTTTTGCCAACACTCACCTTATTGGAAGTGCATTTTTAACAGTAATGTCAACAATGTATCTCCAAACATTTTAAGTTGAACTTAAAAACTATCTCCTGAAAAAATACGTTTTTATAAAAAATAAAATAATGCCAGACTTTATTGAAGTCACTTAACATAAATACTTGTTTTTACCGAAGTCCAGCTGTTGTTGTTTGGGTGGTGGGGGGCCTTTGGCTCTCTGCTGGGACTCGCTCTGTTAGTTTGACTGTGCAGCGCTGCCACTCCAAATGTTTCTTTAACTCTGACGTAGTGTTTTTGTAGCTAGATAACATTTTGTCAAAACAAGGAACCTTAGTATTGCCATCTTTAGCAAACACAAACTGAACATAGCGTCTGTATTTCCATTGTTGTTTCCGTTTGTGTCGCTGCGTGATGTATTACACGTGACGTGAACTGTGCTCACGCTGAAAATGGGACTTTACTCCCCGAGATGCGAGAAGAAAGCGAAAATATATTTTTATTAAGGGAAATGAAAAAGATATTAACGCAAATTGACTTGGATAAGTAACTTTAATCTGATTACTGGTTTTGAAATAGTAAGGCGTTAGATTACTCGTTACTGAAAAGAGTGGTCGGATTAGAGGAACGCGTTACCGGCATCACTGCTCATCACTGATTTCAAGGTGCTTCGCATCGTTTTTCAAACCACTCCCCCGCCTTCCTCCAGACCACACCAGTGACCTCCTCGCAGTTTATATCCCTAACAGGTAATCGCGTCCATTGGTTCTAGTATATATGTATTATCCGCTAGTTTTCTCGTTGCGTTTGAAGGATGTTTTACGGGCCTGGCATACACACTCCGTACCAGCTGGTGGCGCTAACGCACCAATTCGTAAACCGCCAGAAGAAGAAGACTGTCCGGGTTGTTTGTGGCAGCCATGCTCAGAAGCTACCAAGCCATGATTTAAAAGACATATACATTTATTTTCTAACGAAACGTGAGAAACAAGAGACCCCACTACGGCGGTGGATCTTACTTTAAGGTGAGGTTTTAATTTATTTTGTTGTGGTTTTCTTTAAGCGACGGAAACAAAGTGTTAACCGAGACTAGCGAGCACAAGCTAACAGGTCAGTGTTACGTTAACGTTAGCCTCACTGCTGTCAGTTGGTAATAACGGTAAGTCCGAGGTGCTAAGTTAGTAAGTTTCTACCTTCGCTAACGGTAAATCACATAGCGTTAATGATAATGGCATGTATTATGTTTTCTAACGTTACTTAATGAAGCACGACGAGGATAAAACTAGTTTCCTTTGCTGAGTCTGATAGTTACTTCACATATAGGCACCTGGGAGTCCCTTTTTGTCGCTCTGTGGACACCTGAGAGCCTCCCCGGAAAAGTCTATGCCAGGGTACAGGAGAGGAGAATTCGATCCAGGAGGATCAATGCAGATTTCATCCCTGTCGTGGAACACTGGACCATCTCTATACCCTCGCCAGGTTGCTGGAGGGTTCATGGGAGTTTGCCCAACCAGTCCACATGTGCTTTGTGGATCTGGAGAAGTCATTCGACTGTGTCCCTCGCAGTGACCTGTGGGGGGTGCTCTGGGAGTATGGAGTCTGGGGCCCTTTGCTAAGGGCTGTCCGGTCCCTATATGACCGGAGCAGGAGTTTGGTTTGCATTGCCGGCAGTAAGTCAGACTTGTTCCTGGTGCATGTTGGGCTACCCTTTGTCACCGGTCCTGAATCAGCACCTCCAATCCGAGGCCATGGTCCTCAGCCAGAAAAGGGTGGCTTGTCCCCTTCAGGTTGGTGGAGAGCCCCTGCCTCAAGTGGAGGAGTTTAAGTATATTGGGGTCTTGTTCACGAGTGAGTGAAGGATGGAACGGGAGATCGACAGGCGGATCGGTGCATCCTCTGTAGTGATGCGGTTGATATACCGGTCTGTTGTGGTATAGAAAGAGCTGAGCTGCAAGGCGAAGCTCTCTATTTACCTGTCGATCCACGTTCCTACTCTCACCTATAGTCATGAGCTTGGGGTCATGACCAAAAGGACAAGATCCCGGATACAGGCTGCCGAAATTAGTTTCCTCCGCAGGGTGGCTGGGCGCTCCCTTAGAGATAGGGTGAGGAGCTCGGTCAATTGGGAGGAGCTCAGAGTAGAGCCGCTGCTCCTCCACATCGAGAGGAGTCAGCTGAGGTGGCTCGGGCATCTGTTCCGGATGATTTGCTTCATATTTAAACTCCAAATTCATTCAGACAAAGGCATAATAATTCTTCATTCAAATTTTAGGGAGACCGATTTGTACATGCCTCATACAACAGGTCTGGACCACTTGTGAATTCTTTTGATGTGGGAGTTAATATTTCGGATGACTTCATAGGTGACACCATGCTCTTGGAGCCCGCAGCAGCTGAAGATCGACGTGTTTGACCAAGGAGCCACCGTCCCTGCTGCCATCATGGGAACGACAATGAGTGAGCCGTGTATCTACGACAAACTGTCCGAGAGCATCGACATCCTCCGCCAGTCTGGCTACCGCTACGGCATGTCGGAGAGGGAGATCGAGAGGTTCATCAAGCAGGTCTTGGAGACCAACGAGCCCAGGAGAGAGCCTCCCCAGTTCCCCATCCTGAGAGCCACCATAAAGGTCAGGCCTGCCAGTGCAAATATGACACTGCTAAAACCTGTAGTCGACTCACAATATATAATCAATGAATCGCTGAACGCCTTTGTCAAATAAAAGTACTAAACATGCAGGTTACAGCCCTTTTAAATATAAGGATTTTGTTGATTTTCTCAGTTTATTGTTGTTTAATTAGATTTATTAAGGTTTCTTTTGTGTTTTATCATAGACAGTAATAGCCCTTTTTTCCCCCTTTTTGAGAACTTGTGTTTCCATTGTGGAAATCCTCTTTGTTTTACTATTAGTCCACTGCAGCTCAGCAAGAAAACGTTAACGGGAATTTTGTACTAAAAAGACTTTACTTTTTGAAGATATCCACTTGATTTGTCTAACGCAGACTGCTGATATAAGGCTCGTGTTAGTAAGTGATCTTGTCACGGACGGGACGGACAATTACAGTGACTGATTCAGATCCAATGATAGAGAAATTTAGTTTCTAGAAAATACAGACTTATTTTATTTACTTACTGTAAAATAAATCACTTGGCTGTTGTAGCGTATACAGAGCGTAAAGGTTTATTCATGCTTTGTGTGCCCTGAGGAAGGATACAGCGCCCAGTGTTGATAATGTCGCTGTTTTCTCTGCAGTTTGTGGTGGCAGTGGGCTTCCTGTTGGTGGTGGTGCTGGCCTTCACTTACCCCCAGAGCGCCCCCCAGCTGGGTCTGGTCAACCTGGGCTGTTACAACTGGTCGTCCCCCCTCAGCCACGTCCGCCTGCTGTCCCTGCCCATCGCCAAGAAGTACAACCTGCAAGGTCTGAAGCTCACTCTGTCTCTCTTTCTGTTTCTAATTTCTTTCACACATACACATGCTCACACAAACATAGTTATTCACTAATGAGAAATTACTGGGTATTTAAAGGATGAAAACATTTAATGGTCTATTACTAACACACTGGCTGCATCACAAAGCATTGCGTCACCAAAGTCCAGGAGTGAGTCGGTACTCGTCAAATAATTACAAGTAAGGCCACGTTTAGGCTCAGTGAACATCACTCACTTCAACTTTTGCTACAACGCAAAGTCATCTGGCAAGGTGCTTTGTTGGCCAATCAAATACGTGCGAGTGTGCATTCCTGCCGTATCCAGCTGTATTTCTGCTGTTGACCTGTAATATCCTGTCTTATAGTATTATAAACAGCTGTGCAGCGTTTTGGCATCTGATAAACCTTCAACTCCTGAATCTGTTACTCCTTGATTGTATTTCATTGAGTACCTGAAGCACCACGCCCCCACCAACACAGGCCCTTGCGTTGTTTTAACGCAGGGCTAAACACCCTCCTGATTGTTATGGATAATGTTTTGTTTTAGTACTGGCTCGAGTTCTGAGGACCTACAGTATATATGTTTTAAAAAAAACAGCCTGAACAAGAAGCCAACGATGGTCTGAAGCGATGTTTTAATAGCAAAGATCTCACTCTCTCTCAAAGTAGTTCAAACTTAAAATTCTGTGTGTGTGTGTGCCACTCATAGACGTGCTACATAAATGCTCTGATTGCCCATCAGTCTGAAACTGCATTCAGTGCAACAAAGACATGATTCTGCTGCTGTATCCCTAGTTCATATTTTCACATGTGAGGGTTTGCTGCGTTTCTTTGTCTTATGCGATTGTAAGCTGATCATCTTTGGGTTTGGGACCGTTGATCAGGTGTTGATCACTTTGGGCTTAAGTAAATTGTGAAGGCCATTTCTCACCATTAATTACCAAACAATTAATTGATTGATCAAGAAACTAATTTGCAGGTTGATCAACACTGATAAACTGATGAAACACAACCTCAAGACACAAACACTGTCCAAAGCGTCATCAGAGTTAAATCCATCAGTAACAAAACCTCACAAAGTGTACAAAGAATGCAATCTCCAAATCTTCACCGGAAAAATCAGCTGTTTAAAAATTCTCCATAAAGTATTTTACTAAAGAATAAGGTTAAGGTTACTGCCCTCTACAGTATCTGGGATGTGCCAATGCGGGGAGTGAAATGTGTTTAAATTGCTTCTTCTCTGTAGAAGTGAAGCCGGTCAACAGTGGTGTATCCTCATGCTTTGACACCCTTCATCGTCAGGGCGCCACCAGTGTGCAGGCTTACAATGTTGTTTTTTGTCATACACTGCGAGTGTGTGCCGTCGCCCTTGAGAATACAGCATTTCCCCTCCAATATAAGACAACCCACACTTTCCAACATCTGTTTTTGGAAAAAACATAGGTGCATTTGCCTTGTATATTTTGTGTGTGTGTGTGTGTGTGCTGCAGGGTTCCATGAATGGTGGAGTGCCGGCTCTCTCAGGCAGAATCTGGTCAACTGTTCGGGCTGTGCAGAGATCTCCTCAGTGCTGGAAGTCCCAGAGAGCCTCAGAGGGACCGTGGCTCTGCGACGGGGGCCACAGCTCGTCCTGCTGAAGGTCAGAGGTCAACATGGCCAGCGTTGGCCATCTGATGGGCCTCCCCATTTGACACCCACGGGCGCAAATGCTGTAAATGACAGCTTAAAAAAGGCCTTTTATATTTAACAGAGTTGTAAAGCGTGAGGAGTCGCTGGTTCCTGAAGTAAATTCCCATTTCATAGTTTTCTTTCAGGGATCTCCTCAATGTTCTTCAACATAGAAACACAGGATTCTCCTGAATAATGTAAAGATACTATATGTTTATGCTCTGACCATCAGTTGAATTGTTTTAGAGGTTTTTTCTGTCAGTTTGGTGGAGGGCTCTGTTACTACCATATCCATTAGTAGTCTCAACTTCTGTTGCTATGGAGAAAAGGACTCAGAGCTGTAGGGAATTCAGAAGGCTTAAATTCATCACCATGGTTACTGAATTCATCCCTACCTGATTTAAACTGCAGTTTTATCAGCCTTTTTTTAATGTGAATGTTTGATGTCTTCAGTCAGTGTAGACAAAAGAAGTAGAAACTTTTAAAGGGACAGTGTAACATTTTATGAAATGCATTTGTTTGTCATTTTGTCCAGAATCGTACATTCACATTACTGCCAGGCGCTTTCCAAACCTCAGAGTGTGGCGCTTTAGATTCATGAGCAACTGTTTGTTTCACTTCATTTCTTTAGAAAATGTATTTTCTGGCTTGAAAGTTGCTGAAGAGAGAGACTCATCATGGCTGGTGTCAAGTCTGATTTCATTGTGATCACAATTAAATTATTCGACTTTTTAAATGTTTCCCTCACAACAAATAGATGCTGTTGAGCAGTAATGCGTGAAAAATGTCCCCCATCCGACCATTTCCTGTTTGTTCATACTGGTCTCTGCAGGGTGGGGAGTCCCTCAGTGTCCAGCGGCAGCAGCTTGAGGAGCTCTACTTGGCCCATTCAGGCTCCATGTCCATTCTGCTGGAGGAGGACGACGGGCTGCAGAACCACCACCTCGGCCTCCCCCGAGGACCCGCCAACTTCACTCTGCTCTGGTACACATTTCTACAGTACAGCTCTCAACGGGTCCAGACCCGAGTCAGACCGGCTCAAACTTATACTCAGTCTGATCAGGTCTGGTCTTGTTTTAGTTTGTTTTATCGAAACACTGATCTATGAAGTTAAAATAGCCGGGAGCTATTAGTACAGTGTGCGGCTCTTTTGTCGGATTCTTTCCTTGGATTTTCTTCTTGACTCCACACCTGTAGAAGATTTTTGGATGTGCGAACCCAACACCCTGTTTGTCTCTGGTGTTGTTTTACTGCCATGGGTCTTGGGTCTCTGTCTATTACCCGAGTGGATCTGAATTGATCCGAACATACTCGGTACCTGCTCTGATCACATGGTGCGTAATAATGAATGGGAGAAAATATTTTAGGAAATCATTAGTCTATGCAAAATATTTATGCTTTTAAATTACAATTATTTTTTGCCATTTGATACACTGATATTATATTTGTCAGAAAGTTATTATCTTCAGGCTGTCTCTCTTCCAATTGGTTGTAGAAAGTTTTATTGGTGCAGGATGTGAAATCTGGACTGAACATTTTGGACCTGTGAAAATGTAATCTGTCCGTGTCCAAATCTACTGTTACAAAACTATATACTATTTTTGAGAACATTAGCTAACCAGAACGTCATTGTCCACACTTTCACAGTAAAGGCCTACCACTGCCTTTGCATTAAAATGCATTTATTGTGCAGCACATTCAGGAAGTAGGGAAGTGGCAGCTGTACACATCACTTGCTTACCACTGTAAATGAACAAAGCAGAATGCGGATCCAGTTGGCCTATAACCAACCACCTTATAAGGTCAATATCTGAGTCCGTACAGACGAAATCAGTGCATTCATAATGGTTGTGACTGGCTGTGTGTTGTGTTGTCCGTGCAGGAGGTTCAGCTCTGGGACCAGGGAGAAGGTGTTGAGGTGGCTCTTCCCGAAAGCTGAGCTCTGCCCCCTGCTGGACAGTGCGGGGACCATCGTGCAGCGCTGCCTGGTCACCCACAGCACAAACTCCCAGAGCAAGGTGAGTTCACATGTCTGGAGGACTAAACAGGAATACAGTGTTATAGTTATAGGGTTATTATAGTGACAGAAGTGATGGGCAAAACTATAAAGTAAGAGCCATTTTGTAATAAATGAATATAGTTAGAATATAGGTTGATCTTGCAGACAAGTATAAATAACCAGCCTTGGCTGTTTTCTTGGATGTCCGGTTTATTTCCGTGCCCTCTGTTTTGTTCAGTCCAGTTCTGTGTGTACAACAAGACACACTCACATCTTTACCACAGATCCCACAAAACCAAAGCAAACTAAATGAGGAAATCTAAGTAAAAAGGGTCTTTGTTTGCAGTTAAAGATGCATAAACAGCATTGGATTATTGCTTTTTTTTCAGAATTCCGGCCAGAATTTAGTTCGACTCTGTGGTTGTCAAATAGCCAAATGTGATGTGTTGATTTTGAAAGCCTTCCGTCGGACAAAAAAGATCTGCATGAATACATTTACATTTACATTTAGTCATTTAGCAGACGCTTTTATCCGAAGCGACTTACATATGTGGAAGACAATGGAAGCAATTATAACAACACAAGGTAACAAAAAGTGCATCAGAAACTAGTCTGTTAAAGCCCAGCACAGTATACAAGCTAAGCTTTTTTTTTTTGAAAACATACAGAAAGGAAGAAGTTGGTGATTACCAACACGAGTTGAGTTTAATGCAGTTTTGTTTGATTTTGGATGAAGATTCGTGGATAAAACTATTTTAGATTTCGCCATAAACATGCTGTATGCTTAAATGTCGGTGAAATTGTTTAATGATGTTTTCTGTTAATACGTGCACATGAATGACCAAATTTTCTCTCGATTTTTAGTAATTTGCGTACACAAGTTGTTGTTTTTTCTGTCCATGACAGCTGCTGGTGTCACAGATTTGCCCCCACCTTAAACGATTACATCTTTGTCCTTATTATTTACAGACAGACGTCTGTGTGAAAATACAGGTTGGTTGAAAAGAGGGCTGGATCAGGGCCGTTGATCAGCGTGTTATGCGGCAGAGTTTGGACCCTCAGTGGTGCCCTGCAGCCCTCCATCATTCACCACGAATGAACGCTCAGCTTCTGTTCTAACTGTGAGTTGTTGTCTGTGTTTCAGGGTGTCGGGGTGTTTGGCTGGCTGGTGGTGGGCGAGGGGCTACCAACCGTTCGAGTTCTGCCTGTTCAGCGCTGTCAGAAACACTGCAGCTCCTTCAACCTGTGGCTGACACCTGGAGACATGGGTAACACCTGCCGCACCTGTTTTTATCCACAAACACATTTAAAGAGACAAAAACGACAACATCAGACAGTACAAATGAACTTTGTTTTTGTGCCCACAAGGTAAAAAAATATCTTTGGGGCTCCGTCCATCTCCCAATAAAATATATCGATAAATAAATGTTATTATCTTGTGCATATATATATATATATATAGATATATAAAATAATTTGAGCACACACTGTATGCACACAAAATAATAATTTGATATATTGATAAGATATAAAAAGATTAAAAAATATTTTGCGCAAAAAGGACCTTGTGTGTTTTATATGGAGATTATTTTTTTAAATCTTGTGTGCACAAATTATTATTTAGGATTTTACTCGTGGATTAGCATAGCAGACTGAGGATTTCTATACAATTCATTAGAGCTGCAATGATTAATCGATTACTTGTCAACTTTTAAATCAATCATCAACTATTTTGATAATTGGTTGAGTAATTTTTTTTTTTCTTCTAAAAAGTCAAAATTCTCTGATTCCAGCTTCTTAAATATGAATATTTTCTGGTTTCTTAAGTCCTCTATGACAGTAAGCTGAATACATTTGGGTTGTGGACAAAACAAGACATTTGAGGACATCGTCTTGGGCTTTGGGGAGTACTGATCAACACTTTTCACCATTTTCTGACATTTGATAGACGTGAGGAAATAATCATCAGATTAATCGTCAATGAAAATAATAGTTAGTTGCAGCCCTACAACTAATCAATATGTTTTGCCCAATATCTAAATGAAACATAAATAAATTGTCCTAAATTGCTAGAGGTGTCAACAAGCTGATTGTCTCTGTCGAACACTGTACAACAGACGCGCACTCCAAACTCTCTGGACAGTTTCGTTTTACTGTCCTTAATAATCCAGACGGCAAAATTATCTCTTTTGATGGAAATCAAGCTTCAATCATCTGACTTTAACTTTCAGCTGAAACCACAAACTTTACTAACAGTAACACGTCAAACAGAGCGTATTTTCTACTCAATTACAACTTTTCAGGCTTCAAACGAAGCAAACAGTGTGAAAAAGTCTACAGTGAACAGGTGATAACTGATACATGAATGTAGCCGCTGCTTAAAGTCTTTGGGGTGTTCGCATGCTGAATCTGTTCTCTTGATCCTTAAATAAAACGGTTGATTGTCACATGTGGCCGATGAAGCTGCCTGGTCTGAACACACACAGTTGATGGTTGCTCCCCCTGACCTTTGACCTTTGACCTTTGTGCAGTGTACGCTGACCCTCGGTACTGGCAGATGGAGCTGTTCCCTGGCCGAGGCCAGAACATCATCTGTGACGGATCGACCTTCTAACCTTTCAGGTGGACGAAGTGAAGGAGGACAGAGTTCAGGACTGGAGTGCGACGTGCAGGTCGGCTGTGAATGTTTTGACTTCCCGCTGAGCCGGAGCTCGTCTGCCTTTCTGTGGCCCCGCCCACTGATGCCTTATAGCCCTTCTGTCTTTTTTCCTGACGCCCCGCCCGTCTGACAATCCTCCCAGTGTCCTCAGAGAACTGGAAACCACTGCACACATGACTTTGGAAAAAGGGATCTCCAGCAGGTTCCAAGGGTCGAGGTCAGAGGATTGAAGAAATTACGTTCTGACTTTGTACTCGTGTATAACCGCAAAGCATCCGCTCCCTGCAGCTCTGGATGCACTGTGCTCGTGCCATAGCTTCAAGCAGCTCTCTAACAAAACAAAAACACAGTTCATGAAATCACTGGGTGTGTCTCTCTTTCAGAAGGTAGTGAAACACCGTTGTTCTGGTGCCAGACCTCTGAATCACAGCCCACATCTCCGATTTGTTCAGTGATTCAAAGATAGGTCTGGTGTTGTGCTCATTGATGGCTGTTTTCTGGTTGGTTACTGGTCAATCAGAGCTTCGTATGTGGGGTTAAGAATAGGGACGTGCCTCCCAAACAGAAAACCACTAACACGAACACCACGTCAGGCAGAAGAATGAGAAGGAACAAAGCGGACGTTCAGTCTGATCATCAAGGCACCTGAAAATGTTACATGGTGCATATTCTTCTTGCATTTAATCGATTTATAACCAAACTAAGTTTAGGAACACGTGGAGCTTAATAAGGACCTTTTTATATTTTAGCCCCAGGCCCCTCGTTAATCCGGCCCTGGCTGATATGTTCATCCAGTCACTGAGCACTCACTTGTTTTTGCAGTGCATTCTGGGACCTGTCTATTAATTGAATGATTTTCGGCGTCCGGACTTGCTGGACGTTCACTACCTCCCGAAGTTGTGAGACGCACCTTCTGCTCCTCATCTGGTTCTTGCCTCTGTGTTAAAGGGCCAGTTCACCCAAGTTACAAAAACCACAGTTTTCTTACTTCTCTCCGGTCGCATCTAGAACACACTGTCAACAGTTTTCATTGGAACTTAATTGCAATTTTTCTGACATTATAGATTGGGATTATTTTCTGTAAAAGAATCTCCAGGCCTGTTTGGTTGTCTACATATTATTAAACAAGATAAGGCTGTACCGAACATAATCAAACTTATTCCTACATGAAAAGAAAACAAATTATATGTTGCTTGTTGACGACCTATGGGTTTATTTTTAGGGAAAAGATACGTTTTCTACAGATAAATAATTAATATAGCTCACGTTTGCGATATTACATTAGTGCCTGTACTTGACTTTGCTACCCAATAATTTCCTAAAATAATTGTGACCCTTTCAAAAGCACCTTTATATTTATACATTTTTTTTAATTTATTTTATTTTTCCTGAGATTTTAAATGCGCTCGCTGTCAGTTGTTTACTCGACTACTGACATGAACACCTAGATAATGTATGTAGATAAAGAGCCGCTCTCTGGTGTTTCAGCAGCAGTCCATAGAGTTGTTTCTTACTCAAGGAAAGCAGAAGAATTTCATTTCTGCATAGACGTAAGTCTCTACAGCTGATTACATTCACCAGCTTAAACGCGGAGTACACTCAGCGGCTCGTTGAGGCATTAATGCTTAATTGCAGCTCTCGTGACTTAAAAACTGCAATCTTTTGAATTGTGATTTTTGTAATCATTCAAACCTTGAACACATGTTCAGCGGTTTTCATTGGAAAGCGTTTCTACCACAGAAGGAGTCCAGTGGAAATCGGTCAGCAGTGTGTTCTGTGGGTTATTTAGAGATGTTCCTGTTAAATTTCTACATTTAAATTGTTGTCATTAGTGTGGAGGCATAAATCTCAGAGACAGGTATTTCAAAACCTGGACAAATTAAACCAAAATAATCTGACCGGAGAGATAATATTATATAATAATAATTAATAATACTAGAGGGAAGAGAGAGAATCTTCTTCTTTTCCTTTCGGCTGTTCCCTTTCAGGGGTCGCCACAGCGAATCATGCGCCTCCATCTAACCCTGTCCTCTGCATCCTCTTCACTCACACCAATTAACTTCATGTCCTCTCTCACTACATCCATAAATCTCCTCTTTGGTCTTCCTCTAGACCTCCTGCCTGGCAGCTCCAACCTCAGCATCCTT
This sequence comes from Coreoperca whiteheadi, assembly GCA_011952105.1. NCBI lineage: Eukaryota > Metazoa > Chordata > Actinopteri > Centrarchiformes > Sinipercidae > Coreoperca > Coreoperca whiteheadi. The sequence goes on from CM022473.1 coordinate 26,932,822, forward strand.
CTACCAATATATTCACAGTCTCTCCTCTGAACATGTCCAAACCACCTCAATCTGGCCTCTCTGGCTTTATCTCCGAAACATCTAACATGAGCTGTCCCTCTGATGTACTCGTTCCTGATCCTGTCCGCCCTCGTCACTCCCAAAGAGAACCTCAACATCTTAAGCTCTGCCCCCTCCAGTTCTGCCTCTTGTCTTTTCTTCAGTGCCACTGTCTCTAAGCTGTACAACATCGCTGGTCTCACCACCGTCTTGAACACCTTTCCTTTCATTCTTGCTGATACTCTTTTATCACACAACACACCTGACACTTTTCTCCACCCGTTCCAACCTGCTTGCACTCGCCTCTTCACCTCTTTTCCACAGTCTCCATTGCTCTGAACCGTTGACCCTAAGTACTTAAAGTCCTGCACCTTCTTCACCTCTGCTCCCTGTAACCTCACTATTCCACCTGGGTCCCTCTCATTGACACACATGTATTCTGTCTTACTGCGGCTAAGCTTCATTCCTCTGTTTTCCAGAGCAGACCTCCATCTCTCTAGATTCTCCTCCACCTGCTCCCTGCTCTCACTACAAATCACAATGTCGTCTGCAAACATCATAGTCCATGGAGATTCCTGTCTAACCTCATCCGTCAGCCTGTCCATCACCAGAGCAAACAAGAAGGGGCTCAGAGCCGATCCTTGATGCAGACCCACCTCCACCTTGAACTCCTCTGTCGCACCTACAGCACACCTCACCACGGTCTTACAGCTCTCATACATGTCCTGCACCATTCTAACGTACTTCTCTGCCACTCCAGACTTCCTCATGCAATACCACAGCTCCTCTCTCGGCACCCTGTCATACGCTTTCTCTAAGTCTACAAAGACACAATGCAACTCCTTATGACCTTCTCTGTACTTCTCCATCAGCATCCTCAAAGCAAACACTGCATCTGTTGTGCTCTTTCTAGGCATGAAACCATATTGCTGCTCACAAATGCTCACCTCTGCCCTTAGCCTAGCTTCCACTACTCTTTCCCACAACTTCATTGTATGACTCATCAGCTTTATTCCTCTGTAGTTGCCACAGCTCTGCACATCTCCCTTGTTCTTAAAAATTGGCACCAGTACACTTCTCCTCCATTCCTCGGGCATCCTCTCACCCTCCAAGATCTTGTTAAACAAACTAGTCAGAAACTCTACTGCCACCTCTCCTAGACACTTCCATACCTCCACAGGTATGTCATCAGGACCAACTGCCTTTCCACTCTTCATCCTCTTCAACGTCCTCCTCACTTCACTCTTGCTAATCTTTGCTACTTCCTGCTCCACACCAGTCACCTCTTCTACTCTTCGTTCCCTTTCATTTTCCTCATTCATCAACTCTTCAAAGTACTCCTTCCATCTTCCCATCACACTCCTGGCACCTGTCAATACATTTCCATCCTTATCTTTAATCACCCTAACCTGCTGCACATCCTTCCCATCTCTATCTCTTTGTCTGGCCAACCTGTACAAATCCACCTCTCCCTCTTTAGTATCCAACCTAGCATACAAGTCCTCATATGCTCTTTGTTTGGCCTTTGCCACCTCTACCTTCACCTGACGCTGCATCTCCCTGTACTCCTGTCTACTCTCTTCAGTCCTCTCAGTGTCCCACTTCTTCTTTGCTAACCTCTTTATCTGTATACACTCCTGAACTTCCTGGTTCCACCACCAAGTCTCCTTGTCCACTTTCCTCTTTCCAGATGACACACCGAGTACCCTCCTACCTGTCTCCCTGATCACATTAGCTGTAGTGGTCCAGTCATCTGGGAGCACTTCCTGACCTCCCAGAGTCTGTCTCAGCTCCTCCCTGAAAACTAAACAACATTCTTCCTTTTTCAACTTCCACCACTTCGTCCTCTGCTCTGCCTTTGTCCTCTTCATCTTCCTCACCACCAGAGTCATTTTACACACTAGCATCCTGTGTTGTCTGGCTACACTCTCCCCTACCACTGCTTTACAGTCACTGGTCTCTTTCCGATTACAACGTCTACACAAGATGTAGTCCACCTGAGTGCTTCTCCCTCCGCTCTTATATGTCACCCTATGTTCCTGCCTCTTCTGGAAGAAAGTGTTCACTACAGCCATTTCCATCCTCTTTGCAAAGTCTACCACCATCTGTCCTTCTGCGTTCCTGTCCTGAAGACCAAACCTGCCCATCACATTCTCATCACCTCTGTTCCCTTCACCTACATGCCCGTTGAAATCTGCACCAATCACCACTCTCTCACCTCTGGGGATGCTCTGCATCACTTCATCTAACTCACTCCAGAATTTCTCCTTCTCTTCTAACTCACATCCTACCTGTGGGGCATAACCACTCACAACATTGAACATCAGCCCTTCAATTTCCAGCTTCAGGCTCATCAACCTGTCTGACACTCTTTTCACCTCAAGAACATTCCTCACAAACTCCTCTTTCAGGATAACTCCTACTCCGTTTCTCTTCCTATCTGACCCATGGTAGAACAACTTGAACCCTGCTCCTAAGCTTCTAGCCTTGCTACCTTTCCACCTGGTCTCCTGGACACACAGTATGTCCACCTTCCTTCTCTGCATCATGTCAATCAACTCTCTAGCCTTCCCTGTCATAGTTCCAACATTCAAAGTCCCTACTGTCAGTCCTACATTCTTAGCTTTCCTCTTCTCTCTCTGCCTACGAACACACCTTCCTCCTCTCCTTCTTCGTCTTCGACCAACAGTAATCCAATTTCCACCGGTACCCTGTAGGTCACCAGCACCGGTGGCGGTCGTTGTTAACCCGGGCCCCGACCGATCCGGTATGGAAGTCATTGTCGTGATTCGCATTTTTAGTTTGGCATGTGTTTTACGTCGGATGCCCTTCCTGACACAACCCTCTGCATTTATCCAGACTTGGGACTGGCACATGAAGACACTGGCTTGTGCCCCCCTGCGGTTGCATTAAGAGAGAGAATATGTATTTTATTTATTTTTTACTTGGGTAAACTGACCCTTGACATTTATCGGACTCAGCTTCAGATATTGTTTTTAATTTAGCTTTTTACTGATTTAACAAACAAAGCTGCTTCACTAATGTCAGTGTCGTTATTTATTATGATTGTATGTATCTTCAAGCCATACTTTTTAATAATGCGTTGTAATATTATTATACTTTGATCAATTGCGATTGTCAGTACAGACAGAAGTTAACATCCCAATGAAGCAGTGGAGGATATATTTTGTGCATAATCTGGGTTTCCATGGGTCGTTAAAGTCTGAATAATAAATCAGTTTGCCAAAGTTGATGTCTGTCAAATCCGAGTCTCTGTGTTTAACAGACGCTCCCCCTCATTTTGTTTTAGCGTCCCAAAAATCTCCAAACATCACCAGTTGGGCTTGCTTAAACAAAACAGGAGTGAATCTTTTAAAATGTTCTCTTTGCATAGAATTGTCACAGTTTTATGAGAAAATTAAACCGTATCACGTGTTTGCGTCCATCTGTGTGGGATTTGCATTAAACAGGTGTTGAACTGGTCCTACCAATGACCTCGTGAGTGTACGGAGCGCGGCACGTATCATTGAGAGAAAATAACTTGAACTCTCAAATGAGCTAATGTGTGCTGTTGAATTAATCATTTGTTTGCACAAATAATCGAAACATAATGTTAAATGATATTGTCTGGGATGTCAGAGATAACATGACGTTCTTTAATACGAAACATCTAAAGTACTGGGATTTCTTATGAATGCCCACCCAACTGTTGGCACATTTTACTGTGTATTGATAACTCCGATGTGAATGTTTTGGGTTAAACTACATTGTGTTATTGTTGACCAACCTTAAACACATTTGCCAGTTTATTAGGTACACCACAACAGTCCGGCAGTAAATCCTCCCTTCATGAAGGTTGTGATTTAGTTTTTGTTGAAACCGTCTTAGAGAGGCGTTGATTCAACTTCGCGATCATTTCTCAGGCTGCAGTTTGTGCTGCTGTCAAATAATAGTCTACTATTTTGACCCTCCTTTGTGCCAATAACATCAAAGTCACAAGTGACTTCATTTTTTCCTTCCATGACACCTGCCAGGCGCTATATTCTGAATTGGATAATTTTTTGCAGAAATTCTAAACTAAGCTATCATTGCTCCAGTTTGAGAGATAACAGGGAAACTGGCTGAATCCGTAATAACTCTTGAGGTCCCAAGATTTTGAATCCGTGACGAGTTTTTAATTAATTTAATTAAACCTCGGTATTTCTAAAGTCATGGCTACAGCCCTGGATGAAGATTAATAAAAGACAAAACAAAAATCAGGCTGAATGCTTTGGTAAGTGTTCACACTCTTATTATTTTGCATTCATGTCACGCACAGATCAGAATATGTGTTAAACTGTTAAAACTTTGTTTTCAGGTCGGAATCATCAGGAGTTGGAAGCAGCTGATCAGAGAACAGATGATGACGGACCTGAAGAGTCTCAACCTGTTAGAGCTGTGAGTAAATCTGCTGAACAGGCTCTTACTGAACGCTAAATTTAACACAATTGTATTAATAGTATTTTAATCAAAAGCTGCCTTAGTTGAGGTTTTGGCCACTGGGGGGCAAAGTCGTAACTTTAAAGGTTATTCATTCAGCAGACGGACACAGAGCAACATTATCTTCCCATTGTAGTTGTGATTGTGTCCACCTGATGAATCTAAGTCCAATATTCACTATCCTTGTAGCTCAGGTTTGGTCTCCACCAACTTCTGTTAAAATATGTCTCTTTAACTGCTAGAGGTTCCGCTCTCCTCACCAGCCTGTCTCTGACAAACCAAAACTAGGAGGTAAAAGAGGCTAAAAAGCTCCGTAGAGTTCTGTGCATCCTCAACTACCAGACACTTTACCATTTGTCAGGTGATCCATTGCTAAAATCAAAAATATTGATTAGTGCAGCTTAAAATCAAAATGACCATATTACAAAGTAGACTTGTATCTGATTAAATATGAACGTTTATTTGTGGATATGTTCTCAGTTAATAGACAGCAGGTACTGTGGGGTCGGGAGAGTGCCATCAGAATAATTATAGACTGTTTGTTTAGTAATAATCCATGCATTTAATAGGTTTGTTACACCTCAAGGATACACACAATGTGTTTTGGTAAAACAAATGTTAAAGCAGACAAATTAACTGCGAGATGGAAAAAGCCTTTGTCAGTATTTGAAAATTTTGTTAATTTATTAAAGACAGAATAAAGAAACAATGATTAATTTAATGTTTTACTTTTTATTGAATTTATCCATTTTCTTGAATACATTTAATTGATTATAATGAAAGTGTCAAAATGTATAATTATTTCAGGGTCACACTACTGCAGCAGTTCAGTTCAGTTCATAAAGTAAAATGTGCACATGGTTTTAAGGGAATTTTGAAGTAACCTGGCCTTCACAGTAAAAACAGGAACTCCTACTGTAATACAGCTAAATGAAAGCACAGACTGATAACTGGTGTCAGAAGAACAGTGAACAGATTAAACCGTCCTGAGGCCGTACACAGACTGGAAACTCAACCAATATTCTTTCCCCTCACAGTTTAATAATCTGCTGCTGATTTCAGTATCAGTTTTTTATTTCTACAGCATGACCCCCGTTGGGCTTCATATTTATAACAGAAAGTAAAGCACAATGGAGCATTTTAAAATTGAATATCAAGTATAAATGATGAAGTGCAGCGCTGAGGTGGACAAAGGGAGGGACTGATGCAGTTTGAGGGTAAAGTGCATAACGTCATATTTGGGTTTAAAGGGGTCATTGCACCCAAATTACAAAAAAAACAAAACGCTTTCCTGTCGTATTTATCATCTCTCCAGTCAGATAGTTTTGGTCTCCCCTCCCTTTACAATGGAGGTGAAGGCAGGTCGGAGTAACAGGAACCCAGTTTATGAAAGAAATGTTGAAATGCAGGCAGAAATCTCAGTCGTATCTCCAACCGTGGACAAATGAAGCCCAAACTATCTGACTGGAGAGACAATGTGTGAGTACTAACCCAGAGTCGCAGCAGCTTTAAGAAAGTCCTTTATAAAAAGCCTTTAAACATGATTATAAAAAGTGAACAATCGGAGTGAAAGCGGTCACTCTGCTGCTGGTCACGTTCCTCCTGCCAGCAGAGGAGATGACTCGGAGGCTTCACGTTTGTGGCGATGACGTGCTGCGACGCCGCCGTGTGGCCAGTCGTACAGGTGGCTGCCCTGCAAATCTGCTTCTGCTCGCAAATTTATTTTCTTCGTAAAAAAGAAACAAACATAAAAAGTTAGGAAATATTCAGTTTGTCAACCAGGATCTTTAATAAGACCTTGAAGGAATAGTTCAACATTTTGGGAAGTATACTTATTCTCTTTGTTTCAGATAAGGAGATGTTCAGATGGAAGGCAATCTTGTGTCAGTGTGTTAAGTACGGATGTGGTTAGCCTAGCTTAGCATAAAGACTGGAAGCAGGGGAAACCGTTAGCATGGCTCTGTCCAAAGTTATCACGTATCTTGTTTATTCCACCATTCAAACAGAAATGTAAAAGACAAATTGTGGTCCTAAGAGATGTTAGGTGACCAACGGCCAGGTGCAGTGACTTCCTGGATTTTGTCACCCTGAGGTTGCCAGGCAACCAGCAGAGACTCAAAGTCACTGCATCCAGTCAAGAAATCATCCGACATGTAACCCTCTAAAAACTGCAACTTGTGATCTTTCCAGTTATTTGAACAAATTAACAAATGAGATACAACATGTTTATTCACTGTCAAAGGGTACCTGCCAGATAACTTGTCTCTTTGGTCATTTACAGTAAAGAAGTATATAAACAAAATGGAGTGGACTTTCAACAGCAGCTGTGTGGGTGAAACGATGAGACGAAGTTACCTGGAAATCTCTGATGTAGGTGAGGAAGAAGCTGATGAAGGAGAAGGCCAGAGACCATTCAGACACGGTGCTGATTATGTGAGCGGTGTAGCCCTGAAAAAGACAAGATACAAACCTAAGAGCTGCGTAATTATTTTATATCGACAAAGTTCTTGCAAAGCTGCTTGCGTTTAGAGAACGTTGAACATCTGACAAGTCAGAAACACGTTTATATTACAGAATCACCACTGAAACTTAGACATTTGATCTGACTACTGACCGTCTCTCCAGGGGTCCAGTGCAGTTTGTGAGGAAGGTCCACTCCCGGCAGACTGCTGTACATGATGACTGATGATACGAACACTGACAGGAGAGGACGCTGTTAAGGATCACCGCTCACTGCTCAGCAGCACGCCATTATTTCAACAGGACGCGTGTTTGAACAAACAGGTGTATATTCTGAATATCCCACATGCAAGTTTTCCCATTATCTGAACCTCCAAGGTTTTGGTTCCAAGTTCTGCGTTGTGTTTTACAAACCATACTTTTTCAAATATACATTATTAAAAATATGACACCGGAACGTTATTAATGCTTGTTTGCAACATGGAAATGTTTCAAACGAGTATTAATGGGGGGGGGAGCAGAACCTGTGACAACAGCTGTTTTGGCATCAGACGAACTTTGTCATAGTTCTACGAACAGTTGGAGGATCCCCCCCACCCCTTTTTATTGTGCCCACACTGAAGGAACTGGGGGTGATCGTAGTTCTTAAAATGCTGTTTTGAGGGACTTTTTTAGCTCCTTCTTCAGAGTAGGTACTGTCCCAGCACAAGAGGAACCTCGAGTGACGTAAGTGTAAGGTGATTGGTCCAGATAAATACCAACCTCCGGCCGACTTACGTCACTGCAGCGTTCCTATTGGCGGTGTGAATGCAAACTTAAAAAAGCCCTTGAAGGTATGTAGTTCTCGGGGGAGCTTCCCCAGTGGGCAGTTCATTTTCAGGGAGTTCCCAGAACATTGTGGCCCGAAAACGCTTAATGGCTACATGTTCAGCTACTGGCCTTTTCTGCTACAGCAACTTATTAATCCATTCTGTACTGCAAGTAGAGTCCTTCCATTCATTTAATGACACTAATGTTTGAATATCATTACGTATAAATGTAAAAAGGAAATAACTATAGTTTCTTGTCACAAACTAATGTTCCCGTGTTGCATTTTTAATGACATGTATTCAAAACGTTCTGGTTTGTAGAACAGTGTAGAACCAGAGCCCCAAGGGGTCTTAAAGGTTCAGGTTATAGGAAGCTCCGGGTTGCAGGTCATTAAGTTCCGTTGTGGAAAAAAGCTCAGAAATGACTCTTTACACACCTGGGAGTCCACGTGCAGCTTCCTGCTGACTTTGAATACAGGTAGTCAAATCTCTATGCTGAACATATAGAAAATAAATAAAAACTTTCCTCATTGAGTAATTATGGTCTCACTACAACTCTGCTCCATCACAGCTGAGCGCCTGTGTTTCCAGCTGTCACCACGTTAAAGGATACTGCTGATGATGCTGCTCAGGGTCCAGACTCCGATGCCGAGCCGGACCAGGTAGGTGGTCTTGCTGTGGACGTGAGGCTGCATGTGGCGCGAGAGCAGCGTCTGAATCACGATGTAGAGAGCCCCGACCCCAAAGGTCAGCACCGCCCCCAACAGGTGCATGGAGAACAGCGTGGTCTTCTGCTTTCACACACACAGAGTCACTGCTGACACGCTCGACACTTCACACGCTGCACAGGTGTGAACCTGATCCAGGACCAGCAGCACTCACCTGGAAGTTGGCGACCACACACATCCCGAAGGAGCTGATCAAGCCGAGCAGCAGCCCGAGGCTGTTCAATCTGTTCAGGCCGACCTCCTCACCTGTCAGAGCCTCTACCTGTTTGTAGCGCACGTACACCGTCGCCATGCCTGCCCACACACACACACAATCAAAGCTTTTTTTTTTTTTTTTTTTTTAAACAGACAAACATTTTGGCAAAAATGTCTCATTCTGTAAATAGACAATATTTAACAGCTGTACAATAAATTTATCATGAAATTTATTAAAGATATAAAACTATTATAAACAAAATGAGGGTAATACAACAGAAATTGTCCTTATTGATTAGTCTGACGATTATGTTCTTGATGAATTAATCCATATTTGAGCTATAAAATGTGAAAACCACATGATGTCACCTTTAAAATGTCTTGTTTTGTCTGATCAACATTCCAAAACCTAGTATTCAGTTTAGTCTCCTAGAAATCCTCACATTTAAGAGGCTGGAACCAATTAATCATCAACATTGTTTATGATATAATTTCTGTCAATCAACAATTTATGGCCTAATTGTTTCATTTTCACAGCTGCTACAGTGATACATTTAAAATGTGGATGTCATGATTTAACTGGGACATTACTGAGCAATGTAAAGTGCACTAATCATGATGCTCTGGTATCTGATATCAGCTTAAATGATTTAATTAAAACTATTGATAAATATTGATATATGGACAAAATGTACTAATTTAGAACTCATTTACTGATTGGAATTAATGAATGAATCCAGTAAGAATGTTACACTGTTTATATTTTACTGTACATCTACTCTCCATACTTCCTGCACCATTTTATTTAAACAATAAAATATTAATTTTATACCTACGTCGTTAGCGATTACTTTTTAAATGCCTGCAATGACTTCCACGCCTGTAACCTTTTGTGCATGTGACAAATTAAGAACTTGAAACTTGGGCAGACCACACTGAAGGAAGCAAATCAAATAATCCCAGACAGAACACTGAAGGATTTACACCATATAGTTTCACTGTGTGTGTTTTTACCTAAAAAGGCTGACACATCCAGCATGATGCCAAACACACACCTCTCTGGAGCCATCGTTCCTGTGTCGCTGCAACACACACAAAAGTTCATTATTTTTTTTATAAAGGTTTTGGTAAAAAAAAAAAAAAATTTCATTATCAAAAATGTAAGATATAAAAATAAGGTCAGTTCTGGTGTCGGTACTGAAACTCATGTATCACACGGTATTTTTGCATCAGTGTCCAAATAAATTCACCCCAAAAATGAGAAGCTGCTTTTGTTCATGTTTATCTTAAACAAAGGAATAAAAGCATTATTACAAATGTGCTCATTTTCTACAAATGGGAACCACAGAGGGACGCACAGAACTCAGATGAGAAAGGTGTGTGTGTGTGTGTGTGTGTGTGTGTCCAGACTCAGACCTGATGTAAGGCACCAGAGGATCCACATGTCTCAGCACCACCGCTGTGATGTAAGCGAAGACGAAGGATGCCGCCGTCCAGACGACCAGCGCTGCGGGCAGGAAGCACAGACCCTGCTGGAACCACCACATGGCCTCCTCGCTGCGTGTGTGTGTGTGTGTGGGTCGCTGCTGCTGGTTCACTCTGTCCTGCACACAACAGCGACGCACACATTGATACACACTAATACACAGCAGCCGTCGTCATCGGTGCTGTTGCCTCATTGTCTTCCTGAGATTGTGCCATAAATATATATGAAAAGGTTGAATCACAAAATGAGTTGTCAGTTTTGATTGTTCATGCTAACATTAATGTTTATTTAAACTATGACAGATATTTTTTTCTGCTATCACAATTTGTGACCCTATCCAAACACTACAGATGCCTAATTTTTGGTAACAGCCATCAAAATATATATAGTATGTGAACATGATAAAAACATGAGATCACAGAATCTGATGGGTCACATAATGAAGATTGGCAGCTCCCTGAACTGGGACCTTTTAAAAAAAATAAGTTTCATAATAATTGGCTGGTTTGAGATGAGCCAGGCCTGTGCAGAATTGATCACAGCACAATGCCAGAGTTCAGTCTGCCTTGATCTCGACACAAGATCAAGGTGTGAGGTGAGGTGGGCTTAACTACAACAACTGACAAAAATTTTGATCATCAAATAATCTATTTAGTCACTTTTCAAGCCATAATGCAGGTCCCTGCTTTTCCTTAATGGGTGTATTTATGCTTTTCTATGTTTTATTGTAAAGTGAATCTTTGAACTGTTGGTTGGACAAAACAAGGCATTTTGACGCGTCACATTGGACTCTGGGAAACTGATGGACATGTTTAACTATTTTCTGTCATTTAAGAAACAAAATGACTAGTCGATTAACAGCCTATAATGTAATAAATGTGAAGGTTAAAGAACAAACTGCCATGAGCATCACTAGGGCATTTAAATATCTATCAAATAACATCAGTTAAAACACCAGTTATTGAGTAAAAATGTGACTTATTAGACTAATATATAATTCATTCAGGATCTGTATACGTGACTTCCTGAGAGGCAAAAGTAATCTCAAATGAGCCTAATAAAACGCTCCTCCACCTACAGCTTCACCTGGGACGTGTATCGTTTACTTAAGGTAATAAAACTTAGGGTGAACCTTCAGGCCGTTTAGGAAAGTCCCCATGTTCCTACTGAGGAAGTGAAACTGAGAAATTCAGACCAAAGTGTGTAAAATTAGCGGTTTCGCGGTTATTCTCATCGAAAGGGAACCAGGGTCCCACACACCAAACTCCATCACAAAATCTGACAATTTCCGCCTTTTCAAAAGCTAAACTGACACATCTCACACAATAACTACTAACTACTCGAGAAAATATCAGAAACCGAACGATACATGTAACGGCTCACACTGAATATAAATGCATGCTCAAACACCAAACAAACGGCAACGTTAAGACAAGTTAATTCGTTACCGAATACGGATGACCACGTTCATACAAATGAACAAAATCACCACCAAGAGTTCAGCTAACAGTTAGTTAGCTCGCTGGCTAACGTTAGCACCGCCCGATAGCCTTCACCGACCAAATGTAACGTTATATTTAAACGTTTTTACAAATTTCCCCTGTTGGACCGCACAGCTGCTGGCCTGAGGAAACAACATCACGTGAGGGAAAAGTCTGTTTTTAACGGAACACTCACGTTTTCCGTGTCCTCAAGCGACAATAATCTTCACGAGGCAACTAAACGCATTAAAGCGCTTATTTCCAAACCCGACTCTGGTGTTCGGTCCTCCGTCAACTGTCTATAGTCCTCGGTGAACTGCAGGGCTCGCGTGTCTCACTTCCACTTAAAAAATAAAGTTTAAAAGTTGTAACAGCGGTGTTTGGTAGTCAAATCGGGGTTGAAGCACGCATGCGCAGGCCACCGACACATTAAGCCTCGGAGGCGGGACAGCGCGAGCTGTGGCCTCCGTCAGTACTGCAGGACAGGGGGAGATAACTTCATAAAACACTTAACCTTACATTAACCTTACCTTTAACCTTACATTAACCTTACATTAACTTTACATTTAACCTTACATTAACCTTACATTTAACCTTACATTAACCTTACATTAACTTTACATTTAACCTTACATTAACCTTACATTAACTTTACATTTAACCTTACATTAACTTTACATTTAACCTTACATTAACCTTACATTTAACCTTACATTAACCTTACATTAACTTTACATTTAACCTTACATTAACCTTACATTAACTTTACATTTACCT
>CM022473.1:26945479-27049383 GCA_011952105.1 Coreoperca whiteheadi
AACTTTACATTTAACCTTACATTAACCTTACATTAACCTTACATTTAACCTTACATTAACCTTACCTTTAACCTTACATTAACCTTACATTAACTTTACATTTAACCTTACATTAAACCTTACATTAACCTTATATTAACTTTACATTTAACCTTACCTTTAACCCTACCTTTAACCTTACATTTAACCTTACATTTAACCTTACCTTTAACCTTACATTAACCTTACCTTTAACCTTACCTTTAACCTTACATTAACCTTACCTTTAACCTTACCTTTAACCTTACATTAACCTTACATTCAGGGGTGGATCGACCAGGATGGCAAAAGAAAGAAAAATGGCAGCCTGTGCCCTTTTGTAGTGTGTACATACTATGTCTCATCAGACTGTGATAACTGTGATAAAATTCAGCATATATACGTCTGCCATATGTTGCCATCCCTCAAAAATTCTTGCCCCCCTCTCGCCACCCCATGGATATTTTTCTAGATCCGCCCCTGCTTACATTGATCCTTTCATACGGAAGAGGATTAGAAAAAGTTATTTGAGTTCTGGGTTTAAAGTCAGAATTAAAAATGCCCTAATAACCTAAGTGAGTTTTACCTCAGATTTTTTACTTTAAACTCAGAAATCAGATTTTTTCACACGTGGCCCTAATCCTTTCCCGTAATTTCAGGATATTTAGCAGAGGCTATAAATAAGACAGCATTTCTAATAACATGGTTAAATATACAACCCAAATAGTATTAATAATCATCAATGTTTTGCAAAAATTAAAGGGTATGATCATAAATATATAAAAGCATAAACTAGCACAGAGCACAATGTGCTCCAAAAAGTCCTCCCACTGCAATTAAGTATTAACGGTGCTCATAAATAAAGGAAAAAATCTGAATTAATCCTTGTTTTATTCTTATTCAAATACTGAATCTGTAGCCTCCTTTGCCTCTTTCACTGACAAATGTTCACCAAGCCGGTCTGTAATTTTTAATGATTTCTTATAACTGCATTTATGTATTTTAGCTTCAGCTTATGAAAAAAGTTTGACATTTTGGGCAATGCACTCATCCACCTAACAGGAGAGTCAGCAGCCTATTAGCTTAGCTTAGCACAAAGACTGGAGACAGAGGCAAACAGCTAGCCTGGCTCTGCAGTTCACTCCAAAATAAACAGAACATATTTTTCCTTTTAACTGCAGTGCCGTTCATCTACATTGTTTTGGTGCGAGTTATGGAGATGTCGGCCATAGAGATGTCAGCATTTTTTGAATATAACGGGACCACATGGCACTCGGCTTGTGGTGCTCAAAGTGCCAAAAAAACAAACAAAACTCAACAGCAACGTCTCTTTCCAGAAATCATGACCCGGCTACTCAAGATAATCCACAGACCTCGTTGTGAGCAGTTTCATGTAGGAACTATCGGTAGAAAGAAAATAGTCCCTCAGTACACACATCACTCCCGTTTATTCAGTACAAACAGTCCGGTACCAAAGCGCTTGGAAAATGGTTAAATGTGCATTTTTGCTCTTTGATTTTTAATTTAAATAAATAAAAAAATATATATAACGTGTTTATTAGAGGTGCTGCTGGTAGGAGCATTTTTGTTACCATTTGACAGAAGCCAGGCTAGCTGTTTCCCTCCGTTTCTAGTCTTTGTGCTAAGCTAAGCTGTATTTAACTGACAAACATGAGAACGGTATCAATCTTCCCAACAAACGCTACGTCACAAAGAGAATCAGCGTAAAACTGTTTTGCATATTAAGAGTGGTGTTGTTGACACAAGATGAAAACATACCATCCTTTTGAACTTGAGGAGCTCCTTCAGTGGCATCGTCGCTGGTTGTCCACAGACGACACAGAGGCGTCAGTTTGACCGTTTCCAGTAAAACGCAAGTAGAGACCTGCTTCCAGATGGGAGCATTACATTTATTTGCATTGGTAGGTGAAGGAGAGATTGTCAGGTGATCTTGTCCGCTGTATTCGTCTAAGAACTGACACTGTTCTGCACAACTGGTGATGATATACCTGAGCTTGGCCGTCTGGCCAACAGAAGGCAACGTTTTACACAAGCTTCCGAGAGCAGCGACACACATGAAATCATGGAAGGCTTTCTGTACAAAACAATAGAAAACAAACTTGTTTAAGGCAAACTGTTACTAGTAACAACGAGAGAGTTCCTGACATGAGTAACTATACGCACGTGAGCTGCAGATGTCGAGATTTGTATCTGTATGATGCTATGAAAAGTTGTGGGTTTCAGGCCGTGTGTCATACAAAGACTCCTCAGCTACAGTACGAACTGTGAAGCAGTTGAGCATGCATGCAGATCTGGGCATCGCTTCTTTTCCCATTTTCTCCTGAAACACCCAGAGTGAAGAGAAATGACTGCACGGAGACATCCACTGTAGAAAATAAAAAGGATTTAAACAAAAATCTGAAAGTGACATTCTAGGAGCGACTGTTTTTAGTCAACAATGTTCTTTAATGCATAATGTACCGTTTACACCTGAGTGAGCTGTCAAATTCAAAACACTTCAAGAGAAACGGACCTTTAGTTATGTCAACACTGAGCTCTGCTCCTTAAAGGGTCAGTTCACACAAATCACAAAAAGACTTTCCCCATTAAAGCCCAGAATCCAACCATGCAGATGGTTTTCACTTTATGATCTCAAGATTTCTGCCTTCAAGCCAAAAGCTATGGAATTTAGTTTGTGACGCTCAAAGTCTTGGAAAATTACATTTAAAAAAATTCAACAGAAGTGTCTTTTCTCATAAAATTACATCATATTCTGATTATCTCTTAAATTATTGCGACTTTATTCTTAAAATATTGGAGCTTAGTTGTAAAAATACAACTTTATTCTCAATATATTATTACTATTCGCAAATTATTGCAACTTTTTCATTCTACACTTTTCATCATAATTATATATACTACAATTTCATCATTTACATCATAATTGCATGTGCTATGACTTCCTGTTGTGAATCTATTTTGTTCACATGACATCTATTGCTAGTCTGTCCATCCCGGGAGAGGGATCCCTCCTCTGTTGCTCTTCCTGAGGTTTCTATCATTTGTTTTCCAGGTTTAAAGGGTTTTTTTGGGTGGTTTTTCCTTTTTCGAATCGAGGGTCTAAGGACAGGTGGTGTCATAAGTTGTACAGATTGCAAAGCCCTTTGAGGCAAAATTGTGATTTGCGATATTGGGCTATATAAATAAAATTGAATTTAATTGAATGTACAATTACCACTTTTTCTCATATTTTGATTTTTCTTTTATTTTACTTCATAATATTACAACAGTTTTCTTATAGTCTCATGACTTTAACTTTATTCTCCAAATATTGCAACTTTATTTGTAAAATTACAAATTCATTCTGGTGACTTTACTCCTTTTTTCCCTCCAAATATCATGTTGAAACATTAGATCTCCTTCTGTTTCCCACTTGGCAGTGACCTATTCGGACACAATCGTGGCTGTTTTCTCATTAAATTATGACTTCCTCCCCAGTATATTTACACCATTCTCAAAATATTGCAACTTTCTTCTAGTTAGATTACCAATATTTTTCCTTAGTCTTTGGAATTCCCCACCCCCCCAAAATAAAACTGTAAATTTCATGACATTTTGACTATTTTCTGTGGTCTCATGTTACGACCAAACCAGTCTGAACGTGAACTCCTCCAGTTAAGACAAGTACATAAAGGACTCTCACTACAGTCAACACTTGGCATTTGAGATCTTCTTTAACACTTTAACAAACTGCAGCGGCTCAGTACAGTATCTGCAGGTGGAACTGTTCTTCGAAGTATAAATTAAACAGGCATAATATGCAAAAGCAAGAAACTAATCTCTGTTAAGGACCAACATGACCTCCACATGAACACAGGCCGTCGGTACAGGTTCTCCGCAGAAGCAGAAACATTACACACCCAACAGTATCAGATGACGTAGGTACATGTGGAGGCGGAGTGAGCAGCAGCCGCTTCAAACAAACAGGTTTTTATTAACTGTCAGGGACAAAAGTTTGATCGGATTCTCGTCAGTCACCACCTTAAAAACTGTGATGTCATCACGTGACCTCATCCCCTACACATTCAGTCCACGTGCACCTGTTCTGCTTCAGTAGGTATGGGGGAAACACAATATCAACCAGGTTCTATGACAAATGAAGCCCCCCTTTTTAAAAAATAAAAATAAAACGGTGAATCAGTTAAGTAGCGGCATCCACCTACAACCCAGGAAGGAGTGTGACGTTCACATAAATAGCCGTCATGGCAGCAGCAAGTCGTTCATTTTAAAAGGAGAAGTCTGGTGATACTCTGTATTTTTCTTATTTTCAACAAATCCCACAGAAAGACCAGAACCAGCGATGAATTAGGTATCCACAGTCTGATGCATCTCCTTCCTCTCTCTGCCATAGAGCTCCATTATTGTCCAAAAACTATTAAAAACATAAATGAGCCGCAGTATTGCACGGGTCTCCTTCATGACCATGAACACACACACAAGTTTATTTTGACTCAACCCCACATACACCGTCCTGTTGGTTTTGGTCTTTTCATGGGATTCGTTGACATTAAGAAAAATATAAACTATTTCCAGGTGGAGACGACGGACGAGACGTGACGGCTGGCGGAGTGATCTGTAACTCTGATCCGATCAGAGTACTGGAGGAGGACAGACATGTTGACGTTACGCTGCTTCACCGTAAAACATCGTGAGCTTTGTTCCTATCAAGTGCAAGATGTGGGAAAATCTGAGCATCGAAGTTCATACTTCACCTCAAAGGCCTACTGACTAGCTTTCAGACCCTTCATCTACTTTTTGCATAGCTCTGAATAGCTAGTAAGTCGACCTTTGAGTTCACATATTTTTGTTACGTGTGAAAAAAATGTGATTGGGGCTGTCGTGTCTGTATCTATTTACAATAAAAAGACTAAAGTGCAGAAGAAGCCAAGCTATTATGAAGCATTAACCAAACTTTCAGTTTCATTATGAATATATTAGCAGACAACATTTCATATGACAATAAATACACCCAAACTTCCTACCAAAACTTGAATACTGCCCAAAAAACTCCCCATGTGTAGCTTTAACGAGGTGCTTTCAGTTGACAAACTAAACGAAAAACGCTGGCAGTGAACATCCTGCAGAAGAACATTCCGATATGTAAACGAAAAATGTAACGAAGTCGACATCATGTTTCCTCCAAAACCGCATTTTGCTGATGTGAAACAGTGGCACAGTTTCATGTAATGTGCAGGAGATAAAGGTGTTTTAAAATCATACACATGAAGGAAAGGGTTTCTAAATGTGTCAAAGGAGGATTTGTTTAAGTTAAGAGAAGCACAGACGCTGTAACAGTTTGCTATTTACAATAAATGGTAAAGTTATGCAAATATTACAAAAATTATAAGCACGAAAAGAAAAGAGTTTGAATCGTTTCCTATACATTTTCTTTGCACATGAAACATTAAAACACACTTGAGTTTCTCTCCTGTAACATACTGAGTAGCACCTGTACTCTCCTGAAATATTTGTTCTGTGTAGCCACGAGTTTGTCAGAAGGAGATTTGTTATTATTGGGGGCAGAAGATGAAACTGGTACAAATTCAGTTCTGCACTGGTGAAAAAGAAACCGTGACAGTAATACTCCAGTATCTTAATATATATTATTTGTCCTCACATTCAGTTGGCAGAAGCACATACTTTACACCACGTCACCCCCCTGCGTCTCTACGTGGAAAACAGAGGGAAGAGAAGACGAGTGCGACGAACAGGAAGGGACTAGAGTCAGTAATGGCCGGCGTGTCCTCAGTGAGGAGCGGAGCTGAGCAACGAACAAGGCTTGATTTTGAAAACAAAAATGTGAAGATGGCAGGCAATCTGGTTGCAAACACTGACACAGTAACGCACCAAGTCAAAAAAGGAAATGATCTGCAGGAGAGAAAGAAACAACGTCACTCTTTTCAGGCAGAAAAACAGGAGCTCTGCACACGGTGGAAACACGTTACACAGGATTTTGTTTTACTATCTGATAACATATCAGCAAAATCATATTTTTGATTTAATATTTCAACTTAGTATTTCACACTTTGTATCTCAGTCTCACAATTTCGACTTTCAGTGTCATAATTTTGACTTACTATCTCGTAGCCTCCATTCAAAACATCATTATTTTGACTTGATGTCGTACTTATTTAAATATTTAACGTCATAATTTAAACTTTGTCAGTCTCATAATTGTTAGTATCTCATAGTTTTGATTTAGTATTTCAGTCTGATAAAATCGACTTAGTATCTTATAGTCTAATACATTTTTTTAAAGGTAATTTTTTGGGGGGCTTTATTTTGATAGAGACAGCTGACGAGAGACAGGAAATGTGGGAAAGAGAGGGGATGACAATTTAGTATCTCATAATTATGACTTTTGGTACCATGTGAATTTTGACTTTTTGTCTCCTTATTTGACTATTAGCACCATGAGTATTTTCATTTTGGTCATTCCTCACATTTAAAGTACTATTTTCTTTCGTCCATAACACACAGACAAGCAACCATCACTGTGAAAATGTAACAGTGAATGTCAGCATCACTGATTAAACAGAGTACATGTACACATACTGTATACAGTATGTACTGTTTGAGTACATTTATTTAAAGCTAGCATCATATGTGCACTTACCAATGCAATCCACAGCACCAGGTACTCGTCAATGAAACTATTGAAATACTGATCCAGGAACAGTAGTCCTGGTCCCAGGAAGGCTAAATCGTGGAGATGCATCTCACTTTTTGTCATATGTGCTACCTGTGGACAGACAAAAAAAAAAACCCACACACATCAAACACAACAGCTTTAAATCTATTGGCACTAACATTTCTGCTAACCTTAAAGCGAAAAATGACAAATTCTTAAAGCTGTTTGAAGGGAAGTCGAGTTCCAGTTTTACACATAAGCTGTGAAAACATTCTACGTCACAGTTTTGGTTTAGACGCCTGACCGCTGCTGAAACGGATGCATTAGAGAAAATAGCTCAGACTGCATCTAAAACGACTGGCCACTCCCTCCCATCGCTCTGTTCATTTTCAGTTCAGCTTCACCAAAAGCTACTGAACAAAACTAGAGACGATTGTCACCCAGCGTCTCCCCTCTGTATAGGAGGTATAGAAAACTCTGCGGGGTTCAAAAGATTCCTTGAGGCTGTGTGACTCTGGAATGGTAAACCTTTGGCACCGTAAAAGTACATCTTGTTTGTAACGCATCTTTTAAATTTTTGGTATTATGTGTATTTTAATGACGGTTTTATCAGTATGCCGTGTTGAATGTTGTCCTGTTTGCACTGTGAGCTCGGTTCCCCGTCAACTTTTGTTGTGATGACAATAAAGTTAACCCAACTCAAAGTCATGGTAACTAACGAGGTAAAAACATGAGGTCAACTGCAAACTGAAAATAAAGATGCAAACCAGCTGAAAAGGTACCAGGTGAAAGGAGAGAAAACAAAGAAGTCTCGGCTTTTGCCAAATGTTCCACTTTCTTCGCCAGCAAGTCACTAACTTTGTCAACAGTCTCATATAAGTCCTCTACCAAGAACTCTTGTTTTATTTAGTTAGATTAGTTAGTAATATTTGGTAAATTTGGTGTCGTCTCTGTTTGCCTAATCACAGCTTACACTCTGTTGGTATTAAGTTTACAAGTTTTTGCCAAATTTGAAGAATTGCAGCCTAAAGCTAAATAAATCTGACCGCTTTGGATTTCTTGGAAGGGGATTTTTTTTTTCCTCTTGTGGTGGCGCTAAGCTAGCGGTTTCCTCTCCTTCAAGAAGTTGTACTTAGCTACACTAAACACATCCTGGGTCTCTACACCGGACGCACAGAGATGAAACTCAAAAATGTCAGAAGCTCTTTTAACGTTTAGCTTTAATTTTTAGCTCCAACGTTGCACGTAGGAGATCAATTTGGCCGAGAACTGTTTCACTCAACTCTTCTGACACGGTTATGAACATCTGTCTTTTTCCAGGATGAAGCAGAAGCCAGAAAAACATATAGTATATTAATAACCATTTTAATTTTGTCAGTATGGACTATTAGTTGATAAAATGCCAAGTTTTTCCATTTTTAGATCGTCACTCCTGCGACCACAGCAGCACGCTGGACCTCCTTCTTATAAAAAGCAGATTTGACTTACAACTAATTTATTGGTGATTTTGGCCGAGACGAAGCCAAACGCCAGGATGTAAAGACACGGATGTTTCTCAAAGAGCTGGACAGCAGACTTCTTGTATATCATCATCGCCAAAATTATAACTGAACCAATATGTAAGACTGGAGAGAGGACGCTGGTTCCCTGAGGGCAGAGACACAGAAGCACAACAAAGACACGGATGGGTAATGTCAGTAGAAACATACAGTAGAGATAGTACTGGCACATTATGTTTATATGGCTGTTAAGTGTTTGATCCTGGATTGCCTGGGAGGGAGGGGGTCAAATGGACCCATTTAATTATATGAAAATGTACCACAGTATTTGGCAATGATCGCGATATAGCTGTCCACTCTACTTTCTAAATATCAAGACGATACAGAGTGGTATTGCATACACACACCGGTTTGCGATGAGGGTTAAACCAGATAGTAGCCAACAAGTTTTCCTTTGGCCAACTAACAGAAGTAACTACAGATAATAAAATATATTCATATCGGCCAATCTATTAGAGATTTGTTGTTCAAAAATGACCAAAGATGCACGTAGCAGGGGGGTAAAAGTCTTATTTTCACAAGCGATTTGAGGGAAATTTGTGATTTTGGGCTAAATGAATAAAGTTAGCTCTACAAGAAGTGAGAAATTCACTGTGGGACCAGAGTGAAAAGCATATATATATAAATAAAATGATGCACTCAGAGCGAACGGGGGGGGGGGGTTTCCTTCTTGGGATATCGAAGATTTTCCGCCCATGACTTTTGCGATGTGTGCAGGTTTGTCGCACAGAGACCAGTCCTCCGCTCCGCTCCCCAGTAGCTCTTGGTCATTCTGGTTGGTTTCCTAGCCCCTGCACGCGCGCACATCAACATTGCTTGGACGCATTTCTACACCGATTTATCTGTGATGAAATAATATCCAGCTCCGGGAAGCAGGACAGCAATCTGTTCTTTGATCACTAACTTATCCGGGGGAAGCGCTGAAGTTTCCAGACTTACTGCTATTGTGGATCCGTTTTTGCCCACACCTCCCGTGAAAATAACTCTGAAGTAATTGGTGCAGGAGAAGATGGCTCCTAAAAAAGTGCAGATGGCAGGAACCATTTTCATCTGGATATTTAGGATGGGAATCTAGAAATCAAGACATTAAAAACACTAAAATTAAGGAATGATAATACAACACAGACATTTACATCAAAAGGTGTGTTGATTTTACTGTAATTTTCCAGCTATGTTTGTAATTTGTGAGTACATTCACCTTTACATCCACAATGAAAGCATCATGAGTAATGTTAGAGAATGGTAAAAGCGTTCAGAGTGACATTCTTTGTATTTCTGATAACAATTACAGTAAAACAGTCAAAACAAGAATGTTAGAGCAGCATTATAAGTACCCACATAAACATCATTACATAATTATGACATCATCAGTCTCAATCTCAATCTGTAGGAATTAGAGCCGATCACAATTACCAGTGACTGCCAAAAAGCAGATCCTCCCACGGCGGCCAGCAAATACATGATTATTATGAAGATTTGCACCTCAGTCACATCAATGCTGAGTGGGAGGAGAAAGCAGAGAGTTTACAGTGAGGATTAGTGACGTTTACCAGCACACAGTCATCCTACAGCCTTCTTCCACAACACACTGCTGGACATGGAGCTGATGGGACGCTGTTGTGCTCTTCGGCACTTCACAAGTTTAATTTGGAGGTTAAAGAGTCAACAGGAAATAAGATGCAATCAGTAATATTTCACTGGCTCTTTTAGCAAAAGGACTCTGTCACTCCTCTGTGCCCTCGATGACTGCGGACATATTTTACGGTCTTGTTATCACTATTTAGGTTGCCAGGCAACCAGAGGAGATGTTTCTACATTTCTGTTTGTGTGCGGATTAAACAAACGAGATACAACGTGTTAATCAGCGAACCTTAGAGGTGTTGGTAGGTGTAGCTTTGAACCAGGCTAGCTGCTTCCAGGCCTTATGCTAAGCTAGGCTAACCACGTGCTGACTCCAGATCTGTACTGAACAGACATGAGATTGTTAGCCATCTGCACGCCTCCCTCTCAGAAAGAAAGAGAATAACTGTCTTTTCCAAGCCTGCCTGGATATGTGTGTTTCCGACAAATATTGTATCAGTGAATCTGGATTATTAAGTGATAGAAATTAGTGAAACATTCCTGTCAACGTTTTCCAGACCAAAAGAGAAATTGCTTGCTTTGTCTGACCAACCGTTCAAAAGCCAAACATATTCAGTTTACAATGATATGAAACAGAGAAAAGCATCAAATCATCATGCAGATGATGTAACATAGTATGTCATTCACTAACATTCAGCAGGTGTCTCATCGTCGACTTGGTGGTGTTTGGAAATAAATGCAAAGGTGAAACTTTGAATATTACTACTCTTAGGTTAGTGTTTCCTGCTGGCTCAAGTCGCCTGTGTCAGTCTCTGCTCAGTGACATGGATAGTTGTCAGAGTCTACGGTAGTAAGGTCAAAGCCCAATTTAGAACTTGCAAAACAAAAGCAAAACATTGGGAGTTTTGGCAGTGCTCATTCAGTTTCCTTCAGCTGATGTTACTGCAGAGCCGTATTTTACTGACTGCACCTTTAAGGACTGAATTTAAACTCTCCGCGTGACTCCATGGAGGTGGGCTGTCATTGTGGAAGGAGGCAGCAGTGAGCCATGCAGCAACAGCCAGGAGGTTTACCATGATGTTCCACAGGCAGGGACCCACAGTGGCTGTGAGCATCTGTAATCCTGCTAGACAGATCTGCAGCTCTGTTATGTCAAATCTACACAGAGAACACATCCACGTTTACTCCAACTCACCAGCACATGTAACCACTATAATCTAATGAAATATAACTAGTTGATCCACGTTTAATAAATAAAGTGAACACAATGTGGTTTCAGATTGGATAAACTTAAGTAATTTACCCTAAATAAATGTTTCAATGTCCTTTTTTAAGCACTCCACTATCTTCATGCTTCTAGTCCGTTTTGCCAAACTTACAGGCGCCACTGACGTTGGCAATATACTTGTTTGACTTTTTGAATGAATCAGGCCATATAATAATACTGCTTTAGGTAGAAGGATGAATTACTGTATTGGTTTAGCAGCAACAGACTGGGGGGAAATGTAAAGTCTTCATCTTAATAACATGGAACCAAAGCACCAAAAACCAAAACCAAGAAACCACCAAAACCAAAACACTGGGAGGAACTGCGTCTGGTGGACATAAAGGTGACTGTGCTGACTGTAAGAGCTCACGAGTAAAGACTGAACTGTGTTTGAAGCTGTGAGTGTCCGGAAAGTTTGAAGTAAATGAAAGGTCTAAGTCTTGTTTACTTGCTTTTTTTGTTTAGATATTTAAATCATCACTCTCATTATTTAAACAAATTTATTCTACTGCTTTTTGGTTTTTAAATACTGATTATTTTGTTAAATGCGGAAACAAAAAAAAGGCTTTTGTAGGAAAACGTGTTCTGGAATCAGTACTGAAACTCAGGTATCATATTGGTGGCGGTCTTGAAAAATAACACTCAGACCTGATAAGGACTGAATTGTAACTGTTGAGATGAGCATAGTTAATAACCAAATGGCTTTTTTCTTTTAAAAAGACCCCCAAAAACAAACCTAAAAGAAAAAAAAAAAAACCACAACGCCAAGCAGCTTTTGTAGACTCACATGCCAAAGCGCAGCGTTCCCGACACGTATGTTTGCCAGTGGGCACAGTAGAACATAAACATCCCGGCGAAGCAGCAGAAGAACATCCAGTCAGGGTTGGTACCCATCTGCACTGCTATACTGGTTCCCAACACCACAAACACTGCAGACACAAACGCATGAACACAGGCAGTGTTAAAAATGACTTCAGATTCACCGAGACACAGCGGAACGAGGTCAAACAGGAAAACGCTGACCGGTTGAGAGGGAGTCGCAGCCGTGGTCAAACAGCTCGCCCAGCGGAGAGCTGCTATTGGTGCGCCTGGCCTGCTTCCCGTCGATGGCGTCCAATGACTGGTAGATAAACAAACCCACCGCACACAGCAGGTATGCCCAGAGAGGAGCCTGAAACAACACACACACAGATTCATATGGAGCAGGAATCACGCTCCAGCTTCAGCTCAGGTGACATCAATACATATAATCCCAATCCATGTACAGTGTGTGATACTGATGAGTAAAGTAACACTCTCTGGTCAGTCTCCGTTGAACCTAAATGAATGTATTATTACACTACGGGCACCAGGGAAACACACGCACACACACACACACACAGTCTGCTTGATGTGCCCTTGCCTGTAATCAAACATGCCCAGAGCCGGCTGCTGGCCAGCGTAGGCAAAAGCTCAGGGCCCACGACGGCCGGGGGAAATACCTATTGATAAATCGTGTCAATAAACAACAATACTGTGGAAGCTTCACTTGCATCTCAGACCAACTTGATGCCAGAGGATTACACTCAGACCTCTCCCAGATCCTGCTTTTTTTACGCACAGCTGGATACGTTCATTCACTGAGCTTGTATTACGCACAGGTGAGCTGTTCCAAAAGATTTTATTTGGAGTGAAGCGGACAACTTTTTTTTTTTTTTTTTTTACTTTAAGCAAATCTCCAAACCCCATTTTGTATTTGTTTGTTTAGTTTTGGGCCCGGCCTTTCTTTCTGATTTCCCAATGTTTAAATCAGATTTTAATACGAGGCCTCCCTGTTTTCTGATCTGCTCCTGTTTTAATTAGCTGTAAATGCAAAGTCAACACACACACTTCATATTACTCACTACTCTGCTGCTCTCGCGGTCTCAAAAATACTGATTTTATTCATGAATTAATTTAAATTTCTTCTCCTTTACCATTTTTTAAAATCACTGTTTAGCTACACAAAAACATCCTGCAGATGTTTCAAAATAAAATCCTTCCAGAGCCTAAAAACTCATAAGGAGGGACCCTGTCCTGTTAACACGAAACATTTGCAGTAGCTTAATACATATAAAGCAAAAACTGCAAATAGGAAGCAACTGGAAATCAGTGAATGAAAGGCAGTCCAGTGTGACACTGTCTGAGAACTAACCTGTTCAGTGGCAGTTGGGCAGTAGTAGATGAGCACTAGGGTGGTGAAGACATTGGTAGCCAGACCGATGATGGTGATGAGGTTGGGGGCAATCCAGGAAGGGACTCGTCCCACCAACCACTCCCAGTAACGCTGCATCAGAGGTTCCAGCAGGGAGCGTCCAGCACTGCTGTACCTGCAGGGACAGACAACAGCCAGGTGAGGACATGCTGACTTTACCCCTCCCCCAGGAGGATCCAGAAATAATGATGACATCTTTTGGTATTTTTTTATACTGCTAAAGTACATAATTAACAGTGCCTTAACAAGCTGTAACAAGTTACAGTTCGAGCCGGTAACCACTGAGTTCATCAGCTACAATGAAGACAGTCGCCTCCGCGGTACACAATCAAGGTTAATTCTGTAAGTTTGCACAAGAACAAAAAGTAATGCCTGGCTGTTGTCTGGTTAATATGCTCTCAGCAAGCTGGTGTCTATACATTTACACTTGGCCAAAGATAAAAGAAGAATTGCACTCTGTATAATTTTAATGTTTGAATAAATAAGTTGAGTTTTTGCTTTTTAAAAAACACCAACAGAGTGGCAAATCTTTTTCTACACAAAACAGAATGTAGGCGATCGCCTCACATCAATTTCAGACAGGTAGCACGTGGCGGCGCAGTTGTTGAGTGTAAATGACAGACAGCTAACAGACAGAAACGTCAAAACCTTTGGTTAAAACTTTTAATCCCATAATATAATCGTTTTAAACTGATCAACTTAAACGCTCCGAAATTGAGAACTCCGGGATTCAGAACTGTGAAGTTAACATTCGTTTACACACCTACAGAGCAGAGCCAACAGTTCAGTTTAGCTGTTATGTCAGGCCTGACATACCAGCAGTTTTTTATTTTTACCACACTTGGACAACTGCAGCTTGTTATCAATAAACATAATCCCACTTTTGAATGATCATATTTGAATATCATTATGTATACTACTAATATCGTAATAAATGTGAGCTGAAGTGGTCAGTTTCCCTGACTGACTCTGGGAGGACTGAAACAGTAAAACAACTGCCGAATCAAGTGAACTAACTTGATTCTATTCAAGCTGAATCAGGTCAAGTGTGTGAAAATACTTCAAATACAATCATATCTTCTTTCAAACTGTGGAGACCACAAAAACAGACCAGGAGTTTAATTTGAAGAAAATAATAGCAATTTAAACGACATAAGAGCAACTAAGTTTGAAATGCCCCCTCTGATGAAGCCTGATGATGTCACAAACACCCCTCTCATAGAGCCGCATGTGACGCCATCTACTCAACTCAAACTGAACCCATCCACACCAGACTGCTTAACCTCTGGGCAATACTGCACAGTTCCGTACATACCTCTAAATATTAAATTACACCACATATGGTAAAGTTTTACTTTACAGGGATCCGGGTTACCTGTGCTCCTCCAGTCTCTTGAGTTGGTGTCGGGACAGGGGGGGTGAGGGCAGCTCTATCAGCCTGCGCAGCACTCCGGGGGCCAGCCAGCAGGCCGCCTCCATGCCCATGCCCTGCCCAGGGTCCTTGTCCCGGCCAAGGCCTCGGCGAGAACGCAGCCCCCCCGCCTGCTGCTGCCCCGTCGTGCTCATGGAGCCCTGCTGCCTGCTGGTCTGGTCCCTGATGGCTCTGGCTCTGCCTCTGCCACTGTCCTGCTGGAGGGGCTAAAGATCCACAGTGGGGCTGGGTGAGGCTGGACAACTAGGGGGGAAAAACACTGTCACAATAACATCCTGCGAAAATATATGAATACAGCGCCACAAAGCCCATGAAGCACCTTACTAAGACTGCAATCATTTAGCCATCATTCAGTTTACTATGACAGAAAACAGAAACGCAGCAACTGGAGAAGCTGCAAACTTAGAAACGCCTGACACGATTAATCGATAATCAAAAATGATCAAAGATCAGTTCCCTCGGGGGCGCTAGTGCACGTCGGCCCACTGGCAGCTACATAGTCAGAAAGTACGACTGATTACATGAGGAGTGTAACGTTACTGGTAGCAAATAACTGCTCAAACTAGCGGGCAGCGATGACACGTTACACTCGCACTGAAATACCGACGATATCCGCAACAACACGTTAACAACATCTGACACCGTAACGGGACAAATCAACGACAATGTGAAAGATCCACTTGATGGAACCGTAATTGTGTTAACTCAAACTATTTCTTGTGACGGTCAGCAACACCTGAGCGAACGTTACTGACAACAAACAATCCGCCTCAGCGGTTTGCTAATGCCGCCCCGCACACTCGCTATTAGCTTGGAGATTAGCTGTAACGTTAGCTGGTTGTAACGGTCGCTCAGCAAGTAACGTTAACTCAGTCTTGTGTCAGGTTGGTGATTTAAAGTTAGTCGCTTGCTGTTGACTTGTTATCACTTCTTCATACTCGCATTGCTGAAAATACCACTGCCAGTTTAAGATACTAATTAAAATCAGACTATTGTACTGACACTTCCCATGAAAACTGCGGCTAGCTTAAGCTAGCTTGACTAGCTAAACCTAAAGAGAGCTAGCGAGCTGCTGAACAGGCGGCGGTGACACCGACTGACCTGGCCGATAAAAGGACGAGAGCCGCGGACAGTCCGAGAGGCGGTGGCGCTTCAAGCCGACAGACAGGACCCCTCTGTGGGTGGTCAGTTTAGAGATCCTCTTTATGACGGAGAATACCGAAGGGACGTTTGCAGCTGTAGGTGGATCACCACGACCGGTGTCACTGTGGTTGTCACACAGCAAGCTAGTTAACGTTAGCCATCACGGAAATCTCGCGCAACTGTCGCAACGAGGGACTCTGTGCCCTGAGTGCGATCTCTCAGGCAGGCACTGGCAAGCAGGCAGGCAAATGTCTGCCCTCCACAGGACAAATACCTTATTACTTTAATCACCATTCATGCTCTCAAGAAATGCACCTGAATAATATTAATAATAAAATGTATTTGTCTAGCACCTTTCGTACAAGACATGCAGCTTAAAGTGCTTTACAACAAATAAAATACATGCAAGAGGGCACAGAGTTCTTCACATAAAAAACAACAGAATCAACATAAAGACAGGGATAGGATGCCATAGTTAATGTAAAATACAGCAAAAACAAGATGAGACAAGAATTCATGCATCTTCATTTAATGTATGCGTAGCTGGAGTGTTTAGGCACAGTAGTATGAACTGTAGTGTGTTTGGAGTCTTTAATAAGTCTGGGGGGTCAAAGTGATGAATGCTAAAACTGAAACTGAGGGAGGCAGAAACAAATTGCACAGGAAAACCTGTGGGAAGGTCCATATGAGCTGAATGTAAAGAAACAACCGAGATACTCGCAATTCATTTTTTATTTGTCTGATAAACACAGACCTCATCCATGCATACGCAAAGTTTATTATACATTTTCACAAAATAAAATTACAGGCATTCAAGGCATTGTTATACCACCGTACATCTCTTTACACACGCACAAAGAGAATTAATCAGACCCTTGGTATTCATAAATATCATTCCATACATCGAGAGTTAACTGTAAGTTCATACTACTGTATATTTTAAACTCTACACTCTGAACAAGACAAGTGAACATGATTCAGTCACTACTAATTAAAAGTAGTCTGCAGAGTACTGAAGAAACAACAGCTGCAACATGCATACAGACTCTACTACACATGGGTATTATCATGTGCAAATCAATACCTACAGCCAAGAAAAGATCATTGATCAACATGCACATTTCAGACATGCTGACAGCTGCATTAAGTTGCATACAATCCAATGGTGATGATGAAAAATATTTAATACATAAACAAGTATTAAGATCTAAGCGATTCACACTGTACATCAGTGCTCTACTGCCTCACAAACACGACAGTGTGGCAGCTTTAAAAGACTTTTTTCAACTCTTATCTTAGTTCAGTACTCACAGGCCCATCTATGTATGTTTAGACTTGTTGGTGTCTGTAATCATTCCTCCTGTCCATACTGGCTGTGAAGTGACCTTTCTGTAACACAACTTGGAGGTCAAAATCTAAAGTCCTTGTTCAGTGAAATTCAGCTGAAGATAATATGTGTCTTTGTAGCAATCGGAGTTAAACTGCACCACGTGGCGTTCTTCACTTTCCCCCTCATACCTTATTTTCTCTGATCAGATTGTCTTCTTGAGCGTTTTTGCTTACGTATTACACCTAAAACCACATATTTTTTGCACAGAAGGGCAATCTACTATCCGTCATTTTGACAAAATCTGTGTTTTTTTATGTCTTAGGTAGCAGAGACTTGTCTGGGACAACGAAGCAAGCAACCCCGTGTCATAGAAATTACATTTATATACCAGTTTGCCAATTAAGTTCTGAGGGAAACGTAATTGCTTCCTGGTTTATATACAGGGGCAACAGTTTTTCGAGTGAAGGAAATACTAGTGAAATACTTGGACCACACACAAGTCACAGAGAGGTGGTCGAGGTGGATGGCGGACAAAGTTAAGGACACCAGAGACCGGGGTTCACGTTGTGAGTCCAGCGTGTGTTAGGTTTACGACAGAATTTTGGTTCTCCGAAGAGACACGTAAACATCTCTGCGGACCTACGCAGACAAGGCTGTTTTTATGGGTGTAGGTCGCAGAGGAGCTTGGTTAATTCAAACCCTGTGGAGTGGCGGGTTCAAAACAGAGAGGAACACAAATGTACTACATGCAAGTATAAAAGAAACATCCGAGCAACCCGCGTGCACGTTCGCCTCCGTGCAGCCTGGGGAAGCATAATTCCAACATAATTCAGGCAACAAAACCACTTTGCAAAAGACTGTGGCTTTTTCTTAAATGTCAATAATGTAAATGTGTCCTGTCTCATGCTTCACGTCACTGTGGACTTTTTTAATGTTCAGCAACAACATTTAACAACTTTCCTCAACCATAACCAAGTGCTGTGAGTGCCTCAACATACCCATAAAAAGGGTTAATCATTTTTTAGTGGAAATAGTAGCCTATTGCAATATTGTATTGAAGATTGGATTTTAGGAAAACAAATTAAATGTGGTGTTTTGCAAATGAATTCATTAAAAGGGTTCCTCATTATGCTGATTAAAAATGATTTTTTAAAATTTGCATCTAATTTGCAAGAAAAACAAAAACATGCTGCTTTACTGTGTTGCACTGACACTGGCCATGTGTCAACACTGAAAAGGCGAAAAGATTAAAAATGAAATGTAGGGGCATCATGTTTCTCTCCAGGCGTATGGGTGTGGTGCAAATTAAAATAAAGGTCATTTTTAGGAGACACGTTGAAACGAAGAGCTGCAGTCTGTGTTACTCTCTCTCTCATGTCACTAACGTTACATTCACATAAGCCCTAATGCTGATAATAGATGATGTGAGGTCACAGGTCTGCTGTGGGTAACAAATAAATGTTGAGCAGAGCGATCACAGACTGTAAACTGTGTATGAAGGTGATGCTGCAGTTTGTGGTCTGGTGGTGTGATAACAAAGTGCTAAAATTCTGAGTTCTCCGTTTCCAAACGCAGCGCATCAGTGTTTCCACTGGCTGAATTTGCAGGTCAAAGCTGAACAAAGTTGCACTTTGGACTGCGAGTGTGGTGGAGGAGGAGATCGCACTGAAACAGGAAACACATGCTTGAATTAGTCTTCACGTGAAGGGAATGAGAGAGGTGGAGCAAATGTAAGTATGATAGTGGTGTGGCTGGGCGATGATATGGAAATTGTAATAAAACCATCCAATCTACGAGAGGGACAGAGTGAAAAATGACTCTATGCACTGATCTGAGCTTTCTGTTTGTTTGCTGACGAGGCATCATCTCTGGCCACGAGACGTGTGCAGTGAGCGAGGCCTGTCTCCGTCTTAAAGGGGATGTTAGTGCTAAACTTAGCTGAAGCATCTGGTACTGGTGCAGGTCTTTTATTATTCTTGCTCTGCTCTGCACACCGAGGCCTCAAAATATGATGTGTCGTATTTTAGTCAGAAAAAAAAAGATTAAAATTGTGAATTGTCTCGTGCTTGAAAACATTTTTATTTTTTTTGGTCGTTTCGCCCAGCCCTCTGTGTATAATGTGATCATACATCAAGTGTTTCTGCGGCTCTGCTCACTGCTAAACTACCTTCAGGCAGCTCAAACTCGAAGAATTCACAACTAAAATTTGAATCTGCTTTTTGAACTCTTGGAGACGTGCACACGTCTGCAGCTGAATGGGTGTCTTGGTGCTATAGATGTTCTTTTCATTGTGGTTTTAGGTGTTTTATTGTTAAAACGATGAACACAAATAATTTTTTTTGATGAACGTGTACAGTAGCTTCATGTTTGTGCATCAGTGTGGTGTTAGGGCTCTCTATCGGGCAGTTGAGTCAGATAGGGATTAAAGAAGTCTCTCAGGAGGCTCTGCACCCGGGTGGGCTGGGGGCTCCCAGCAGCAGGGACCAGCGCTGGATTCAGAGCCAGGTTCAGGGCCTTCGTGGGGTTGAAAGCAGCAGACCGAGTCTGGGCAGTGTGGAGACCCTCGATGGCGCTGGACAGCCAGATGAGTCTCTTGAGACTCTGGATGTTTCGGCCGCGGTCGTGCATCAGCTGGTGTTCAGTCACAGCTCGGCGACTGCAGGGAGAGACCCGGAAAGATCTGTTAGTCAGGGTTAGTACACTCAGATTCAAAATAGAAAGATTTCAATCTTATAAGTAACTAAATACCTAATTGTGACATTGACTCACTACTGAATACATAATGCTGAAATGTAGAAACCACTGAATTTATGACATTTAAATATTTTAATTTGAAAACCGTCAAAGTGAATGTTGTTTGAATTGCCCTCTTTGAAATGTTCCAGTTGGAAAACATCAGCAGACATTAAACATCGCCACACAAAGAGATATTTCAAGAAATCACATTTCTTCGTTTTCACACTTCACTTAAAAACTAAAAATGTTGCTCAGTAGTCACCCCAAAAAAATCCGCAGTTTGGATGCTTTAATAATAAAGTATATTTTCAACCAGCGTTAAAATAATTTTGCAGCACATTTCATCACACAATGAGTCTAACTGTGATGTCATGGTTCTGTTTGGGAGCAGGAAATAGATTTTTGTTTGATTTAATATTTTGTTGTTTCGCTGTGATTGTTAAACTATAATCTCTAGCGAAGTAGCCCTTTGAGCTACAGCTGAAGCACACCAGACATTTTCCTGCTCCTAAATGTATTAAGTTACTTCACTTTTTGTGTCAAAGCAATGAAAAATCATTGGCAGCTTGCACAATGTAAAAATGAAATTAGGCGTCTCACCTCTCGTTCTGTTGACACTGGGCAGTTGTAAAGATGACAAGAAGCATGACAGCGAGCCACTGCACAGGCCTGTGGGACATCTGCATCTTCTGTAACAAAGCAGCAAGAAACACACTTCAAAACTCTTCATGTAAAAGAAAAAAGAACGGCGAGCAACACGAAGCATTTAGTCTCTGGATCAGTTAGTTAGATCAGCAGTTTTTGACTCGTGACCCCTAAAGAAATATCTACTTGCATCCTCTTGCAAGCATCCTCCACATTGCTTTATGTGAGTAAGCGCTTGAGTTCTTAAGAAGTGAGATCACCCACAAGAAGAATATTTGAGAAAGGCCCGGAAAATAAATATATAATTCTGTACAGCAGAGATACATAAAATACTACCTGTGTGTAAACAGATATTCCCTAAAATGCAGGTTTTGTGGCCCAAAACACACAATTGCAGACACTTTTCTTCCATTTTCCCTGCGCAAAAAAAACTTAGTGTTGTCCTTTAGTAAATAATGGCAAAAGCAACTTGACCGTTTAGTGCCTAAAAAAGAAAATAGGGGCTGCAGTGAATGTCCCTGATCTAAATATGCTGGAATCAGCCAAAAACATCCCACCATGTGTACGTTTTTAAGTGTAGAGTATCAACTCCTCCCAAGGACAACCAGATGGTTGTCAATAAATTGTTTATCGGAGTGTGTTGGTTTCTGCAGGTTGGATCGTCCTGCAGGAGGTTCGCCATTTTTCCGTGGACGTTTTCAGACATTTTGATAATGTAGGAGGACCTGGAGGCTTGTATTGTAAGTGTTGTATTTTTTGTTTTTGTTTGATGAGACTTCAAAGTCAGCCAGATGTAATTAAATTTGTGCCTATTTACAGCCTTGTCCTTAGTCATTTTGGCCATTTGCCTGATGTCGACCCTGTAAAGTTAAACATTTTAGGAGCTTTAATCCAGTTTGTTTTCCTTCTTGAATTTATCCCTCACATGGCCGAAATGTACTGTAAGATGGGTTGTGCTCACAACTGCATTTCTGCATTGATTCTCGGCTGTTTTTCCCGAATCAGGATCCAAACTGACCACAGCTGCTGTTTTCTGTGAAGAAGCAAACTATAAACTATTCATAGCCTTCTTCTTTCAACTGTTCCATACTAAAAAGTGAAGATCACTTGTGGAGTGGAAGATCGCTTAAAGTCAAATCCAAATTAAGATTTTGGATTGTCGGACTTAAAACTGTACATTAAATGTTTAAAAGTTTGTGATTCTTGAAAGCAGGGGCACATTTAATCCGTAAACGGTGTGCACTGATTCTTCCACGACATGATTCTTCCAAGGGGGGTGCAACGAAAGGTATGTTTGTTTGGTGGGTGTGTCAGAGGTGTTACCCAATCAGCAGCGACATGTATATAAACACTGCCTTATTGAAATGGTAGTGCGGCATGCTTGGGTACACAACAGGGTGTTCCGTGCACCCCCATTTCCATTTAAATAAACGTTTTGCAATGTTTTGTAGGGGCTGAACACGCCCCAGGTGTGACGATGGGCAAGATGAGCGGCCCCAGTGGCCAATCAGAGGCTTACGTTCCTCCCCTGTCTGGCTGGAATTATGCTTCCCAAAGATACATCTCTGGGTCTAAGCAGGGAAAGGTGTTGCTTTTCCTTTTAAATGCCACTTTTTTTTTATTGAAATATTTATTCGGACATGCTAAAAAACTGAAATATTAGAAAAATAAAAACAAGAATAATCAATAAAATAAAATACAGCGATATCAAAACAACAATATAAATAAATGCCACATTAATCTGACAAACAAATATTCTAATTTTAGAAAGTTAAATTCAATTTTAAAGTTCTCTATTACTGATTTTTAGATGGAAAATACATCACACTGCCCTATAAAGTCATACTTGGAAGAATCAAAGTGACATTTGTTCCACACAGACAGACAAGTTGAACATAAATCACCACATTTACAGAAGTTTAACAAACAAAAAAATTAAACTAGAATAAAAACTGGCTAAATTAAACTAAACTAAAATAAATAACAAAAATCACACTTTGAGCTTCGTTAAGTGTTTTAAGGGTACTTACATTGTCCCTGTTGGTGACAGCAGCTCCTCTAATCATCAGACTCTAAACTGACTTCAGGTCGACCTCCAGACCTTTTATAAAGCCCCCTGATACGCACACACACAATTCAGACCTCCCCCAGGCTTAGGAGTCACAACAAATTCAAAGTTGGGCATTTGATTTGCTAATGAAACAAACGTCAGCACCGTCATCACTCTGATATGTGATTTTGTGTCTGTGGAGGTAAAATATCAAACATTTTCCAGGTTATTTGTGTCAATACAATCCCAAACAGCCCCCTGCACCGCTGTGTGACAGCGGAGGAGATTTCAACGCTCGCTGATACTCTTTACATAATCAGGTGTTTTGAAAAGGAAGATGAAATTCAATTGAGGGATTATCATTTTTCTATTTTCTGGTCTAATCCGCCCCGCTCTTCTCGAAGCGAGTCAGGAGTCTGACAAAGAGAAATTTCGAAAAATGGGGCTGAATGGTTTTATTGATGTTGAGGCTGCAGACAAACAGGAGTGAGTCAGTGTGGATAAACTGAGCGTCAGCAAACGGTCTTGTCAGTTCAGGTTTAAACTTTTCTCAACACAATCTCTTTGTAGTTAAGATGCTTGTCGCCTGGAGCTCTTCTTCAGCTCCTTGACCTTCCAACCACCACACTAATGAAACCAAATAATGTGGAGTCTCTTGTTGCCGCGGTGTCACCACAGTCACCGCTAGAAACGCAGTCGTCTTGACAACACCTTCCAGGACGAGCCTCCCTCAGTGAGACTGCCGTCAGAGGCTCGTGGGCGGCGAGACGGAGCGAGCAGAAGAAATTTAGACCATTAGAGAGTAAATGACGGTGGTGTGAAGAAATTCAAAGACAACTGGAGACGGGCAGAGACGAAAGAGAGAAGAAAAGAGAAGGAGAAAGAAGAAGCTAATCAGCAGATGGAGGAAAACATTTCTCACAGCAGGAAGTACAGGGGTCGGTCAGATCGTGGTTTGGCTCTGGTCAGGTTCAACCACAACGTTCAAGTTGTGTTTTACAGATTAAATCAGGACCTGTATTTATGAAACTCCTGTTTGAAATCTAAGGAATAACAGCTACTGAAATCAAATTTCTTACTACTTAAAAGTAGCCTTCTCTTAAATGTAGGAGAGTTCTAGAGTTCTCTGAAGTTGCGGTGGAGCGTAGATCCAAGATGGCCGCAGTGCCGAGGTGAACACAGTGTCTGACACGTGTTAGAGGGACTGTATAAAATATCACTGGTCATGATGAGCAGTATGTTGGCTGAAGCAATGCTGTTTGAGTTTGATTTGAACATTTGACAGGGTGTTACACCACTTTCTCTTTTGTTTTTATCAAGGGTGCAAACACCGCAAATAAAGCTGCATTGATGATCAATGTAACTATTGATGCATTAATGTGTAACCATCACCGTAATACTGCAGCTGGTAAAGGAGGGGCTCAAACAGGTATTTTAATCCATATGTATGCTCGAACGGTAATATTTAAGTAACGTTTGATGAATAATCTGATGATACTGTTTAACGGTGACAGCTTTGGTTACTGCCAAAACGAAAACATTTCTTTGTTCCAGCTTCTCAAATGTGAAGATTTGCTGCTTTTCCTCAATTACTGTTAACTTACTTAAACAAAATAAATAAATCATTGAGGTTTGGACAAAAGCATTGCGGCCGTGTCTCTGGGTAATTGTGACAGCATTTCTCACAATTTTCACATTTTTTACAAACCAAACAATCAATCGATTCATGGAGAAAGTAATGAGCAGATTAATCAATAACGAAAGTAATAAGTCCTATAAAAAAATAGTAAAAAACTAATCTAGTCCACCTCAACCAACAATAAAATCCTGCGTTTCCATGAATGCATGTTTAATAATCTAATGATATAATATATAACAGTATAACATCCACAGGGAACATTTTTCTGCATACTGAGTACTTTTGATGCTTTAAGCACATTTTCCTGATTATACATACCTACTTTTACTTAAGTAACATTTTCAGTGCAGGACTTTTACACAGTATTTTTACTGTGTGGTATTAGTACTTTTCCTGAAGTAAAGGATCTGAATACATCCACCACTGTCCAAACCTGGTCGAGAGAGGAGCCATGAGGGAGACAGGGAGACGCTGCGGGCTTGTCCGGAGTCGTGGTGTTTATCTGAACGGAGTATCGGGCCTTGGTACTCTGCTGACAGACAGTGGATTGTTCTCCCTTTGGGTTGGGAGGGAGTTCAGTAGATGCAGCGCCGTGCTGGACTATCGGGGGTTAACAAAGACACGAGGAGTCAAAGCTCTGAATTTACAAATCACGAACACATTTGAGTTTAACTGTTAAGTGCAAGACACGCCCGAGGTGTCACAGAGCCGGAAGTAGTCAAGTATCAGCAGTGGTGGAATGTAACTAAATACATTTACTCAAGTACTCTACTAAGTACAAATTCAACATACTTGTACTTTAGTTGGGTATTTCCTTTTTATGCTACTTCATACTTCTAGTCCACCACATCTCAGAGGCAAATATTGTAGGCTACATTTTTTCATACCCTTCCTGTCCAGTGAAAACCACGCATCTCCAAATTTGGAGATTTTTGAACGTTTGTGATAAACTGCAGGGTGAAGTGTTTCCTTTATGGGTTGAGAAAACCCTCCTCCTCCTTGAGCTAAATAAACTATTGGATACGCTGGAAGATGCATCCTCACAACGCTGAAAACAGGGGCTGTTTTTCTGAGCTCATGAAAAGGGCAGCGACGCTTACAAAGGCATGACGGCCTTACAGAATATGATGCGTTGCTGTGGATTAAACTACCCGACAGCACGTAAAGTCGTTTAAATGAGCTCAACCTTCAACATCTACAGCAGTAAAAATGCCAACCCGTTCTCACTCCAAAGGCCTCAAACACAGCAGCTTGGTCCTCGACTGCGCCAGGTGAGGTAGTTTGAAAAGAGCGCGAAAGGTCCGCTTAAGGAGGAGGTCTGGGTGTACACTGTACAGCCAAAGTGAATGTTAACCTTTTCCTTCTTTTTGTAACAAGATAAGCCACAGATTTGCTGTGAGCAGTTTCATGTAGGGACTTTTTTTTTTTCTACCGATAGTTCCCACGTGAAGCTGCTCACAACAAGGTCTGTGGATTATCTTGGGTCATGATTTCGGCAGAGAGACGTTGCTGTTGAGTTTTTCCAAATGGATTGTTTTGGCGCTTTGAGCACGACAATCAACGCCAGAGATCCAGGGAGTGAGTCCGGGTCCAGGCAGGGAGTAAACGAAAGCACAAGAAACCAGAGTCAGCATAGAGCTGAGATAAGGCAACAGAGGACAAAAAGGTGTACCAAGCGTAGCTGAGTCTACGACCTGGCAGAGTGGTGGCGTTGGAGGCCAGTAGATTGGAGATGATTGGCCACCTTCCAGCTGAAACCCCCCCCCCCACACACACACACACACACACACACACACACACACACACACACCTGATCCCACTCCGGTAATCGAGCACAGAGCGAGAGAGAGAGAGAGAGAGAGAGAGAGACTCCTGGCTTGGAGGGAGCAGAGGGCCCTTTGGGCGATCAGTGATCTCAGTGTGTATCAGGTCAATATTTATTGTCATCAGCTTGGTTTATTTGGGGTTACGCAGCAGGAGGTCCCTCAGGTGTAAAGCAGCCTGGATCCACATGGTGGCAGTGTTGCACTGAGCAGCCAGTGAAGGACCTGAACACTTCTTCCACCACCGGAAGTGCAGCTGACACTTGTATTTATCTGAGAACTTGCCTTTAGAGAGACGTTGGCAGTAAAATCGTTGCAGTTTAGTCTCTTTGATATGCGATATGTAGTCTTTGGGGTGCACTCACCAGACAACTGGGGCGGCTGTGGCTTGGTGGCAGAACGGTTGCCTGCCAATCGGAAGGTCAGCGGCTCGATCCCCCAGCCATGCGTCAAAGCGTCCTTGAGCAAGATATGGAAACCTAAAAATGCTCCCGAAGCTGCGCCTTCCATTTGTGAATGTTCTCATATGTAAGTCGCTTTGGATAAAAGCGTCTGCTACATGAATAAAACGTAAACTCTGACCCTTTCATAGCCAAGGCGTGCTTACCCATTACCCCGTATCAATAAGGTTGCGTATGTCTTCGAGCAACGGGCACTTCAACCAAACAGTGATGTTCCCGCCTCATATTTCATTTTAACAGGTTCAAAATATCAGAATCTTTACAAGAATTTTTTTATTTTATTTTTCTTCTGCTTTTCCTATCTTGTAAATCACATACCTAACGACCCCTCAGAAATATCTTGTGACCCTTGGGGGTCCTGGCTCCTAGGTTGGGGGCCACTGCCCATGGGGAGTGAGAATATCAACGTCTGGCCAGACGTCGTTGAGATGTTTCTCTGAACCAACGTGTTGAACTCACTGACGTCATCGTCGTCCTCGGCGGTGGGAACAGAAGCCATTTAATGGCAAACAGGAATATTCTCTCATTATTACTGCTCATTGTAACAGGTGTTGATCACAGCTGTGTTTCCATGGTAACGTAGACGTCCACTATATAAATGTGATTTCTTTGAATTTGAATCCTGCACAGCAGCTCCCTGCTGCTTATCAGCCTTCATTCCCTTCTTTGAGAAATTAATCTTTTTTTTTATTTACATAACTTTTTATTCAGAACATAAAACACATAACGAAAAGATACAACAAAGGGTGATCATTAGTATGACAATAACGTATTTCATTGACTTTCCAAATTACTTAAATGCCAACTACAAGGCATTTTGATTATAAATTATTCAAGCTATTGCACTAGACAGCGATATTACACACGCAACGGTTCTCGTTCTTTTTGGAGTCCAGTTAAGCAAGTTACGTTTAATAAAGCCAATAACACAATAAACTTGGTCAAAGTAAATATAATCAGACAGGCTGTTCATTAAAAATGTTCTTATTAAAGGATGAATCTAGCTTTATTCTATTGTCAATTAAAGACCAAAACCAACAATGTGTGAATTTGTCACTCAACACTTTCTGACTTCCTGTATGTGGCCCCATTGGTTCCTACTGAAGACGTACATCTTTAAAAACAGCTCACAGATATATTATCTGAATTTAAAAAAAGGCT
The DNA here is from genome assembly GCA_011952105.1 of Coreoperca whiteheadi. NCBI lineage: Eukaryota > Metazoa > Chordata > Actinopteri > Centrarchiformes > Sinipercidae > Coreoperca > Coreoperca whiteheadi. Next base: position 26,973,249 of record CM022473.1, read on the forward strand.
CAGTAGTTCACTAAAACAGCTGGTCACTGTAGTTTTTAAACAAACGTTACTCAAACAGGAGCAAATAGTGCATTTGTTGGGGACTATTTTCAGCGGAGGATTAATCCACAGGGAGCATTTCTGGTCATGGTAATGATGTGTTTTTAACAGTTTTTGGACAACAGTGGAGCTGTACGGCACAGAGGAATACGATATATCAGACTTTGGATGAACAGATGACAGTTGTAACTCCTTGTTGGTTTAGGTCTCTTTAAGGGATTTTTTTGACAATAAGAAAAATATAGAATACCACCAGATTTATCCTTTAAGGGCCGTGGTCCTTTCAATCCTTCATCATGATTTTGTAGAACTGAGGCTGCTCTCTTTATAGACCATACGTCTAAAAGTCTTTAAGTCTTGTTCTTGACTGAAGCGTCCAGGTTTCAGTGATTTCACTTTAAAGTGCAAGGATACATTTAATAACAATTTATGAGGTGTTGCCATCCCACCGCTCCCAGGAGAAGCCATGGCTCTCAACTTGTCAGCACCACGAAGAAAAAGTCTTGAGAATCCCTTTAAATAGTAAATAAATAGACAAATCTATATGAAAGTAATCTTTAAAACAAAAAACAAAATCACAAATTGACACGGATTTATTTCAAATTCCAATGGCTTTATTTTATGTATATAGATTTGTAAATATTTATATATATTTATATATTATATATATACTTATGTAACAACTTTTACTCAGTTGCTTGATTATCATCTTTTGTTCAGCTTAAGTTCAAACGACATGACACTAAGACCAAGGCATTCCACACGATCATATCTTACAAAATAGTAAAGAAAACAACATGAGTGTGTGCACCTGTCGCAACACACACACACACAGACATACATACATACATCAATGTGCAGGTATCGTGGTTCTGTTTGGAGAAAGAAACGAAAAACTTAAAGTCGATAAAGACGGAGACAAGCAGACAGGGTGAGAGTGTGAGGGAGGGAAAGTGAGGAACAAAAACGAACCGGTGGAGTCGAAACTGGAGGATTCTGTTGCATAGATTGAAGCCAACAGGTGGAGGATGTTTGATACAAACAGACAGGATGAGAGTGAACGAGGGAGAAGGTGACTCACACACTGAGGAAACACACCTTCCCCGAGCCAACAGCCCACCTGACACACACTCACACACATATACAGGGAAGCACAGGAAGTTTTATTTTGGCATCACATCACTGCTGAGGCTCAGACAGGACCGGACATGCGACTCAAAACACCGAGGCCACGACCTCTGTGTTTTAGCATTGTGATGACAATGCTAACATGCTGATGTTAAGCAGGTGTAATGTCTACCATGTTCACCACTGTTGTTTGGCATGTTAGCATGCTAACATTTGCTAATTAGCACTAAACACAAAGTACAGCTGAGGCTGATGGGAATTTCATTTGATTTGCAGGTATTTGTATAAAAAAAAAGTGTTGGACGAATTAACAATTTGGCGCTAGATGGAATGTCGGGGGATCACTAAAGTCAGCAGGATTCAGCCTCTGGGGATCATGAATGTCAGATATATCAGAACTTTCAGACTCGGATGTTCCCATGAATGTTTTTTTTTAACGTTAGACACTGGTTATTTAGACTCAAGATACAGTACATCATTGTGTTATAAACATTTAATGTTTTAGGAACAAAGGATTTACTCTGACCTCACCAGAACTGTATTGCTGGCAGTGTGAAGAAGGCTTCGAAACAACATTTGAACCTCCATGTTGGGGAATAAACTGCACAGAAAATATATACAGGTAATGGAATAAATAAAATAGCGGAAATCCAAATAATTAAAGACTGGCGAGACTGCAGCCAGATTTGCCACACGACCGTCTCAACACACCCGGTGCACTTTAACATGACCGCGAAGGTCCAACATTCATTACCGCATCGATGCAAAACTTTAATGCTGTCAACGCTGTCACCAGGACGGTCACTTCTACAGCCTGATGAAAAAAATACACATTTGTGTACAGATTTCTGTAACTGAGGTCAGCCTGAGCAGGTGTATAAAACACTCGTAAAGGAACATTTTATTAAATACTCCTGTTCCCTCTGTTTTCCAGAGTCAGATTTTCAGCTTCATCTCTGTGCATCCAGTAGATGAATAGGACAAGGCCATATTTAGCCTAGTTTAGCACAGAGCAGGATTTTTTGGGGTGACCTGTGGTTTTCATAGACTTTTACACCCTGATGAGATTAAAATCCAGGGGAAACATTTTTAAAAGGCAGTGAATGGGCAGATTCAAATCCACATCCAAGTAACTATCAGAGTTTTAACACTGAACCATTTGTTCTTGAATTACAAATCTGTCATCACAACACTGCGCTCAACCTTCAGACCGACAGTGATGGGAGTTAATCAATACTGAGCAATACTGATGTACAATCTGATATTTGTTTTTTTTTAAACATTAACACATAAACACCTTCCCTTATTTTTGGTTATTAAAGAATTGTGACCAAGACACGTAACGGACGGGACATTTCACTAGAGCTAAAACTATTAGTCAAATATTTGCTGATAAATTTTCTGTCGATTAATTAATCGGCAACTGATTTTTGATAATCAATTAATGTCAAAGTTCTCCGGTTTCAGCTTCTCAAATGCGATGATTTGCTAGTTTCTTTGTCATATATGAAGGTAAACTGAACATCTGGGTTTTGGACGTATGGAGGAATATGAAGACTTTCGCTCCGGGAAATTATAACACGGTTTTTCTGGACAAAAAGATAAATCAAAGAAAAAAGTCAGATTTGTAAGATTGATCAACACTGAATAGTTCCAGCCTCACATGTTACAGCTGAAAAATAACCTCATCAGCGCACTGTGGCGGACAAACAAAATTTTTTGATTTACCATTCCTGTACTGACATTTCGTAGCAGCCAACATAAAAGCCCCCCCAACCTGGCCAGTAGAGAGAAGCAGGAGGATGATGGATCATGGAGATCAATGGATGTGATTGGTGAGATGATGCACCTGCAGAGCCGAAGCCTACCTGAACCACATGCTGAATGTTTCAGGCCTGTTAACGGTCATCGTCTCCCTCCTCCTCTCACTGCACAGATGAGTGGGTGATGAGTTCAGGAGAATCTGTAAATCTGGGCGCGCGCCGTGGGTGCGTGCGTGTATGTGTGTGTCTGTGTGTGGTGGGATGGGAGGATGAGGCAGGTGGATGAGCGGACAGATCAGTTAGTTATTTTGTTTTTGGATGAATGAGATGATGGAAACAAAAACCATCTTTCATCAATCCATCCATCAGAAGTCACAGTTTTAATTTCCTCAGTGTGTTTCACCTCACAGTGCAAATACATGTGTGTCTCTGTGAGTGTGCGTGTGTGTAATGTTGCATGTGTTTGGGGCGAGTATTTGAAATTCATTTGAAAAACAAGTCAACATTTGGGATGTTTCATTCCATACTAAAACATGCAGAACACAGAACATTGAACACATATACTGAACAGTTAGTTTTATCCAAATGCAGTTTCTCTTTTTTTTTTTTTGTAAATCTCTTTTTGCACAGAGTGGCTTTAGGCTACACAGAACACGACAGAACCAATCGCACCAGGTTGGACATATTGCTTTAAACCACCAAAGTTTGTATATATGTCATGCATGCCACATAGATGATATTATGTTTATACAAAAATAACACCAACGCCTATAACTGTGTATCATAGTAATTACAGAAAACAAACCTATTTCAGTCTTTTTTGCAATGAAGTTCAACTGAGAAACCACATATATATTTATATACTTATATCTAATATATATAAACATATATACATACTAGATATAACTATATGGAGATAATATATATATATATATATATATATATATATATAGATATATATGTTAAGTGGTTATGACTTTTTCAACTGTGATAATCCAGTTTTTTTGAACCATTTTTTAAATTGTGAATTTTGAGGAGGATGTGAAGGTTCTCCAAAGAATTCCTTAATATCCGACGACAGGAAGCTGTTCTGAGAAAGGCAGCGCTCTGAAGAGGAAACAACGCAGTCAAAATGCAATTGGATAAGAAGCGAGTTCCTTTTCCATACAGAAGTCCTACTGGAGAACTGTGGCAAACATAGATCTTCTCAACTCCAAATAAAGAACCTTAAGGAAAAATAAAACCAGGTGAAGATTTTCAGTCCGATGCCGAGTCTCGTCCGGACTGTTTTTATTTGTGACGCGGCTGAAACCAGAAGCACAAACAGGTCTGGAGCGTCTCTGATGGCGGGGCTGTACTGTGCACCTGGCATGAGACGTGAGGGCAACCAGTCCAACCAGTCCAACAGAGGACCGCCACAGCCACACCAAGGCAATGGCAAGAACAGAGGGACAATCTTATCTAGGCGTTAGGATGGCCGGTCATGTGACTGAACACCTTCTAAACTAACTTGTGCAGAAAAAGAAAAGAAAACAGAGATTGACTTTGGCAGAACATTCTTAAAGCTTTGCTGGGTGATGATTGGCTGATTGCCCCCTCTCCCATTTCCTGTCGCCGACCCAGACAGTAGGTACACTTCATTCACTTATATGACAATATTTACATTGTACTGACTGCAGGAGCAAAAGATGTTCTGTCAGATTCAGCAGTTGAACAAAACAAAGAGGAAACGCTTCATCGTTTGTGTCTCATTTATAGCCAACGGACACACGGCAAGAAGAGGAAGTGATGTCACCAGCGCTTTAACAGTCCTGCTCCCTTCCCGGGAAATGTTTCTGAAGTTGGTAGTCGTATAAAATGGCGATGACATCTACAGCTGCGTCCGGTCAAAGGCTCCGCCTCCTTCAATGTCGGAATTTCATGACCAAATAAAAAATTGGGAATGAAGCTGAAAAATGTGACGTCCTTTCCGTCTTTGGCCTGGATTTAGACGACACAAAGGCTCGAGCCTTTTTGGGGCCGCAGTCATGATTAGCCAGCCCACCAAGCCCCCTAACCCCCCAGTATGCAAACATGTACAGCAGCAGTTAACCACAATCAAAATCAGTCAAAGAAAAATTTTAAATGAACAAAAACTCTTCTGTACAGAGCCACTTTGGGATGATCAAATACCAAAATAAAAATTTTAACAAACACTCCAAAACAAACTTAGTAAAGCTATTACAGCTGCGGGTCACAGTAATGAATCGTATATTTAAATACTGCAATTGCGAATAATGATTAACAGAGCTCACGTTTAGTTTGGTGTAGGTATTCGTTGGTCAAATTGGTTTCTAGAAACCGAGACCCGACCCAAGACCCAAGTCGAGCTGGGTTCAAATTATATTCAGTCTAATCAGGTTGTGTAGGGTCCTGTTGTAGTGCCCCAGGTCTCGGATCACTTTCTGGAGCGGCTCCAATCATCATTGGACCAATTCAGACCGGGTCTAATTGTGCTCGAGTCCCTTTCAGAGCCCATAGACTTACAATGGGACTAAGATTGTCTTAGCCTTAAGATGCTTTTGGGAAACAGGGTCAGCGCCTGTTTAAAGTTTTTTTAAGGGTCTGCTTTGAAGACTTCTAGGCTTGGGGGCTCAAAGCAACTCATTGGTTTGTTTTATGATTCGGGCCGCCTCTGCTTTGGTCCTCAGGTTACTCTCTCAGTTTTGGTCTGTCTGAGGGGATCGGCGCCGTTTTTGGACGAGGTCAGACACGCTACGCCTAAAGGAGGCGGAGCCTGAAGTGGGACACAGCTTGGATCCTCCTTAAAGTCGTCAGCTCCAGCACCATCCACTCATTTAAAAAAAATCAGTCATAGTAGTTTCAAAGTACAGAAACAAAGAAACCCAGAAGTTGGATAAATAATTATATACTCCCATTTAATGTTTGATAGTTAGATGTATTAATTTTGCATTTGCTGAACTCTAATGGAGTTGGATAACTGCAAAATCACATAGCGTGTAGTGTATCACAACATCTTAGATGAAGTGAATTTGCTCATGTAAAGGGGGGCTGATGAGACTAGATTGTTGAGATCCAAATTGAACGGCCAACAGGTAGTAAACAAGTCACTGCAGGTTTTTGAGCCCTAACATCAGGTGACCAAGACGACACACGTGGCACAAATATTTAGAGAGCTGTAAAAAGACCACGTTAGATTCATTTCATTCATGTACTGCACTGTCACCAAACTCTTCAGCCTGTACATATATATTCATATATCTCCAAAATATTAAAAATTACTTAATATAAAAATACAGAAGAATTGTAAAAAATGAGCAAAACATTGAATTTTATATGAAAACCATGCAAGAAAGTTTCCCCATTCAGTTAAATAGTAACTCTAAGATTCAGGAAAGCAAGGGAATAAAAGGGAAGTGGTTGGATGAGAGAAGCGCAGGCAAACTGCCACCCACTTGCTTTTCATGTAAACATTGTAGAGGTCCTTTAAACTTGGTTCGGCAGTGACGACTGAAGATTTTTTCCTTGCTTTTTGGTCATGTTTGGAGTAAAGGGCCAGGGTGGGGGGGGGTCAGGGGCGCGAAAGTCCAAAGGAAACCTCGATAACAATGAGATAAAAAACAATACAGACAACCTATAAAATATGGCTCTGAGTTACATAGAAAAAAGCTCATCAGAGGGGAGAGGAAGAACCTAGTCATGACAAAAACTTGGAAATATGGCAGTAGTAGCACATTACTTCAATAACGTGTCCTAGTTCATAGATAGGTTGATGGCTGCTAGTCAAACTAAGATGGGATTAGAAGTATCGCTGCTTCTGATTGGGAGATGATTCCTTCTTCTTTTAAGACAGTAATCTGCGGCCAACAGGGCAGGAAGTACTGAGCGGCAGCAGGGACACAGTGGATTTAACTCTACAGGCTGACTGGTGACATCATCAGTCTCCCATAAACTTCAGCGTGGCCGCCACACTGACGTCTGTCAATCGAACACAGCCGAGCGGAGAGGGATGGCGGTCAAACACCTTCTCTGCTGCTCGCTGTGTGATGTCACTGACAGCTGATAGCTAGTTTCTGTTCATAAAATCTGACAAACAAAGCAACAGAAACATCAGAACTGGTACTAAGATTTGTCCTAAACACAGACAGACGGTCCAGACCTTGTTCAGAGATCCATTAACTTCCTGTCTGTTGAACTGAACTTTCTGCACCGTGACCACAAACAGATGTGCTGATTCTGTCGTCATTTCAGCAAGAATGATCACAAAGCTAATTTCAGAGGCGGTGAGATTAAACACTACTGGCGGTGGGGTGTGTGTGCAATGCAGTGCCTTACAGGCTGACCTACATGCTGGAAAATTAGTTGACGTCTACGTGCCTCTAAATGGTTAAATAGTTGATAGTTCACCGTGTATTTCTATTACAGAGGTCTTATCTTTTTCAACCCTGCCCCTCAGACAACCTGAGTCCACCACAGTGAGCACAAATAGGTGCGAACTTGCTCTGGGTGGTGCAAACTGAGACAAAGGCTTGTCCACGGGAGGTGAAATGGGGTGAAGGCGAAGGCAAGGAGCACGGACTAGAACCACTCCCTTGTCATGTTGAAAGGAGTCAGCTTAGCTGGTTTACCATCTGATCAGGGCGCCTCCCTGTGGCTGTATACTGGACAGGTCCAACTGGGAGGAAGCCCCGGCACACCCAGAACCCACTGCTGGGATTATACATCCCATCTGGTTTGGGGACACCTCTGGATCCAACAGGAAGAGCTTGAGGGCGTGTCTCGGCAGACAAGGTAAATGTTGACAGCCCGAGAGCCGATTCAGCGAGTGTAAGGTAGCCTACACACAGGGAGAGTAGAGACGAGACGAATCGGAGAAATAATTTCACATGGTGTGCTCTAAAAAGAGAAAAGTAGACAGCGGAAATAGAGCTTTTAATCAAGAACGGACAGACTTGTGTTCAATCTTCCCACAGGCAGCTAAAACCAGTATATCTCATATGTTCAGAGACCGTGGCGATTATTAAAAGCGGCCATGTGAAGCGCCACTACGTGAAAAAGCACAGAGCATCTTTTGAGCAGGTTAACAAGGGGGGATGGATTTTGGTCATTTTGCTAACAAAGGGGATGGCATCCCCCTCATCCCCCCTCAAATCGCCTACTGACTGCAACCCACATCCAAATAAGCGGCTGAAAATGGATAGATGAATAAATAAGAACTCAAGGACTTTATCTAGACAGACCTTTATTTTTAAGAGACAAAGCTATGAGTACTTTCTCGTCCTGGCAGTAGTGCTCTGTTTGGGGAGTTAAAACCTGAAAGAAGTGAGCTAAATGTTCCGTCGACTCTGAAACCGCGTAGAAAAGCACAGCAAAGCGTCCACGTGACATAAATGTTGTCATCTGCGAGGACGGCACAGTGGGGCAGTGGTTGTCATTTGCATTTTTGATTGGTTGCCAATCTTAAAGAGGGCGGATCTTATCTAATAAGGGGGGTTGACAAAGCGAGAGAGAGAGGAATAAGAACGCAAGAAAGTTGGCGTTTGATGGACATGAATGATAACCTTCATCCCTGAAGTATTTTGGTTTAGTTTATGTCTGCATCTATTCGTTAACCTAAATTAACTGAATCCGACACCGAGCTCAACGCACCGTTGTGGAAACCAGCCGATGCAGCATTTCAGAGTAGGAATGTTGCATCCTTTCTTGTTGGCAATCAAGGCCTTCAGTGTGTGTTGTGGCCTCATTTTACCTGTGCTACCTCTGCCGTGACAACAGCAAGGAAGGCACGACTGGCCGACTGGGGAGTACCTGCCTTTCGCCCATTGGGAGCTGGGAGGGACGGGACCCTGCACGGGTATATATGGGTGAATCACGTTCACAAGCAACCGCAAAATCTCTGACCACACGGACTGTACGCGGATTGCACTCGCCTACAAGTGCGCTGATGTGTGGCACACGTCCACGCACACAGGCACCTACTGCAGTATAGGAGAGTATTTTAGTATTTCAGCTGTCTTGCTGCAGTTTCCTCTACATGTGCTGATGAGTCTGTTGTTGTCCTGTTGTGGTAAGAGGATGTTCGGTCCGACAGACAGGAATTTAATGGAACTCTGAACAGATGCTAACACGCATGTCTAAACAGAATCGCAAATATTCATTCCTAAGTTATCATGCGATTCAACACGGATGAAAGATACCATGCATACTACTAGAGGGGGAAACATGAACCACGTTCCTGTTTCCTATCGACACTGTGGACGTACTGGGGGAGGGGCAGAGAAAACCAGAACCCTGACTGGATGAGATGAGGTCAGACCCGCACTGACCAGATTGCGAGCCCTCTCTGGACGCCGCCATGTTAGATATTTTTGGGTAGTAAACATTCTGTCCTTCGACATGCAACACAGCAGCTAAAGAAAAACCAACACATACAGACACAATAAAGGGAAGAACATTTTTTTTTAAACAGTTGAACCTTGAAGACTGTAGTGTCACACTCACAAGAAATTCTTAGGAGTTTAAATCAACATCAATTAACAATCGTTAGAGGTCTTAAAAACAAACAATAAAAAAAGATTACATTTTTGTATTTGCCTAAAAATCTTCTGATCACCAAACTGTTAGCTGAGTGGAGGAGCGAAAGCGTATGTACATGAGAATCACTGCACTCTTTTGAAAAGTTCGGTGCCGTTTTTGAGAGCATTACGCAGGAATGAAGCGAGTACAGAACACGACATGCTGCTGCGAGTCCCGCAAAGATCGAACCCAACATAGTTTAAAAGCTTTTCAAAAGGATCATCAAGTAAAAAATATACATGAATAGACAAGGACAGGCCTTCCACAGTGGAGACTCTGGACTCCACCCTCTACTGACACATGCGCGTGGTGGAGGGACAAACTTACAGGCAGAACGACGCCACAGTCAGTATGAAAAACACAATGAGGCAGGAATGACTGAGCGGGGTGAAGACGAGGTGAAGCATATGTGTGTGCAGAATGAGGGGATGAGCAGAGCGATGACTCCCCTCCTCAGTGCGAGAGTTCAGTTGGTGGGATGACAGACGATGCTGATAGAGAGGAGGGAGGAGGAGGAGGAGGAGGAGGAGGAGGGAGGAGCTCAGATGGATGACTCGCGGCTGTGGGGGAAGGCGCTGGGCGGCTCTCCTCCTCCCCCCGCCCTTGACGAGGCGCCGGGGAGGTGGTCGATCTCGTCTCCAGTTTCCTTGATGGGGGGGATGCGAGCCTCCTCCTCGGACAGGGGGACGAACTCAGGATGGGCCATGAAGCTGTGGATGGAGCTACGGGACTCTGGGCTCTCCAGCCCCGTGTACAGGGAGCTACGGAACGCGTTCACCACCTTAATCTGAAACAACGAAAGAAAAGAAACGTCAGAGGACGAGCAGATCAACAGCTACAGAAAGTGTGATGTCAAACAGGCAGCAGGGGCTGATGGGACACATGGTAGTCATGCGTCTGAATCTGGGCGGGGAGGTGCAAAACCACAAAACACAACGTTAACAAGTGAAACAGAGGTCGGCTGGATGAGAACATGGTGGGAAAACAAGAAATAATGTCCACAAAACTTCATCAGAAAAGGTAAAAAAAAACAAAACGTCAACACGATGTTGGAGGCAGCTGAGTGCAAGAAAACAAAACAAAAAATACACCAACAGGCGGCTGAATGTGGAGGGGAGCGCACGCACACACACACACACACACACACACACACACACACACACACACACACACACACACACACACACACACACACAAACAGTTGGTTCACTTCAGAAGACATTGCATTGACTTACATTCATTTCCTGGAGACTTACCCTAACCCTAACCACTACTTGCCTAACCCTAACCTAAACCTAAACCAAGTCTTCACCTCCTCAAAGTTTAGAATTTACGTTGTGGGGACCCAAAAAAAGAGGTGATTCCCCACAATGTGACTGTGGAAACAGATTCATGTCCCCACAACATGAGTCAGAAATGTCCACGCTTACACAGTTTTTATCTGTGGCAGGAGTCTGACACACTGACTGACTTTTATATCTCAAACTTTAATATTTAAATTCATCACCGATAAATGATGCGCCCAAAAGTATGTGGACATCTGAACATTAACTTCATATGAGATAGCTGAAGACGTAAGACAAGACAAGAGGTTTTAATCTGCTGCTCTAACAACCTCCACTCTTCTGGTTTCAGTCTTTCCACCAGATGGTGGAACCCGGCTGCAGAGATTTGCTCCCATTCAGTCACAAGAGCATCAGTGAGGTCCAACACTGATGTTGATCAGGTCTGGCTCTCTGTCGGCGTTCCAGTTCATCGCAAAGGTGTTGGATGGGGTTGAGGACAGAGCTCTGTGCAAGGCCAGCCAGGTTCTCCCCCACCAACCATTCCTTTATGGGGCTGGCTTGGTGCACGGGGACATTTGTCATGTTGAAACAGGAAACGGTCAAAAAATAAGAGTTCAGCCTATGGTGGACAGACTTCTCTCTCCTCATAGTGTGACTGTGCAGTCAGGTGTGTGACCGCACAATGCAGCGAACATCCAGCAAACACTAAGGATTGGTGCTGAACACTAATTTTCATACTGATAGTAATGAGTGTCAAATCTACAAGACCACTAAAGACTGACGAGTCAGATTCAAAATCTTGACTTTTTTTTCTATACTATTTTATTCAAAAATGTTCTTGTAGAAAACACTATAGTTTTGGTATCCATGGCCAGATTAATTAAGGGAACCCAAGTCCTCAAAATGTGACTGTGCAGTCCGGTCTGTGTCCCCACACATAATGAACACCCAGCAATCATTAGGGCTGCACTGAATCTCAATTCTTTTTTGGTGCAGCCTACAATGAGTATGAACAATTCATCATCTTGCTGACTTAACCTCTGATAAGATAGTTCCTGATTTTCTATTCAAAGTTCTTGTACAGCTGCACTGTTGATATTAAACTTCAGTGCAAAATCACTAAACCATTTGCAATAAATCAAATTTTGATGTGTGAATAAATATGAATAAAAACCAAAAACCCAATTGACATGCAGGGAATCTGTGACTTTTGGGGACCCTGGGGCTCGTCTTGCCGACAGCTAATTCAGCCTTGATGGTGTCAGCAATAGCATGGAAAATTTTCCAACACTACCCGGCCCCAGTAAACAATACACACACACACACTTGGGAAAAACAACAAACGCAAGCACGCTGTTAAGTATTTATAATCACATTCAGAACCAGAATCATTTTGTCCTCTAGCTGCTCTCTTCCTCAAGTCGTTTCCTCTGTCATGAATCCTCAGAGGCTGCAGCTGATCACACTGATTTATACGCACCAGCAGACACTCTTCATCATAATTAATAACCCTGCAGTTCAAAGCGCTCTATTACTGAACCACAGGAGAGCTGCAGGCTAAGAGCATACATGCAATCATCACACACACACACACACACTCGCAAAGCTCACAAGTTAAAAAGCTCTTGGCTGTTAAATCATGAGAGACTTGCTGGGCCTGACAGATTTAACCCATCTCAGGATTAACCCATTAAATTATCTTGCTGCCCAAGCTGTCGCCTCGGAGAAAAATACAAACAAAAAAAAGCAACAAAGAAAACAGAACGAGGATTTTTCTTTTCTCGCCGTGACGTTTCACAGCCTCTCTCTCTTCTCGACGGCCACGTGGGCCAACAGTTGCGATCGGCCAACGACTCGTCAGGCAGCAAGTCACATCAGGGTTAATAGACGCAGGCGAAGAGTTCAAATCTCCACGACATGCAGGAGGAGAAGCAGCAGGCTGAGAGGGAAGTGATGAAGGGTATTTAAAAAAGGAGGAGACGGAGATTAAGATGGAGAAAAAGCTACAGCAGAGGAAGGTGAAGTAGGAAGGACATACAATCAGTGTGGAGTTCAGAGATGGAAGCACAGATCAGGTGATCAGGTTGTCTGCAAGTTCACATTTAGAGCTTTAAGATGGTTTTTAGAATAAAGCTGGCCATAGTCTATATTTTTTACTGATTGTCAACACATCCCATGAAAAGACCAAAGCTAACGTTAGTTAATCTCTAAATACTTTCTGACTTCCCTACTCTGTCTGTGGCCCCAAGCCCACTGGCTCACAAGTATATAATTTAATTTATAGGCTCAGTTATTTTCTTAACAGCGATGGTTTTCTGGTTTTAACATTTCTGTTTTTGTACGGATTAAAAAAAACAAGATACAGGGTGTTAATTAGTGAGCTTTAGATCTTCTAATCTCATTCTCAGAGATGAAGAGATTAAGTGTTTTTTTCCCAAAATGTGGAGCTATTTCTTTAATTCTCCTGCCATGTTCAAGTCTTTTGTATCTTCTAACTGAATCTCTGTGGTTCTTATTGCTGCTCAACTTATTGTTTTCCTACAGCTGTTCGAGACGTTTTAATCGCTGCAAAACTGAGCATTTCCTGCTGTTGCTGCTTCACATTAATAGCTTGCCGCTGGAAAACCTTGGTGAGGCTTTTATTGTGAAGCACCTGTAGACGATGCAATTTAACGGACACCGAGATTAGTGGAGCTTTGTTAGTGACATATTTATCGCTATTTTGTCAGCGGATCAGTTTTAAATATTGCCAGTATCTCTTGAATGGTCACAGCTGACTCGATATCTTTACTGCTAAATATCGTTCCAGCCCACTTTAATCCTAACTACACTTTCTGTTAGAATATTTACTCAAAACAACTTGGACACATCAGTCACATAAGTTCCAGCTTCATGTAAACTAATATCATGTTATATCAGTCAGTTATTTATAATAAAAGCTAAGATAATCATTCCGATATTTCGGATTAGTTCAGGATGTGCAGACACCTGCTGAGGACAGAAACATTGTGATAGATTTAGTGAGTCATGCAGCGTTCAGTGCTTCATGCAGTTCAAACAGAGAACAAGAGAGTCCAGCCAGGTGAAGCGTGGTGTTAGCTGGCCTCTGGTCACCGACTCACTGCCTGCAGTAGAGGAGGAAGCAGCAGCAGGGGGCGGAGCCCCAGCCGAGTTGGTGAGAGAGGAAGAGGCGCTAAGCCCTACGTGGGTGGGGCTAGAGAGAGTTTTGGTGGCAGTGGTGTCATTGTGCTGGCTGACGACGGACGGCTGGCGGCGCAGGGCACCGGGCACCGGCGCCTGGCCCGTCTGGAAGGTATAGACCACATCCATCTGAAGGAAGGACACCCACAACACACCGTTAGACAGCAGAGAGACAGGACAGAGGAAACAGGAAAAAGATATATTGGAGAGGTTAGAGGTTATTTTTCTCTTTTGCAGAGGAAGTGCTCGCCTGTAGCCTTTTGACGAGCAGCTTAAGATAGCAGGCGGAGTCTCATGATCTTTCAACACGTTGGGTGGATTTTATTCTGGATTGTGTAAAAACTGCACAGAGGTGCGTCATTGACACCTGACGGAGATCTGATCACAACGTGAACCAGACCACCTCCAGATGCGGTCAAACCTGATTGTTTTGTGTTCTGTTGCATTTACACCTGCATTACCATACATAAGTAAATACATAAATGCAGATCACATATTAATTCCAAGTGGAGATGAACTCATATCTCCAGATTTGAATCATATTTTATTTAAAGCAACTACAAGGAGTTTTTAACTGGTTATGAAACAATCTCAGTTTAATACTGATGCCTCTAAAGGACCTACATAAGCAAACGAGACCATCAGTGAGGCCATTTAAAGAGGAAGCAGAAAAAGATCTTTCTTTAGAGCATTTTATCTTTGACGTCGGTGGTTATGGATGAAACTGGGGGCAGGATCAGCAAAGAGAAAAAGAAAAGAATTGATCGAACAAAGAAAAGCTAAAAGGGACAGAGATAGAGCACGGGCGAAGACACGAGTCCACCTTGGTCGGTTGATCAACAGATGGAACCGATGCTGAACTGGCCCTAAACCTCCTAGACAGGTATGTAGTATGTCTATTTTATTTGGCTGTGTACAGTCCATGGAGGTATAGGTCACAGTGGAAATTACTGTAATACAACTGGCTTGTAAAATACCATTTTATGTTGGCCGTGCTGTTGGGTTATTATTATGTAGGGAATGTTGATAACTTTAGCTTTCGCAACAAAATTAATATTAATATTACATTGCAACGGAATCTGTTAGTTGCAGGCTTACATGTAACCTAGGTGTATGAATGAACGAAAACAAAAGTTTACTTTGTTTCACCATTGCCATGTTACAGTTATTAACCTTACATAGACACAAATATATTCCCTCTTCGCTATGCATCCTGCAGACAGCTATTTAATAAAGAGAATACTATCAAACATAAGTTGCGTCTTTCTTTCACAAGCTTCCAAAACAAATGAATGCACTAGCCACATCAAGAGCTTTACGACACGATGCGGTGGAAACACTTCCGCTTTTGTCCACAGGGGCCGCCAAAATCAACACAAAATGAAAGTTCCTTGTAGTTGCTTTCACAGTTTTTCAGAGAGACAAGAGCATAAAGACAGTAAGAGAGATTCTTGTTTCCTTTAAAATTGCCTTAAGGTGTTTTTTTGGTGCACATTTTAACACCTTTAATAAAAACTCATCTTCCCATGCGATAACCTATTATCGCATTATTATCATTAAGGTGATAGAAAGTGGGCACGGAGACACAGAAGAACATGAGACAGAAACAAAGACAAGAAGAGGTGCATGAGGGAGAGTGAGGAGAAGAGGAGGAGAGGCATAAAGAGAGAGAAAGCTGTCGTTTGGTTAGTGAAAGACAAAATGTTAAAATACAGAAGAAGCTCTGATAGGACGAAGGGATGAAGGAAGACACAGAACAACGAATAAAGAGCTTTTGAATCAGGCTGAAAGCACTTTGAGAGAAGAAGTGGAGTTAGGAAAAAGAGGAGAAAATGTGTCACTTAGAATGACTGATAAAGTTTCGGCAGCGAGGTGCTGCTTGTACCAATTATTCTCCCACTGTGTTTGACTGTCGAGGCGTCGAGCGGCACAACGCTGCCCACCAGGATTAGAGAGGAGGAGGACAGGAAGAGGAGCGTGGAGAGATAAGAACCTAATTAGCTTGCAGCCTTTCGTTGCCTCCCCCTCCATCCCCTCATCCTCCCATCCCAGGAGGATGACAGACTGATATTACAAATACACAGCCATGAAGAGAAAAGAAAGCTTTCTCTTTTCTTTGCAGTGTCTGATGGCGGAGAGACAAAAGAGGGCAAGCGCTTTATTTCTGTTCCTCCTCGCATCACTTCCTTCTTTCACAGCGCTCTGCAGCTTCACGAAGGCCAGATGAAGGTTATTTTCTGACACTACGCATCAGAATCAGGGTTTCCGCCTCGCCTGACATCAAGCCTGCACCCGCCCGTCCGTTCAGTAGCTTCTGATCATATCACATGATCTTAGTCTGCAGATGACGCCGCAGAGTTGTCATGGAATGGTAGATGTTTAAATTTCCATCCAGGACTTTAACGCCAAGGTTGTTTTCTCATTTACTGCTTCCGGGTCAAGAATAGGGTTTGAGCCCGAGCTCTTAAACCTGCAACAACTAATTTATTTGGCCACTTGGTGGCAGTGGAAACAAGCCTGAACACAACACTGACATATCGTCACCTTTTATGTTGATGTGGTGAACTTGTTAGCAAACAGTTGCTTATTTACACTTCCAGCAGTTATGGAGCAACATATTTTCATTTCATTCTAGTCATTCATTTGGAGTTGTGCTTTGTGGCCACCTGGCGATTGTAAGTCCAATATTCACTTTTAGCGCCGTTTTTGGTCTCCAACAACTCCTGAGGGAAATATCGGGCTCTTTAGCTGCTAAATGCTCCACTATGTCCACCAGCTAGTCGCTAACGGGGTCTGTCTGCTGTTTGGTGCTGAGCAGGGAGTGCAGAGTGGGTTTTTAGAGCTGCGGCCCGAAAACGACACTATGAGAGCGGTGAGACTGAACCAGTACGCTAAAGTTGCCGGACAGCTGAACAATGAGCTAAAAGTCACTTTAAAGCTCCGTAAAGCCGAGGGGAGCTGCAGCTTCAGGTGATGATGCTCTATAAGTTCATCAATACGAGCAACACCTTTCACATTGTCATTTGTTATTAATATATAAATTATAGCCACTTAAAATAAAATAAATTCGATTGTTGCAGAAACAGTGAATTGAAAGTGTCAGAAAATATACTGTTGGTATTTTCTGGAAAGGAAACATTTGGAACAATGTAAAAACGACAGTAAAGTCTGATATTCTGGCTGTTAGAGACTTTTCAGAGAGTCTGTGTGAAGAAGCAGAGAGCTTCAGCAGAGGTCAGGCAGAAAAACTCAAGAGGTCAAAGCAGAAGAAGATATTACTTATTATTAATTCAGATGTGTTTACCCTCCGGCCACAGTAAGTACAAGTAAGTCCACTGCTGAGAGGAAAACACCTGATCTCTCTGAGCTTGTGTGGGAGCAGAGCGTCGGCTGCTGTTACTGTAGGTGGGTGTTAGCATCGAGGCTAATGAACCCCATAGGGACACAAAGGGACTGCCTGTGGACATGCTAATGCTCAGTGAGTGTTGATCTAACCTGTAGGAGGAGGATAACACACACACAGATGCACGCACACACACAGTTAAGTCCCAGACTGTGAGATGAGTCACAGGGGAAGAAGACAGCGCTGTGAAGGGGCTGCTGTTTACCTCCAACACTGACTGACCGAAGAATAAAAATATCCAGTGAGCTTTTTGTCCCACGCCTGATGCTGTCTTTAATTTCTGTATTTAAATAAAGTGGTTCTGTGCTGAAGCTCTGCACCAGAGTGTGAAATTAACTGCAGTCGGTCTGTGTGTGCGTGTGTGCGTGTGTGTGTGTTAAATATCTCCAGTTTAACCTCCACTGTGTTTTAATTTCCCGCCAACACAAACTGGGCTGAACATGTTGAATGGGGAGGACAGTCTGTGTCACAGAGGAGACAAAGTGAAGCTTCAGTCAGAGACACAAACAACCAATCAGCTCGTCTGCTGCTGCTGCAGTAAACTGATCTGCTCGTCTGGATTTTAAATATAATGAAAGAGTTTACCGGCTGAAGAAATATATACATCACACTTATTCTGGAGTTTACCAGTTTCCTTTGGAACTATTCAAGAGTTAAAATTAGCAGAGTTCAGCAAAGTGAATCGACATAAAGTGGTGTGAAATGCATTTAACGTTTAATGGTTTCGTTCACCCTCAGCCTCTGGTTTTCGGTTACAAAAACACATTCAAGTGGAGACATTTCATCAGCTGCTTAGTGTGGTTTATGTATAAAGATTTGGGCGTGTGCTTTTTCAGGGAGGACAGGGAAACCATTGTGCAATCGACCGTCATGTTTGTGCTTGACTATGAAGACATCTTGTAGTTTTAATGCTGCTCATTCCACCTTAAAAAAAAAAAAAAAAAACTTGATGCAGTTTACGACTGTGCCCTGCAGATCAGTACATTGGATAAATATCATAATGTGCACTGTATGAACAAGCAGGCTGGTCCTTAGTAGCAACAATATAAATGTCTCCCCACTAAAGCTGCCCCAGGGTATCAAATCTCTTCTCAAATTTAAAACTGTTCATCAGCGCAGATCCCACGACTGTTTAAGTCTAGATACCCCAAGAGAAAATAATGAGCTTGGGAAGACGGTCTTCTAGTACCTTGCACCTTACAAATGAAATTAATTCTAAATGCAATGAATTACAAGGGACTTTGAAAGTTGAAACCCTCCCATTGTGTGCGCTTGTTTCTGATGCTGTCCACATGTGCTTGTGAGTGACTTGCTCTGTGTTGTTGTGTCTAATTTGATATGAGTTTGCAAGCATTGTATCGAATCTGAATCCTTTTGAATCCCTCATAGAATCTTTTTAGGGAGTTTGTTTAGTGGGGCACGAAGATATCCCTTTACAGCAAACTGTTTCAATTTCACTCAGTATCGTACATAAACCACAGAGATTGTACTGTGCTGAAAGGGCGAAGTGCTTTCACTGCATATTTTATCACTGCTCTGGGATACTCTGTGCAACAGCCGCAGAAGCCGTAGAAGCTAAAGTAAAAACAACACAGTGGAAAACATATTAATTTCTACTTAAACCAACTAAATAAATCACAGATTCTTTCTGCATTCATGATCCACTTTGAGTTACTTGAAGGCGAAATTGTTTTTTATCTGCGACAGGTCACAGAATACGGTGTTACATCGGGAGAGGACTCATTCTTCCCAGGTTCTCAACAAGTTCTTACTTTAACATGATGAATGATAAATATTTAAACAGGGACTTGTTGTTGCCCCCTTTGTCGGGAGAATCTTCCTGCAAAAATTGCATTTTGCAGGCCTTTTGTTGACTTTAGTGTGTCTCCACACTCAGGAAGTTCAAGTTAACAACCGTGTCACTCAGTTAGCAGGTGTTTGTATATGTCAGCAGTTTGTTTGTTTTCTTTGCTGTACTCAGGTCTCTCTTGCAAAAGAGCTCTTATTAAAGGATGTAATGATTAAAATATTGTGTAGTCTGATCCAAGCTTTAGTCTTATGAGTCTCACAGTGTCAGATTAGAGAGTCATCCACTCTTGCCGAGAGTTGGAAGAGACCAATCAGAGCTTTGACAGAGATGATCGGGTTCACTGTCTCACCTGACAGCAGCAGCATCATCATCATCATTCCTACAGTTGAAGAGCACTCTGTGCCCTTACTGATCAACATCACCCAACATGTGGCGAGGGCTCGTAGAAGCCCGCGTCTGTCCACGATGACCGACATCAGCGACTGTCGGATCGGACCATTATCTGGCTATGCTCATGCAGTCTGACCTCGGAATTATGTGTGAAGATTACGATCCAGGCAGGATATTTAGTCGTAACTTTGACCTCATGAGTTTTTCTTGGCTACTACTACTGTTGGTAGAATCCAAGATTTGGAGAAACCATTTTATCTACTACTTTTTTAGTTTGTAATAACAAGTAAAAAATAAAAAATGGGGTGCCTCTTTAATAATAATTTTTTACGAAGATATTATGTTCACCCATCTCTGCATTTTTAGTTGAAAAACACTTAAAATTGTTTTGGTTAAATGAGTCCGAACTGGCAAAAAATTTTGTGGTGAATTAAATCCCTCCTTACTGTCTTGATGAAAAACAACGTCTGCTGGGGCATTTTGACTCTCAGTTCTTTACCATCGCGTTGGTTCAGTGGACGTTCGCTGGATTTTGGGAGAATGACGGCGAGGAGGAGGGTGCAGCGGAATTCGATTTAAAGTTTGTTTTGCGGACGACAGCGATCAGCGATTTACCTGAACAGCTTCCAAAGGTTTCAAACAACAATTCACCAGCGAGACGCCTGACCAGTAATCTTTTCTTTCAGAGCCTCCTGCATCACCGTGGCAACTGAGATGTTTTCTGCAGCACTCATGACAGAACTGGTTCTGCTCGAGGCTTCTGGCTCTTTAAAAGGAAGCTTTTCCTCGCCACTGTTGCCAAATGCTTGCTCATGGTGGGAATTGCTGGGTATCTGTAGATAATGTTATAGAGTACGGTCTAGACCTGCTCTATAGGAAAAGTGCAAGGAGATAACTTCTGTTATGAAGTGGCGCTTCATAAATAAAATGTTATTATTATTTTCATAAACAAGCAACTTGTAAGCTTGATTAGAAAAACCTCAAAATGAAAAGTTATGTCAGTGATAAAGTTGGACTTGGTGTCACGGTGAGGCGCGGCGCTTGTACCTGCGTCTGGATGCGGTTCAGACCTCTGAACCAGAGGATCTGGCCTCTCCTCAGCTCCATCTCGGCGTGGTCGATCTCGTCGGCGCCCTCCGTCATCTGCTCCTCGTGGATCTCCTCCTTCGTGCTGCCGTGACCCGCCTCCATCAGGAACTTCAGGTGGTGGGTGGGGATGGCCGAGATCAGCTGAGTTTGACAGAAAAAATGAAAGCATTGAGTTGTTAAAGGATCACTCCACATATTTTACACATAAAGGTGAGTTTACTGGTCATGGTTAGTCCTACGCAGCGCCGGAAAACAGTTGTATGATGTCTTCTGTGGCTAGGGGAGAAAATAACCATGTTTACCAGGCAGGGGTTCAACAAAGAGGGCTTAACAAAAAGATGGGATTCAGTTGCATTGTGGGAAATGTAGGATGCAGTGTTTTTGGAGCCATTCAGGGACTGAAAGTGAGGATATCTCGGCCTCTGCTGCTTCAGTCTTTTTATAATCTGTCTCTTATGAGTTTCTTTATACATCATGAAGGAGGTTTTTCCTGAATTTCAGGGGAAGTTTGACAACTTAGTGATTGATAAAAATGGGCACAACATAGAAGAGAGAAACCTTTTTGGTATCGATCTCATTGACGCTAGAATCGAACATAAAAAACGAGACGTAGCGTCCGTTGTATCTTTAGTATCGATATTTTGGTATCGATCTGCCCACTCCTAAGAGACATCTGATGTAATGTTGTATTGAATTTAGTGCATTTAGTGTATAGTGTATATATTTCCGGTATTGTTGTATTGGCTTTTGTATTGTTGTTTGTTTGTTCACCCAGCCTCCTGGTGCAGCTGCACTTCAGCTTTTCATGTTTCTGTCACCTTCTCTCTTTCGCTCTGTGTTAGAAATAAAGCACTGTGATTTGTTTTACCTCTAAAACAAATCACAGACCTCAGATCAGTCTGTTTCTGTCTCTCCGTTCTCTCTGCCCTCCAACTGAACCCACCAGCCTTCTTGAGACTGAACTCTTTTTTTCTATGTGATGTGTGTGTGTGCGTACATGTTAACAGTATCACGCATGTGACGGTGTGTTTGTGTGCGTGTGTGTATCCACAGAGGGACTGACACGCCGGGTTTGTTTTCCATCTGCACTCGTAAACAGGAGTCGCGCTGCTTTCATGTGCTGAGCTCATTACCATGGCGATGGTCGTGATGGCAACGCTGCAGCAGCGCAAGTGTGACAGGCAACAGTTTGCTGCCACGGACCTCGTGCATCCACCTCTTCATCTTCTCCTCAGCACATGTTGTTAATTCACATTCGGCTCTGATGCGGTTTGTTCAGAACAAAACACCTGTGATTCTGGTTCTGGCCTCACCTGTCCCCACAGCAGCTCTCCCACACCGATGAACACACACCACAGCCACTGGTCGATGGTCAGAGCCGTGCAGGAGAACGGCTTGCCTCCGAACTGAACGATGACGATCTGATGAGGAAGGACACATACGGGACATGTCAGCTGAGGGAACTCTGGTGGTAAAGTCGTAGAGGGTTAGTCTGGTGATGTTCTGTGCTTTTCTAAATTTAACTGGGCAGTGGAGCCTGAATAATTGCTTCAAACTACATCAAACGGGTGACAGTCAACCTAACTTCAGGCCATGATTATCCAACTAATGTCAACCTAGTGATTATCAAACTAACTTCAGCCTCGTGATTATCAAACTAACTTCGACCTCCAACTTCAGCCTAGTGATTATCAAACTAACTTCAACCTTTAACTTCAGCCTAGAGATTATCAAACTAACTTCAGCCTATTGATTATCAAACTAATTTCAGCCCCTTAACTTCAGTCTAGTGATTATCAAACTAACTTCAACCTCTAACTTCAGCCTAGTGATTATCAAACTGACTTCAGGCTGGTGATTATGAAGCTTACTTCAGCCTGGTAAAACTTGCAACAACAGCTCCTGACAGATCTCCTCTCGTGATCAATTTCATATATAACATCCTTAACAGTTACCTCGTTAAAGACGTGGCTTATGACATAAGTGGGGGCGGTCTTTATTTCAGGCAACGTTTTAGCTATAATACGCTGCAAGAAGTCCTGAGATTTTAAAGTTCATTGTGGACGTGAGCGACTATTTAAGGCAAATAATTCCATTTTAAAAATGTGGACAACACTTCAGAAAAGCCACGCTGTCCTTGACTTCATGGCTCACCAGCGGCCTTGTGTAGGCAGGCCTTTAAGGTGTTTGGTTGGTTAGTTTTATGTCAGCACGGCACTCGGGACGCAAGTGGCCTCTTTCCTCCCTCCCTTTATATTAATGATCTAATCATTTTTACATTTTAATTTGAACCTACGTAGGGTGTGAGTGAAAACGTTTGGGAATCGCTGCATTAGATGGTGATGTATATGTGATGATGATGGACCTGCAGGGCGAAGGTCCCCAGAACGACGCTGCAGAAGATGGGGTTCCTGTAGATGCCCTCGAACACGTTCCTCTCTCCGTGGATCTTCCTGGCGTTGATTTCGTTGAAGAGCTGCATCATGACGAACACGTTGAACACGATGGTGTAGTGCTCCGACGGCGGCGAGTGCAGGGGAGCGTTGCGGCCGTTGTCGATGTCAAAAATCGTCTCGCCTGAGAGACAATGTAGGAAAAGATCCACAAAACAAAAAGTGAATTTTACAACGAACATTAAATAATATGTTAATATCCATGCAATTCCTCTGAAATGGATTTACATCCTGATTTTTTTCCAAAGCTGACAAAATAATTCCACTACTTAAAGATCTCACAGAGCAGAAGAAACAAACTGATGATTTATCCACTGAGGTAGCCGAGCAAGCAGATTTTGGTTGAATGGGTTGTATGGCTCGTCTGGTTTATACAGTTTTGCTTGAGAATGCTGTTAGTTCTTTAACTCACCAGCGAAGAGCAGGGTGAAGATGATGACGAGCTGGTACACGGCGTGGCCCAGGATGTTCTTCATCATGGTCCTGGAGATGAGAGGCTTGTTGCGGCCGTACGGTCGACGTAACAGCAGAGACTCGGTGGGCGGCTCGGTGGCCAGAGCCAGAGATGCCAGGGTGTCCATGATGAGGTTGACCCAGAGCATCTGGACGGCCTTCAGAGGGGAGTCCTGCAGGAGGACGAGAGGTCAGGAGTTTCATTTACAGGACGGAATGGAAATCTGAGCGAGCGAACAGGTAACAGGAAAACATGACAACCAACAACACGTCATGATGAGGCGTCATGCAAGCCAAAGTTGTGGGAAGCATTGGGGTCTTTCCCCAGGACACAAAAGAGAGAAAATAATGGTTTGGGGGATTATTTTAAAACTTCACTGCAGTTTTTGTAGCTCAGTCACGGCCCACTTTATATAAGGCTAAATACTGTATATTCATTTAGAGATTTTCACGTCAATAGTTTGTGCTGTTATGGTGCACCGCTGCTACTTCTCTTGAAAAAGAGCTAAATCTTATCTGCGTCACCCAAAAATTCATGAATTCACATAAAAAGACTTTATCCACAGTGCTAATTAATTTAGAGAACATAAACTGATATAACTAGAGAGGGGGAGGGGGAAGCAATAATAGCCAAGTGTGGGGATTTTCATGCCGTCATTCTGAAAAACTCCACAAGGAATCCTTAACTCTCTCCAAGTTCACTTCCTAATTGCATTATATTTATTTACACATTTTAAAAAGGGATTGACGCTCTACTAACCACATCGTTAAGCTGTAGCCTACATCTCCTCCAGCACTGATGCACAACAGAGTGCTGTGTGCCTGCTGTTGGCAACCGGCTTCATCCTGCGACTTTTGGAAGAAACCAATGCCATAGGGAAAGGGGGTGTGTGACTTCTTGAGGTATGATCTCTGACATAATTAGAAGAATACACTTGACTCATAATATAAAACGATCATAACTACATATTGTGAAAAATAATATTAATAAAACGAAAAATAAAATAAAATAAAAATATCAAAAATCCAGATTTCAAAAATCTGGTGGGGCACGTAGGGGCATGACGCCACTGCACGTCCCCATCTTGTTCTTTCTGTTATTTCCCTCCAGTTTCTCTCCATTTTCTTCTTGATTCTGCACATTTTGAGAAGAGTAATACCTTTTTTTAACTTAAAAAACTTTGAAAAACGCCTCTTCACCTCACTTCACGTTGCTCAGTGCAAACTTGACTTTGCAGTGGCGATGTGATGCCTGCAGGCCCTGGTGGTGTACGCCTTTGGACACCAGCCGGGACAACGCAGGGAGATCTCAAAGACATGCTTGTACATGTAAGCTGAAAGTATGCGTGAAGCACAATGTTACTGCAGGTGTTGGGTCTGTCCAAGAGCACAATTTGCGCATGGGTGGGACATGTATTGGTGGATGCTGTTGAGGCCACATGCCAAAATGAGCGACCTACAGACACCACTCTGGACTGAAAAAAGTAACTGCCAGCCTAAATTTCTATTTTTATTTACAGTGGATATTCTCCTAAAAATATGCTGAATCAGTTGAAGATACGACAGTGTTTGTAGTAACGATGCAAATACAACATTATCTATCATAAAGGATCAGAGTTCTCCACTGATGTAGCAACGCACTTGGACAGTTGTATTAAAAAAAAAAAAGCATTAAAATTGATGCAGCATAACCAGAGATATTGAAGTCTTTATCCCACACATTCTTCTTTGTCAAAACCTGGCACCTGAATTACCCACAATGCAACTCGACTGCTGGCGGTTCGGTCGGACATTCTGGAGTGTTATGCTAGTAGCGGATAATGGTATGGGTAAGCTCACTTCTTTCTAACTCCACGCCTCCAAACTTGCAGCGTTCAGCCCCGACCGACCGACCGATCTGTACCTGCGGCCAAGAGGTAGTGTCTGAAACTCTACTGCTAGCGGGGGGGGGGGATGAGCCTGGCAGACCTTGTCAGCCTTCACAGTCAGCCTGGTCGGTTACAGCTCGTACAGATCCGACTGCTGCAACCCCATGAATTTTCCACAGGTCTTAACACTTTTCCCTAGCTGTTGTCTGCTAGACTGATTCAAATACACAAAAATGCAGGAAAAGCATTTTTACACACACACACACACACTTCATAGGACCCCGTACACTTCTGAATCCAAACCTACGACTTTCCTCTGTACATACAATAAAGACAAATCAGTTTACCATCTTTTAATGATCTGTGCCAACATGTCCGTGGCCTAACAGAAACCAAGCGCTGGATGATCAGTGAGCAGAAACACAGAGAACACAGACCTGCTGAGTCCCTGTTATATTTCAGGATTATGATGGTGACGTGTTGCCATGGTTTCAGGCTGTATCTTAGCCTACTTTGTGCTCTCTACTCTGTAGACGAGTTCGTTATCTGTCCTGCCAGCTGTGAGCCTTTCAATTAATACACAGCCGCAAGTTACTTTTTTCTCATTGTGTCAGGAGTTAAGTTTCCTGATTAGAGACACATTATGAAACAAATACATGCGACACAGTTGCCTCGCTTCCTCACATCAAAATGAAAAAAACAAACTCGCCTTTTCGCGTTTCTGCGGAGATGTGATCAAAAAGACATTTACAGATGCAGTAAGAGCGGATGCATCAAACACAACAGTAACGCTCAAAATTCACATAACTATCAAGACCCAAGCTTCAGTTGATGTTAAATCATCAAAATCCGCGGATAAGATAGAAAAACCGATTTACTAACAGCTGAGCAGGATGCAGCACAGCATTTTACATAACTCTGTCTTTGGTCTCTTCATTTGTTCTCAAGTTCTCATTCAAACATGAGCACCCTGAATCAGGTTGAATCAGCTGACTGATGGCAGGGACATGAAACATTTAAACATGGTGATATTAAGGCCTAAAGTCTGTGGAGGAAAATTTGACACTTCATATGTCTCAATTGTAGGAAGTCAGACTGGGCTTTAAATCGTAACTTATCCTTTAATTGAAAACACTTCAAAATATTGCAGATTTCCTGTTGTCCAAGAAATGCAGTGACATTTTTAAATGTGTCCGGAGGGAATATTTTTTAATTAGTTGACGAGACTTAAAAATACTCCGTGACTCCCAACGGAAATTGAGTGTGACGTGTTTGTGACTCGTTCAATTTGGCAGACGACATGGAACCTAAACTTGAAAATTAAATCTGTCCATTTGAGTTCAGTTCTAATGAAAATTGATTGGAAATGTCCTTTTTATGGTCATTCTCGTAATGGCAGGATTCTCCCAGACCTCTTTTGTGCAAAGTCATCCACCAAAACCACCGGACAGGATGTCACATCCAATGGCTGGATGACACCAATCAGACACAATCCCACTGCTCCGATTTCTGGCCAGAGTCGCCGTGTGTGTCTATTATTGTTTGTTTAATTTTCCAAAAAACCCACTAAGTTAAAAATGGGAAATTTAAAAATGTTTATTTGTACATTATGTGCACACAAATGGACAATTAAATTTAAATTTGACTGAATGATTTCATGATGATTTCATTGATATTGACCAGCTGTTACAGAGACTGAATGGTCAGTTATAAACACCATTAGAGGGGATTGATTGGTTTAAATGTGTAACACCTCCAACCTGCTGCTTAATTTCAGCTTTTACAGCAGATTCATGTGTTAACACCGACCTGTCCATCATTACTGTCAGAGTCAAAATGGAGACATCGTGGTGTCTAAGCAGCTGTGACAGCAGTAATCCCACTTTAGCTTCAGAGCCAGTGTGCAGCCTTCAGCCTACCTGCGTGATGCAGGCGCCGGTGAACGCCACGATCACGGCCACCACGTTGACGGTCAGCTGGAACTGCAGGAACTTGGAGATGCTGTCGTAGACGTTCCTTCCCCACATGACGGCCTTGACGATGCTGGTGAAGTTGTCGTCAGTCAGGATGATGTCAGACGCCTCCTTTGCCACGTCTGTGCCGGCGATTCCCTGACAAGAAGCAGAGGGGGACGATCATATTTATGATTGTAGATGGAGATGAACTCAGGAGGACGCCGAGCTTCGAGAAGAGGTAAACAATACTTCAGACAAGGTGCCTGGAAGTTTCACTCTGCACTGAAGCCCAAACTGGTGGCACTGGGAATGGGAGACCCCGTTTGTCTGAAAGAGGATGATGATTAAAAAGAAAGGAGCATCCATGCTGAACTAAAACCTCTTTTCTAAATAAAAAAATAAAATAAAATCAAGGTCAGAGAAAAAAAAAGGGCTTGCAACTTAAGTCTAGTGATATGCTAAATTTGTCTTATTGTCAGTAAATCCCATGTGTAGATCCACTTACGAGGTTCGAGGTAAAAAGGTTCTTGTTGACCCAGTGTTCTTGTAGAGAACTTTGACTTTGACACCCCTGGTTTAAAGGATAATGCAGCTAAAGTGTGCAAAGCTCAAAGTGCGAATATTTTTAACCCAATCACCTGACGCAGTGGTAAAAATAAAACAGGAGGACCAGTCTCGTGTTAACAGTAACCACGAAGAAGCTGTGATGTGAGTTGTTGTGTCTCTCTGCAGAGTCAGACTCTCGCAGGCAGACGGCGGTGGACGGCTCTCCGTTTTCCAGCTGAACGGGTGATAATTGAACAGGGACACACGGGTGCAAACTGAAAATATTCCAAATGGGACACATTAGGACTGGAAGGTCACCGGTTTAAATCCCCAGACTGCCTCTGTGGTGTGTTTAGGAACAGTAACTGCGGTCTGTTGACAGCACAGCAGCTGCTCAGCAGCCTGCAGGAGACACTGGTGCTCCGATGACTTTCCTTAGTAAATTAAGGTCACAACAACACGCAGAGGAGGCAGCTGATGATACTCAGCTCATGAATATGTTTTAAGATTTTGACACTGCAATTCCTATCATGCTTTGAGTGATGTAAACAGGGGGTGTAATATTTCCATTGAGTCAGTCTGTTAGCTGTGGGCTACACATGAGTGGGCAGTCTGTCCACTGTTCTCCGGGACATTCCCTAAATCTCTGCTTGGTTTATCCTTGTGGGGAGTGACAAGGTCACACGTCCAATGCCAACTCTGTTCTGCCTTCACATATTAAATAACATATAGGTCACTATAGAAAACATTATGGGCTGTATTTACTTTTTAGTTATTCAGCCACCAAAGATGTAAACTGCAGAGATTTTACTAATTTCTCTGCTGGCTCGGTGTTCAGATATGTTACTAATAAAAACAGTAAATATCTGACTCTGTGTCAGCACAATGTCGGTATGAAAGGGCCAAACCGGTGTGTTTGCAAGTTCTACCTCATTAACCACAAAACAATGCATACATTATTTGCTGACCATTTTCAAATGCGTGTTGTATGGTTTTAAATGATCAGATGTATTTTTCCATTCATTTCCAGGCAGCAGTTGGTTCCATATTCATTTCCATATGCCATTAAAAAAACTCTCATGGCAGACTCGTGAAACTTGCTTGAGTTGTCTACTCCATCACGGTGAACTTGACTTTTCAGATCAATTTGCCATTAAATTGCATTATCAACACCGGTAATGTAACTCGTGATGTTCCCTGCGATGGATTCCACAACTCAAACCGGTTTTATGAGTCTGCTCATTGATTTTCTTATTGTACAGAGAGAAAAAATCTAAAAGTCTAAAACACACCAGTATGTAGTGATATAAAGTATGTCCAAATTTGATTAAATAGGATCAAACTCACTGATATGCTCGTTTAACGGACTGAGAGCAGGGATCAGGATATTGTTAACTAAATTAATGGTTAACTATTTGCGACCTGGATGTACGACTGATATTATTTACGGTATAGAAGACAGGCAAAAGCCAGAAAAATAAAAGACAGAACCAGTCCCCCTATTGTCCCTCTCTGTATGTTGGTCTTTGGAGAATAGGCGCAGGCATCCAAGGCATCCGAGCTCTACATTTATTGATTTATTATTCACATCTATCTTAATGAATCCCCGGCATTAAACTCAAGAGTTATTGTGGAGGACGTTTAGTGAAAATACCTACTTCGTGGCTGCATTAGAAATGTAATTAACTTAAAGGTTGTTTTTCCCCCCGTTTGTTAATGATGCAGAGCAAACTGGAGCAGCCGATGAGTGATGCAGTGAAGAGCTGTGCGACAAATATGACAGAGAGGGAAAAAAAGGTGAAAAAAATGAAGAAGTGGTTACCATGGCAAAGCCAACATCAGCTTTCTTGAGGGCAGGGCCGTCGTTGGTGCCGTCTCCTGTCACTGCCACCACCTGTCGAGTTTCACCCACCGTGCTGTCGATGATGCCTGATCAGCAGGGTGGAACAAAAACAACAATTCCCGCTTAAATAAATTGAATTTATTTCGACGAGTGTATGAACATTTCAGACAGGAAGGACAAATGAATTCCCTCCTCCTGGCAGAGCTTCAAAAACACAAACACGCAACGACTATTTACTGTAGTTCAATATGAGATTTGGCTTAAAGCCACACTTAACTCACCTTGTGCACAAGGACAAATCAACATGCAGTAAAACGTGCTGAAACTTTACAGTATACGTCACATGATACTGAATCCCTGTTAGACTGAACCCACCTTTGACCAGAGTGTGTTTGTCTGTCGGTGAGGAACGAGCCAGAACGCGCAGTTTGGGCCAGACTTTGTCCAGACGCTCTTGTTCCACCTAGAAATGTAAAACATGAATAATAACACGTTATGTACCAAACAATGGAAGCACAAAACCGTCATAAATTTAAAATAACCCTCCTGTAATCCACATCTTTACATTATGTCCACTTTTGGACACAAAACAATAATTCCTTTACAGGGGAGGAAAGGTAGCCTGGGCTTCATCTCTCACATGTGATACTAAAACCAGATACTAAACAAACCAGGATTAAAACACCAGAGACTGCTGGACTGACACTGGACAAGTAGCGAGAAACAGCAATCTGTTGCAGCAGCTAAACGAGAGCTAGGCCGATAAATCAGCCGATATTAGCTTATTGCAGATGTGTCATATCGGTGGATATGTTGGCCGATAAGTAACAAGAAATCGCAGTACAGAAATGCAAAATTAAGGTCTGAAGTAATTTAGAAATCATTTCATAGTTTGTCCAACAGGCAGCACCGAGAAGTTTATTTTTGGTTGTCCAACTGTAAAATGTTGTGCTTCGTATGTATCTTGGTCACATTTTCTTATCGCTATCGGATTTTTTAAACTCCCAAACACCGATATCAGCATCGGCCTTATCGGTTGGGCTACAAGTTAATACTAACTGCTAGGTTTTAGGTAGTTTGTTTTAAACTGAACTCACCACTTTGTTCAGGTGCACCGGCTCTACTGATGCTACAACTTAAGTAGGTCCACTCTAATCAAAATATTGCCACAGAGAGGGACGTTTTAGCATTCAGGCAAAACTCGGGGAGAGAAAAACTAGTGATGAAAGTAAGAGATATATTGCAGCTGAAGATAGACAGGGAAAGCAGAGAGAGAGAGGAAGAGGATGACACGCAGCAAAGGATTGAACCCGGGCCGCTGCAGTTTGGACGTCATACTTGTAACTGTTCCTACTAAGTTCTCTGATGGGGAATGTCCATGTTGCTCTGTGTCTGCATGCAGCTTTTCGCTAACAGGTAAAAACTACACGCCGCTTTTCAGTTTCATTACATACTTGTTGGTTACGGTGAACTGCAGTAAAACATTGCTGTACTCGTCTCACCTCTCCCTGGTCGTTTCTGATCTGCTGGTTGAACTCCTTGCCCTCCAGACACAGGAAGTCCTCCCCGGGCAGGAGGATGCCACACTTGGTTGCGATGGCGCGGGCGGTGTTGATGTTGTCTCCTGTGACCATACGCACAGTGATGCCTGCACGCTGACACTTAGAAATAGCCTCAGGTACCTGGAAGAGTGTCAGAATAAAGAAATGTCATGAAACCTGAAAGATAAGTGCAGAAGTTACGGAGTCCAGAGGGTCAGAGGAACTTGCACGCTCCTCTTCGTGTTTTATCCATCAGTTTGAAGATTATTTTGCCGACTGGAGCCTGAAACCAAGTGTGAAGCGGTCTGATGGGGAGTTTATTGGTTGGGTTTATTTTGCTGAAGTGACGCGTGATAAAACAGATCCAGAATCACATCTCCAGACGCCATCATGGTTCTACCTGAAATCCCACTGCTGCTGCTCTTTATCTCGTCCTAACTGAGACCTCATTGATCTCAGATACATTTATCAACAGGCAATGAGTTGAATTTTTAGACTTTTTGAAAAATGGTTTCTATTACTCTGTGTGCATTTGAAGTATACCCATCTTGAAATCTCTGCTATTTGACAGTGTTTGATTCATATTTCTATGCATTTTTAACACTGGATTAAATGAACTTACACCGAAATATCAAAAGTTACAGTATCGAGCCATTTTGTCAAGTTGTTCACTTTATCTTAGGATGTCTATACCTTGTTATGTGTTTCACTGAGTGAAAAGAAAATGGAAAGTAATCCTCTCAACAAAACTATCAACTAAAGTTTAACTACAGTTTCCGCAAGTGGCCAAAACTGAGTGAAAATGACTAAAGAGTGGAGAAAAAGAGACATAGACGGACCACTGTGAGGAGTCCATGGGGACACAATAGTCAGTTGACAATCAGAAAGCTGTTGGCTACTTCCCCTGCTCAACAGGTGGCTCAGCTGGCATTTAAAGGTGACAAATAGTCCTGTGTTTGCTTACAAATCCATACACACATCATATGTTTGATTCCTGCAGAGGGGACCGTCGAGCTGAGTGGTGTTCATGGGGCTGTAGTGAGAGAGATACTCTATACTCAGAGATTGGAGGGTGGTGTCTTTTTTTAATCACCTTTCCAAAAAGCTAAACCACACGAGCAAAAGTTTAAGAAATAGATTAAAACAGGTTAATTTGTCTGCACTAAGATAAGATGCTAACGTTAGCATGTCTGTCTGGCTAACTGGCTTACAACCTACAGCAGTAACCTAGCATTACTTCCACAGTCTCATGTCATCAGCTAGCTACATTATTTTGTGGGAGCTGATCCTGAATGCTCCTCCTTTAGGCTAACGTTAGCGGCTATGTCCTGATCTCCTGATCCTTATTAGATTTGGGAACGCTGACACTACAGTAATTCCAGCCAACGTTAGCTGAGAAAGGACAATTCGGTCTTCTACATGGATGATCAGCTGGTGAGGATGCTGACTTTGTACCAGAGACCTGTTAGCTTTAGCCACAATAAGGCATATTTAAGATCCTTTTACAGCGTTCCTGTTTTAAAACCGGTTTTCAGCCGCTGAGAGCAAACATTAATTAGCAGTTCAGCAAAAATTGACGGTCCCTGGCTAAAAATGAGAAATGGCAGTTGTTAACTTGTGCCACGCTAGAATGGAAAGCTGATAAGCATAGCAACAGTAACTAAGGGGTGTGGGGCTTCTGGAAGGGTCGTTTGACACCCATGGGACAGTCCCGGCCAGCGTACAGACGGAAGAAGTAGTCCGTTTTTCGGGCTGATTTGGGCTGCTTTACTGACTAGCTGAAGTATGTCATCGCTGGAAATGAAACAGTGGTGCATCCTGACATCGTGTGTTTTGCCCTCTCAGTCAAGGAACCTTCCTTTAATTATAAGTGGCTATACAAGGGCTTTCCTCTTTGATGATGGAATTAGTCCCTCGTACAGTGACAGTATTTGTACAGTTAAGAGTGCAGACTACACGTTGTCAGGTCACAGCTACATGCATATTTCATGTTTTAGAATATATATATTTTAAATATCCTTTATTTAACCAGAAAGGTCAGATTCAGATACAATATCTCTTATGCCAGGGAGTCCTGGTCAAGAAGGGCAGTTTAATAAAAAGGTTTCATATAAAAGTACAGACAGGAACAGATAACATCACAAAAATGCTACTGGAATTTACCCGGTAAAGCTTTTGCATGAACATATGGGTTTTTCTCCTTAAACACAGTGAAGGTCGTTGCACCATTTCATATATAAGTTACAATGATGTGTATGGACGCTTGCACCAGTTACAAACCGCATGGCAGCATGGCAGACTGCATCCAGCTTTTTCAAAAGAAGATGAAGATGGATATTCTTAAGGGTTTTGTGTCCATCATGTCACAGGTCATGTAGAGATAAACGTTGAGCTGCTGACTGACTCCTGCTGCTCTCCAGTTATTTCCATCCTGTCTGTGATCTTTGTGCTCTGACATTAAAGCAGCAGGCAGCACTGATGCTTTCTGAGCTTCATTACAGGCTTCATTTAACTCTTCAGAGCATCCGGACTCTGCACACCTGACCAGAACTCGTCTCAGTCTATATGTCAGGGGGGGAAAAAATGCATTTAACTCGACTCTGTCATGGACTATTGAATGTTTTTACCCTGACATTTTTCTGTATAACACAAACTCTAAAATATGATTATGAGCAGCCTGCCAGATCATTTCAGTTACACTCTTAATGTGGAAGATTTCAGCTCCATGTTGTCTCTGTTCTCTCATGTTCTTTCAGGAATAAACTGAACTTTAGTGACTCTGCTTCAAGCCCACAGTGCATGCAGGACATTTCAAACTAAGTCAAACTCATTTTTGTGTCAGTTTAAACAGCTGCAGCCTACAAACACTGATTATCAAGTTGACCGGCTGACCCCAGACTGAGGTCCGACTGGTTTTTATTTCAAAATGTAAGCAGAGATGATGTAAAGCTACAGGTAACAGAGGATGCCGGCAAGTGGCAAACACACAACTACTTCTGTTGCTTTTCACGTGACCAGCTGAGTGCAAACACTACTCGCTTTAACCGATGACGAAATGTGATGCATAATGACACTTCAACATTTACCATTGTGGACCGATAGTATTTTTAATGGTGATTGATGATTAACACCCCTAATTTCCAGACACAGCCCAGCATCAGGTGTTAATTACAGGAATTGTTTTGAGGTGGATGCCTGTGTGGGCGGGTTCAAATTAGCTCTGTACCTCGTGTCTGACGGGGTCCTCGATGCCGACCACGACGATGCAGGTGAGCTCGTTCAGGATGTCGTTCTCGTTGTCCCAATCCGGCTCGCCGGCCTCGACGGGAAAGTCCCTGTAAGCCACGCAGATGGTCCTCAGCCCGTCGCAAGCCATCGGCTCAATCACCTTACGCACCATCTCGTCACGGTCCTTTGGTTTGAAGATGCGAGGCTGACCCTGGGCGTCCAAGATACGTGAGCATCTGGGGGGGGGGGCATTATTAGGTAGGGTGAGAAATGCCATCCATTACTCCATTCAACCATACACCCACCCCGCTTCCCTCAGACAATTTCATACTTTTCAGCTTTCAGTCTCTTTTCTTACTTTCTGAGGATGATCTCTGAGGCTCCTTTGCTGTACATGCGGAAGCCTCCATCGGCGTTCTTCAGCACTGTGCTCATGGACTTGCGGGAGGAGTTGAAGGTGTAAACCTTGTAGAGCTTCTCTTCGGGGACCTCATCTCTGATTGGCTGGTAGTCCCTCTTCAGGTCCAGCACCAGGCCCAGCAGAGCGCACTCGGTCTTGTTGCCCACGTGGCGGGGCAGGCCGCCTTCTTTCTCCGGAGGCTGAGAAGGGACACAAGGTTTGGTTGTGATATTAGAGTTTAAAATCTGTTTTGTGTCCTCACTGGCAATGAGGAGCTCCAAGACTACTTCTGCATGTACAGTGGTTCAGTTGTGTTTGATTTTAATGCATGCTAGTTCACTCACACAAGCACTTGTCTGAAAAAGTATTAACTCGGAAGAGAAACAAAACAAACCAGCTGTCAGTTTGATTTTAGATCCTGTTCCAGTTAAGTAAAATACCCCAATTCACCGAGCTCAGAGGCTAACCGACCTCTGTTCTTTGGGTAGGGTAGAAGGCGTCTCATTATTGCTTTTCCTGGTTGAATAATTGTTGCAGACAGCAGATTATTATCAGCTGTAGCTATTTTACATCGATTGGCTAAATGTCTTCCCCAAACAGCAACTGTCCAATTGTAGCTCAGCAAATATAACTAGGCAGGTCTGTCAGTCTTTGGATTTTTACACATTTTGAAGCCGTGTACACAGAGCTGCAGTAACAGAGATACTCTGTATACAAAGAGTTTGGAGAGCCGAGTCTATCTTTTGTGGATCTGTTGTGCTCTATATTAGATTTGGGGAAGTTTACCCTCCACCAATGCCACTGTTACATTTGCCACACATTGGTTATTCCTCATCCTCAAAGCCTTTTCTTTTAAAAAAGTGAAACATACTGTTTGAAAATACAAACAATAAAAGCAAAAATCGAAGCTTTCTTGCTCGTCCAGAGTTAGCCTTAATAAAATAACTCCCTACAGCTGATAAAATCCACCAGTGACATTGAAGCAAAATTGGGGTTCATCAACTAATAATGGAATAATATTTATTTAACTTAACATTATTGAAATATTTGGATTTGTTTTCCAAGATATTTCTGAAGCTTTCTCCAGCACCATTACCAAAATATTTGAATGTTTTTTAGCTTTGAACAACTCCTCTGTCTCTGTTTCCTTTGTGAATATGAGTGTCCATCAACAGTACAATCAAAAATAAATGAGGTTTTCAAAATGTGTTTGCAAACATGAATTTTGCATGAAATCCTAAACCTGATGAAAATGTCTTGTGGGCTGGATCTGGTCCCTGGGTCGAGGTTTAACTTAAGTTAAGCCTCCAGGGAATTAATACAATGTCCTAACAAGTGACATAAACAAGAGTGTGTGTCTATTGTATGTTTATGAGGACCAGCCTTTGACCTTGAAAGTGTGGACATTTTTGGAAAAAGAGGACACTGTGTCCAGTCCTCACTTCTTCAAAGGGCTGTTTTTAACTGGGTTTTAGGGTTAGGTTCATGTTAGTGTTGTGGTCAGATGTCGCTGCGACGATGAAGGTCTCACCAGGATCTTGGTGGTGTACGCAGAGTTGATGGAAATGCTGTTGACCATCACTTCCAGAGTCTCTGGTTTGATGGCGTCCGGCTCGGGGACGGTTTTGTAGTGTGTGTCGCCGATGTACGCCTGCACCACCGTCATGCGGTTCATGGTGAGCGTGCCCGTCTTGTCCGAGCAGATGGCCGTGGCGTTGCCCATAGTCTCACAGGCGTCCAGGTGACGCACAAGGTTGTTGTCCTTCATCATTTTCTAAAATACATATGGGGAACGAGGTTGGAGGCTGAGGTTTGCTTTTAGACATGGCTTTGAAAACTACATGACTTGGCCTTAATGTTAATGAAATGTTTGATAAGTGTAGCTATCAAATCCTCAACGGACATGACATGATTCTTTGAGGAGTTAAAAATCCATTAATCTTACATTTCCTACAATCCCCCTTTGCTTCCCATTCTGCTTACCTTGACAGAGTAGGCCAGAGAGATGGTGACGGCGAGCGGCAGCCCCTCAGGAACGGCCACCACCAGCACCGTCACGCCGATGATGAAGAACTTGACGAAGTACTGGATGTAGATGGGGGTGCACTCGGCCACCCAGGACCGACCCTGGACCCCGAAGGTGTCGATCACAAAGTAGAGGATGAGGATGATGACGGTCACAGCCGACATGATCAGACCTGGTTAGAATGAGAACGAGCGAAGCTTAAACACAAGCGTCCTCTTGAAGTCAGTTTTATATGCTGGTTTCCACATTTTATTACAATGTGAAATATGAATTACATCCTGTACATATTCCATCACGGTGAACGTCTCGTGGTGCATTTAGGAACAATCTAAAGTCCAATAACTCACGGCAGTTTGCTGAGAAGAAATGGCGAGTCATATTGTTGGAAAATTAAATTCAGAGAGCACAAAGTAAGGATAGTAAAAATGTGATTTTGGTTGTTTCCTGTAGTTTGCGGACACATACTATATAACCACAATGTCCCGGGTTTTATTCTTTTGTTGCTCTCTCTCCATGTGTTCTGCCTGTTTCATTTTCGATTTCCAAGGGGCATTATCAACAGGCACAGACCAAAATTCCTCTGGACGCAACTGGAAAGACCTTCGACCAGCCAGAGCAATGAAACGTGCTTGAACGACACATGCAAGTTGGGGCTTGGCCCATTGGCAAGCAGGAAGAACATGGCGACCTGATCGCAAACTTTATGAAATTACAGCCCACCTTTGCACTAAAATGTGTTTCTGAAACAGACAATGCGGTAACAGAATCTTGCTTCATACTTGATCAGCACTGCCTAGATTGACAGTTTGATAGGAACTTCAACTATCAACCAATCAGAGCAGCGAAATGTGTGACGTCAAATCTGGACCAGTGATTGTATCAAACCTGCCCCGTAATTAGATAAACGGCTGTGATTGGCCCGACCAAATCCAGGACGGGTGGACATCTGTTTGAATGGGAGAGGGGACAGACGTACCTGCCAGATCAAATGAAACCTGAGCTCGGCTGATTCGTCTGGTTCCCGGACTAGGTGAGGACAGGTGAAACAGAAAAATAAACTGCTTGTGTTTTTCTGTTTCAACTCACCTGACAGTCACCTCCTGTCAAAGTGTTTTGGCCCAAATTCTATTTCTGTCCAGTAATGAGGGGCAGTTTATTACTGAAGCTGGTCCGTAGCTGGTGCCCGCCCCCCTCCCTCCACTCTGTCCTGAAAGCCCCTCAGTGTATTAAGGTCAATTGAAATGACACAAAAAATAACTTCAATTCCGGGATGAATCATGTTCCCAATAAAAAAATCTATCCAATAAAAGTGAGTGCATTCTGACCTTCAGCCTGTCAGTCCCCTCACTGCCTGATCACTTTGTGTGCTATTATATATTATATAAGGAACAGTCCAACAAATCTTCTTGTTCTTTGTCTTCCCCGAAAGAAAATCCACCATCCAAGAGCTCCAAAGCGGTTTGATTTACATGTTGTATCTTGCTAGTTAACAAGCTATCACCAGTTCATCCGGTAGTCAGATAGGTTTAGATGACGGCTGAGTTCAGACCTGGCCACCTCACAGTGAGTTGTTAACAGTTGAGGACATTTAGAAGCAGAAGTGGTCCTCAGTATAAAAGCAGATTAATGAAGGCGGGATCAATGACTTTTCAAAAGTCATCAACATCAGCATGTTAGCATTGCCACTGTGAGCATGTTAGCATTTACAAGTACAGCCTCACAGAGCTGCTAGGATGGCCGAAGACTCTTGGTCTTGTTCAGATAAGCTAGAGGGGGAATTTCAGGGCGCCTTACTCTTTCAATCCTGTCTTGAGACCCATTGTTTTAAAACTGTGTCCCCATAATTTTAATATGACTGCACAGTTGCTTTAATATTGTCTATTACACTTATTTACCCATTTATTTCCATAAAGCATTTCAGAAAATAAATGTTGTTGTGCTCTATAAATCAATGGATCTGACTGGACTTTGAGGTTGTTGGAAGGTGGAATTTTTCTCTTTTGATGGAACTAGGCTAGCAGTTTCCCCGTGCTTACAGTCTTTGTGCTAAGCTAGGCTAAACACGTGGGCCTATTTTCGTACTGGACACACAGAGATGAAACTGATATGGTGTGTGTGTGTGTGCGTGTGCGTGTTCCTCACCAGCCTTCCCGATCTGTACAGCCAGTCTGGTCAGTTTGCCCTGCAGCACCGACTTCTCCTTCTTGGTCACGTTGACCTTCTTCACTGGTTTGGCCTCCTCTTTCTCCTCCAACTCGGCAGCCTCATCGCTCTTCAGCGGCTGGATCTCCAGGGCGATGCCGTCTTGGGTTTTGGCTGGGTGGTGGTGGTGGTGGTGGGGTAAAAGGAGGAGGCAGGTTTTAAGGGGCCAATGGGTGAGGAGAGGGAAGGAGGGACCACGGTGGAGGGTAAAGGGAGATGAGAGGGAGGAGGTTTAGGAGAGGTCAGGAAAAGGTTTGTGATGAAAAAGAGGTGAAGATGAAAGAGGGAGAGAGGCAGGTATGGACACAGAGGAGAAGATGAAGAGAGGAAGGTTTTCAACATGGTCAGGATCGGGAGCAGAGGATGAGGGAAGGCAGGACGGGTTGGCAAATGGTGAATGAATTAAATCAATAAATAATAAGAAATTACAAAACAAAACAAAAAGAAAGGGGGAGCAGGGTTCAGGAGTGGTTTGGGGATGAAGGGTAGAGAAGCAGAGAAAACGTTACAGATTCAGTCGGAGGGAAACAACCGGACGAGTTTTCTCAGAGATCAGAGAAGACCTCTTGACTCTTTACCATTAACATGGTGACCCCTTGGCTGAATGCAGAGAGTAGCATTTCATCATTTTATGATCACAGGACATTCATGAAAAGGTCCAGGTAGCTTTCAGAGAGTGTCACAGACTAGTTGGGAGCAGCAGTTCATAATGAAGAGCAGCAGACAGTGAACAGAGAACAGCAGATACAACAGAGAGGATTTAACCGGGGGCTGTCAATCACACACACACACACACACTGTTTGTTTCACATCAGAGCTCAGAGTTTGAAACAAGTTCTGAAGTCTGACATGGCGTCTGGTTTCACGTCCTGCTCGGCGGCTCCTCATTTGCATAGACAAACTGCGTATTTGCATTTCACTTCACCAGCTGGGATCCTGTTTGGACTGTAGTACTGTACGTTTTAATCTGTTTGATATCTACACTGAATTCAGCTGCACTCCCTCCATCCACTGCTGTTCTACTCCATATTTCCATCCCAAAGAAATGTGAGCAGGTGATGAATGGAAACAGAACAGATCTACACTAATCTGACACGCTGAGTTTTGATGTGTGGTTTGTCCTCGTGAACAACTGAGCTGACAACACTGACTGAAACTGGGATGATTTGATTTCAAAATCCTGTCAAGTCGTGTTGGGTCATTAATATTAAATACTGGAAATGTCCTGATTGGGTCTTTTAATTAATGCACAAATACTCAAACGTCAGCTATTAAACCCTTTTGGAGAGTCACTGCTGATAACAACGTCAACATCACTTTTGGAACCAACAATACCAACAGATCATGGATGGACATAAAGCAGGTTTAGATTCCTGGATGACCAATAAGAAGTTTCTAACTAACAAGAGAAACTTCAGGCGTTTGCTGCAAAACTCTGCCCAGGTTATCTAAAATCTAGCCTGGGAATTTCAACGACATTCAAATAAAATTCAAAAGCGACGGGGCAAATGTGTGTTGGAGAACCTGTTCCTATTGTCCTACTTTTATTACCTACTGAGGTGTCAACTAACGAAGCCCGTTGAGATCGGATCTATTCCTTGTTTTGTTGGGTTTTTTTGTTAGATTTTCTGCAGGAGAAACTTTTACTGGAAGCAGCCAAAAGCAAAATAAGTCATTAATAATAATAATAATAATAATAATAATGAGGTTTGGACTCTGGACTGTTTGGGAGTGGAAACTATACAGTCCTCTTTTGCGCCGTTTCTTCAGTGGGTTTTCAGCAGTAAGTTGAAATTAAATAGTGTTTAAACAAATTGACTGATTGGACCTCATGCAAGAACCGCTTGTAGCAACAGGGTGTTTTTAAGTGATTTAAGTGAGAACTTGTCGCATTCAAGGTATGGTCGTAGGTCATATGATCCATGTACAGATAGATAAATAGATGAAGAAACTTATTGTGTTGTATGTTTATAATGGTGGGGGTGCTGTCAGGATAACCGAGAGGAAAGCTCAGAGACGTGTGCTGAGATTTATGGCATTAAGATGTACATGATGTACTTTCCGGGTAAGTGCGTATGTTTTTATTCTTCTATTAATGTGTTAAGGGGTTGTGGCCATGGTACTAATGAGGCTTGGAAACCGACATTCCGCGGCCACTTCTATTTTACATTGTTTTAATCCTTTTAAATCCTATTTATGTGTGTATTTTTATATTGTCTCGTTATATTCCCCTGTGTTTCCTTTATCTTGTCTTAATGCCTTTATGTCCTTATGTAAAGCACTTTGAACTGCATGTTGTTGAAAGGTGCTATATGAATAGATTTGCCTTGCCTTGCTTTACTTCACAATCGAATGCAATCCAATGCAACTGTTCTTCCATGAATTTTAAAATGCTCATAATGTTCAGTGTGTTTTGACACTGTCATAAAGGTGTTAATTACATTATATGTTTCAACATTGATGTCACACTTAAAGGTGGTGTTGTACTGGACTGCACTACATCCTGAGGTGTTTCTAGTTTTGTGTCCTCTAGTTTTATTAATAATATTACACATGAGTGGGGCAGAATATTAGAAACGCCTGTCAACATAATGCAGTCCAGTACAACATCCCCTTTAACTATGACCTCGATGCTGAAACGTATAATTTAATTAACACATCTCTGACAGAAACAAAGCTATCACAGAGAATGCTGATGCATTGTAAACTGACTTGGCATTTAAGGCGTAACTCCCAGTTGAGTGGTGTGATCATTGCAGTGATTTTTTTGATTTTCACTAGGTTGCATAACAAATTGTGTAGTATTTTGGCCTGGGCGTTTGTGAAGCTCGGCAGTGTGAAATTCTTCTTTTTAATCTTGGGTGACATTTTTTGTAAATGAAACTTGTCTACAAATGCAGCAGAGCGGGCGACCTTATGCAGCAATTTTGGGGGAATCGATTATGCGAATGACCAGATCTCACAAACGTACGCCTCGCTCATGAACGGGGCATCCATCGAGTTAAAACGAGGGATTCACAACGAGGGATGTTTGTACACTCGTACAAACAAACCTGATGGAAAAATGTAAGAGATATTTAGTATAAGAATACAAAAATGTTCTTGCATGGGACTCAGTGTCTCTTACAAAAGAAATCTGAATCTAAAATGACCAACATTTCCTCCCAAGTCACTGTTCAAACATCCACCGTGAGCTTGGGGAACTTCAAAGATTTGGGGATGCTTCAGCAAAACCAGCTAGTGCATCTTCAACATGTAGTAAAGTGTTTTTAGGACACCTTTATCCCTTCACTTCATTGGGTTCATAATGAGCATTCCCTACAAAGAATTTTTCTAAAAGGTAAGTCATTTAATGACAGCATGACCTCAGCATGACATTTAGACATTCTGAGTGTGGGGATGAGTCCGTGTCAAACCAGGAAGCTGTGGAGCTTTATGTACATGGTCCACTCTGAAGACAAGCCACAACATAGAACTAACTGACACAGCTTCACATGAACACGACTGAGACCCACTGACCAACCACAGAACTGTAAACAGGCGCAGCACTGAACCATGGGAGAGCGCACGGCGGGCAGAGGGGAGGGGGTGTCTGACAATCAAAAAGAAAGCAAGTCAACAAACAGAAGACGAACTGAAAGGATCACCCCAAAAACGAAAAACGACAGCGATGCAGAACCACGACAGAGAGAGACAGGAGGAGGAAG
The DNA here is from genome assembly GCA_011952105.1 of Coreoperca whiteheadi. Lineage (NCBI taxonomy): Eukaryota > Metazoa > Chordata > Actinopteri > Centrarchiformes > Sinipercidae > Coreoperca > Coreoperca whiteheadi. The sequence goes on from CM022473.1 coordinate 27,016,156, forward strand.
AGGAGGCTGCAGAGCTGTGGAGGCTGCAGGAGACTTCAGCAAGACATAAAAATAACAGAGGGAGAGAGTCAAACAGTGATTACAAGACAACATGAAGTCCTGAGCAACACCCTGCAAGGAGGCAACAGTGAGAGAAATGACAGGAATCAAAGGCAAAAAGAAAAGAAACACAAACAGAAAAGACGACAGCCCACAGCCCACTAATACTGCAAGGGTGCAACTCCCACACACACACTGACAGCCTCGTTTCAGCCAAAGAACATCCCGGCACTGTTTGGATCAGTTGGTTTTTCCTCAACAGTGTCAACAGAAAGTCACTATCATGATGGGAAAACTGTGTGATGGGAAAACTGAACATGCAGCATTTTAAATCCTCCACAAATTCTCAAATACAACGAGGCCTTAACTTTGTTTGTTTTTTATCGACAAAATTCAACACTTCCTGCACGGATGTTTCACATCCCAGCAGCTCGAAAGACAAACCCCCCCCCCCAACTCCGGTAGGATTTTAATGTAAAACATCTGCAGAAGTGTTGCGATTCATTGATGTTAATTTAACATCAATTGAAAAAACAACAAAGCAAAGTGGAGGTGACTGAGTGAATGAAAACAGTGAGTGGAGAAAGTGAGAGCAGCAGAGTAATGAGTATGACATGACTAATTCCATCAGCACAACAGTGCATTACAGGACTCTGCTGCACTCACTTTCTCTCTCTTTAACATAAATACTGTTATTCACTCATTTCCCCCCCCCATGTTGCTTCTATTTTGCTGTTTTTTCTGACGCTGTTGAGTTCCTGACAATTAAACTTCCTGCACAGATGTTTCACTTTAAGAGGCATAATTTCCCATAGAGCTTAAACGATTAGTCGATTAGTCAACTAGCCCATTTACAGAAAATTAATTGGCAGCTTTCTGCTTTTATGCACCACATATCTCCCAGAAAACGGCAGGTCTGCCGCAACTCTCAGTTGTTTTAAATCAAAGCTGAGGACATTTCTGTTTGCCGCTGCCTTTTATTAAATCAATTTTGATTCATTTCTTAAACTGCACTGTAACTTTCTATCGCCTGTTTTACCTTATTTTTATTTTCTATTGAACTTTTTTTATTGTATTTAAATGCCTTTTTATATTGCCTTATGTTGCTTTCACATTTCGTCTAGATGCCTTTAATGTTTTATGTAAAGCCCTCTGAATTGCCTTGTTGTTGAAATGTGCTATACAAATAAAAATACCTTGCGATGCATATTTTGATAACTGATTAATTGTTAAAAGTCCTATTTCAAGCAAAAATGCCAAACATTAGTTCCTGCTTCTCATTTATGTGACAGTAAACTGAATTTCTTTGGGTTCTAGATTGTTAGCCGGAAGAAACCAACTATTTTCAGATGTCAAATTGGGCTTTAGGAAAGTATGATGGGCAGATTAATCTTCAAAAATACTATATCTTTAGTTGACTTTTATAGTGAAACATCTGCAGGAAGTGTTGACATTCATTGAAAGTAGCTTTACAGTGATAGCAAAAACAGCTTAGTAGAAGCTAGAAGGTATCAGAAAAGTATCCATTACCTTGTGGTGTGTAAAGGGGCATTAATGTATATTTTATTGGCCACTAGGGGGCAGAAAAACTCCACCATAAACTGACAGATACACAATCCTGAGACATTATAAAGTGCAAACAGCTGCCTACTTCTACATCCGGCCGACGCAAAGAAACATCATCATCCCATTTGAGTCGTGTGAAAACAGCTGGCTGCTGCTGGTGGAAACGTGGTTGATGAGAGCGCTGGAACTAAAACTTTAACGTAAATGTGCAGTGAAACCAAAACTAGGAGCTAAAAGAGGCTCAATAAGCTCATTAGAGCTGCAGAGTTGGTGAGAATTCTCTGTGGGCGCGAAACTCTAAAGCTACAAAGCAGTCCATGGCGATTGAAGGCGTTTCGGTTTGTTCTTTATGTGTTTTTAGTGGAGGTCATCCGTGACTGCTGCTCTGTGAATTATGTCTGTGCGCAAAAGTTTGATGAGCTTCCAAGAGCAAGGAGTGTGTGTTGTGTGTGTGTGTGTGTGTGTGTGTGTGTGTGTGTGTGTACATCAAGAAGCATTCTGTCTGCAGCAGATGCTCAAACCATGGGAGGTCATAAGGAGGGGAGCTCTCTGTGTGTATGTGTATGTGTGTGTGCGCGATGTGTGTATGTGTGTTGTGACAGCTTGCAGAGGAAGTTGGACATGTGTTGGATCACACGGGACATGGAGGACGGTTGGCTGGTCGAGTTTGGAGGTTGGCGCACTGACGTCATCAACACAAACACACAGTCATCAAATCCATTAAATATTAAATATTTCACGGCACCGAGGGAGCGCTTGATTTCGACACACAGCGTCACAAGGATACCTTAGAGGTCATGTTGGCGTGACCCTCACTGGTGGAGTATTTGTGACATTTTGAGGGCAGAAAAATAACTTTTGCAACCACATACATGATATTTTGTTGAGAAATCATTATCACCCAAAGAATAATTTAATTTGAGAAAAGAAAATTTTGCTTTGCACTCAATAAATATATTTTATGTTAGATATTATCAACTTAAGCGCACAATGATAACCTCTTTCACGCAATTTTACTAATTTGCTCTCTCTCTCAATCTCCCTGCACGCTCGCTCGGTCTAAGCAGTTTATACAGTTTTGCTTGTTTTTTTAACCTTCATTAAATTCTGCCTGGAAGTTAATGTGTATTTTATTAGCTTGGTAGGGAGCTAACTCACTTTTTCCAGATTAACAGCATTTAATTAAACTAGTTGGCTAACCGGTTACACAGCTATGGAATTATAATCAGTGAAGTAGTTCCTTTAAAAACCTGAACTGAACAGTGCCTGAAATGCTTTAACTCAGTAGCACAAAATGTAAAGTGTGGAGCCCTTGAGTGTAATATTTATATAGATAGCTGACTTACTACATACTATTAACCACTTTAGGGCTGCAACTAACGATTATTTTCACTATCAATTAGTCTGACTCATTAAGTCTACAAAATGTCAGAAAAGTCCAACATGATTATTAACATTGCTTGTTTTGTCCGACCAATAATCAGTAACAGTTACCATCATAGAAGACTAAGAAAGCCAGCCAATATTCACATTTGAGGAGCTGAAACCAATTTAAGTTTTGTCATATTAGCTTTAAAATGAGTTTTACAATTAACTGATCATGAAAATAGCTTCCGATTAATTTTCGATCCACCGACTGTCGATTGATCGACAATTCGTTTCACCCTAAACCACCTTTTAAAATTCAATGTAGCACAGCAAAACCATTTATCTGAAATTCACAGTTAAAGTTCACATTTTTTTAATGGAACTCCATTAACGATAAAAGTGCCTTGGCTGTGTAGCTGGCAATCATCAAGTTAGCCAAGTAGCTTAGTTGGAGAGCAAATGACTAAAAGTGACTGGGAGAGATTATTTTTTTCCCGCCACTGTGGATACTGTAATAGCAAACACATACATTTTGTGAGATCATTTTTCATATGTTTATTGATGATAATTTCTTACAATGCACTGTAATTTTTACTCCCCTGTTATAGCTTGTTTTCATTTTCTATTTAACTCTTAAAATGTCTTTTATATTGCACTATGTTGCTTATATGTTTTATGTAAGCACCTTTTTGTTGAGATGTGCTATACAAATAAACTTGCCTTGCCTTTTTGTTCTCCCAAAATAAATGGATTCTTTGAGTGATCATTTCTCTACAAAAGATCATTCATGTAGTTGAAAAACCTCTTTTTCTGTGTTCGCTCCCAGAATTTGAGGCAGAAATATAAGTCCATAGTCACGCTATGACAGTTACCATGACAACTGTGGACGCTGTGATTGGCTGTCAAAGACTTGAAGGTTGAGAGTTGCACCCTTTTACAGGTAAAGCAAGGCGAGAGAACGTCCCCCTTTATACAGCAGAGAGAGAGAGAGGGAGAGAGAGAGAGAGAGAGAGAGATGGACTGGACACTCCCCTCCTGCTGCTGGGTGGAGGGTGAGGAGGGGTGAGTAACAGGGAGGATGGAGGGACAGAGAGGGACAGATGGATGAATGGAGGGGTTACCTTTGTTGCGATTTTCGGGGGGTCCTTGTTTTTTACCTGTTCGGACAGAGAGAGAGGGCGGAATGCTGATAAGATGGCTCAAAGGAAAAATAAGATCAAATCAAACTGAGGGAGAACACAAAGTTCAAACTGATAGAAACCCACAGGTGTGTGTGAGTCGTGTGTGTGTTGTGGGCAGGAATGGACCAATCAGAGAAGAGAGACGCACGACTTCCTGCTGTGGAGAACCAACAGCCACAATGTCTGACAACAGACTTAATCAGTATATTGGTATCTCATTAATAAATAAAAAAATTAAATAAAAATGTAGCGTTCAATTCAGAAATTCAATTGAATGTTAAACAATTATGCCTTAAACAAACAGACATTATTGGTTTGATATATCATAATATTCTGAATACATGTGGACAATCAGTTTTTTTTTTGTTTTTGTTTTTTTTTTTAAATACTAGCTTATTGATTTTATGGTATATTGGTTATGTTCAAGTTAAAGCTAGAGTCATGTACATATTGGTGTACATACTGTATTTTATTGTTCATTTATAGATTCATTCATCGTCATGATTCAGAATCAGCTTTATTGGCCAGGTGTGTGTTCACATACAAGGAATTTGACTCCAGTTTTTCGTTGCGGTCTATGTACATACACAGAAATAGACATAAGTGTGGCAAAGAACAGGGACAATAATTGATCTGTATGCACTTTACTACTGTTTGTACTTTCTGGTTAGATGTTAAACTGCATTTCATTATACTGGTGCCTCATCTGTGCAATGACAAAAAATGTTAAATCTAATCATAACTTGAGTTGAATTGAATTGATCCATCAGTTCATTTCAACATACTCACATTTTTCAAATCAGGTTAAGGGGTGATTGTCGCAGCCCAAAATGATTTAGCAGCTTTAAGTGTTCTAAAAAATCAGTATCAGCAAACTGTTTGCCACATGGGGGCTTTTCACACTGCATAGTCTTAGCCCAGGGTTAAGAGTTGACCCTGGAACAACTTATCCCCTTTTCACACACACATCGTTAATCCAGGGCTATATGATTCACACTGCACTTCTACTAGCCCTGAGCTAAATCACCTATGGAACACGTTATTAATGTGTACATTCTGTTTACTTTAGCCCGTTTCACACTGGCACCTTTTAGCCCCGTGTTAAGTCGATTTTCTGGGGATAACCCTGCAAACTTGGGCTAACCCTGCTCCGGAGCAGGGCCAGCAAGCCCTAGGCTAAAGTCGGGGTTAGCCCACTTTGGAATGTGCCAGGATTGTGCCAGTGTGAAAGCTTTCTTAGTTACATGTGGAGGAGGGTGCTGATTGGTCAACTTTGCAATTATTCTTCCCACTTCAACACTTATTGTGAAAATACTAGACAAACTACGCGTCCTCTCAAACAATGCGTGGACTGATTCAGGTTGTGTTACTTGTTGCAGGGACTAGGTTTCCTTTCTTCACTGCAGATACCTGAACTCTGGGCTTGGCTGTTTGCATATGCACATGTGAATCTTAACGTCTGTTGTTGATCCTCGTCAGCTGTCATGCTTTGATCAGATATGTGACAGTATGTGACAGGTGCTGATCAGGTGCATTTTCCTCCTCAGGGACGTTAACTTCCTGTCACCCTAATATGGAGCACTCTGCTTTTATTGTGAAAGAAGGTGTGGCAAGGTCAAAGCCAACATGAACACACACACACACACACAGCTCTTTGTTATTCAGCTGGTGGTTTGTGATTGATGGCAGAGACTGAACTGCTGCAAGTGTGTGTGTGTGTGCGTGTGTGTGTGTGTGTGTGTGTGTGTGTCTGTGTTTGCACATACTGGAGACTTTTATACTTGTAAGATAACCAATGGGTGTGCCTTTACATAAATGCATGACTGTGTGTATTGTGTGTGTACAGCTGGTTGATTCAGCCATTTGTGACAGTTAAGTCTGCTGTGTGTCTGCTGTTACAAGAACACAAGAGACACACAACAGTGCTTGTACTTCTATCTTTGTGAGGACCCATTAATGTTTCAAACCTGGTATGTGTGGCCAATTTTAAAGTAAGGGCATTTTTGGAAAGTGAGGACATTTTGTCCAGTCTTCACTTTTTTAAAGGGCTTTCTGAGGCTTCAGACATGGTTTTAGGATTAAGGTTAGAATCAGGTATAGATTAGGGTTACGATTAGGGGCTAGGGAATCTAGTTTGTCAATGAGAGCCCTCACAAGAGTAGAAATACAGACACATGTATGAGATGAATCTAAACGCTCTCTTCTTCTGCTCATTATCTGTTTAATTTCAGTTGAATCTGAAAATTTGTCTTGTGGTTCTCCTCATTAGGAATTCATTATTGAGTTTGTTTTTAAAATCAATGACTGGAGGCCAAAATGTAAACCTGAGCATCTCTCTCCGCTGAGTTGGTAGATTCAGCCAGTTCACAATGAATGCCTGACAAACTCAAAGTTTAGCCAATAAAACAAATGATCAGACAAAAACAAACTAAAGAAAAAGACATGAGTAAAAAGGGGGTTAGCATGATCACAAGCAAATCAAAAGCAATAGAGACCGACTGCAGAAGCCTGCTGGTTTACATCAAACTGCTCTGTGATTGTACGAGGATCATCTGGTCTTTGGCTTTTGAAGGGTTCCACTTCGAAAAGCAACTGCATGTACACAGAGGAAGGTACGTTTCGCATTACTGTCAAACCAATGCCACAGTACAGTTGGCCATAAACTACCATGAATAAATGAGACCACGATGTAGTGTTTATTCAGGTGACCAACCAAACCGATTTTTTATATTTTGATGGATTATTTTGTCCATTTTAAGGTCTGTGTGGAAATGCATAGTGTTGAGTGACTGAAATAACCACAATGAAACACTCATTTGCAGGTGTACAACAAAAAATTTAAAATATTGCTGTTGCTTCCCATCTAGTAATGATTCAGTTTACAATAACAGTGGCAGATTAACCATTAAAATCATTAGTAATTTTTTAAACAATAGGTCCTCATTTTTATCCAACAATTTTGCTGACATAATAAAATCATACACATTTTATCAGCTCTAGCTACCTAGCTAACTAATGTTGACTCCAGTCGACTTTTATTTAATGTGTCCAACTTATTCTTTAAAAATGACAACCCTGTAAAAGGCTCCTAAATATGCATTTAATGGCCACATAAATAGTAGCATTACGTAATGATGGAAAACAGACTGAGGCTAAAGCTAACAGGTCCCAGGTACAAATTCAGCATCCTCAGCAGTTGATGATCCACATAGAAGATATGGAAATAACTGAGCAACAGTTTTCTTGTATTCCAGGGAAGAGCCCTTTATCCCTTGTGTTAAAGTACAGTTTAACAAGAAAAAAAGTTATGATCAGATATATTCCTTTCAGGAACAGCCTTGATTACAACTGTAGATAGTAGAAGCTAGTTAGCCAGGCATGCTAACGTTAGATGCTTATATGACATCAATCTTCAAACCCAAAAAAAGAGTATATCTCTTACTACAACCCCATGTACACCACTTCAACATGTGGAGAACTCGAAACACTGACAGGACAGCCATGCCTCGTTATGGTTGCTTAGTTTTGATTGGACAATCACTGTTAAGGGGAGGGGTTTGGTGAACAGTGAATTAGAAGTAAACTTGTGAGCTTGTTTCTGTTGTACACATCCCTTTTGGTCAGATGCTTAAATCTCAGTCAGTTGCGTTTAGTTGTTCAACAGATATGATCACTACAGGTGAACTCAACCATGGTCTCATTTATTCACTGATGACGCTTTTGTGATCAGACTGAAGCTCACTAATGTTAAAGTATTATAGTTAGACCCTTCCAACAGCTCTGCTGTTGTCAGCTCAGACTGGATGAACCCTACCTGCTGACAGAGTCGGCTTGTAGGACAGGGGAAACTTCAAATCAACACCAGTTGATAAAAACGTGCAAATATTTCCAATCTGCACTGTTCAAACAGTAGAGTAGAAATATTCAGAAGCTGACACAATGATGGTCGCCTTTCTAGCCAAACTTTCCTTCCACCACTTCACACACAGTGTCCTCGTATGACCTTCAACACTTCAACATGAGCTGGGTTTTTTGAGTCATGTGTGACAGTTTTTGACTCGTGTCTTACTTTTCTTGACCTTCTTCTCTTCGTCGTTCTCGCTGGCGCCCAGCAGAGTAAAGATGATGCCGGTTTGAGAGTTGAGGCCGACGGCTGACACCACCATCCTGCCTGATCCTTCCATTACATGGGTCCCTGAAGAAAGATTCAAAAAGCTAGGAGTCACAACTGGAACTTGGTTTTTAACTGTCACTGTGTTACTGTTACTTTATCATTATATCTGTCTAATTTTCTCTTCAGCTGTATCATTAAATACTGTTAGCATTGTTCTTGTGTTGTTACAGTTTGCTGTTATTATCAACTTGTGGAGTTCCACAAGGATAAATCTTGGAGCCACTACTTTTAAAATCTTTCTGTTTGTTAACTCTTTTGATGGTGGCATTAGGAAACATGGCATATCTTTCTATGCTGATGACACACAGCTTTATTTAGCCGAGTCTTCTGATTTCACAGGATCAATTGTTGCTCTTTTTAGATATACGTTTTAGATATAAGTGCCTAGATGTCACAAAACATTTTACAGCTCCCGAGGCTCAAAGAGAGAAACTAGGGTTGCCAACTTTCATGCTTTTGGTGTGAGACACCTGCTTTAAGATTCTGTCGCACACGCTCCAAACGAATTACAAACGACACTAAGTGATTTTACACTGACATTTAACAGTTGATATGATTTGATATATTTTTTTCCATATGCATTGGTAATGCATTAGCAATTGCTTTACTGTTTATATGAAACAGGGTTCTCTGTGCATCTTTAAGCAATATGCATGGATTCTTTATTGCACTTGTCTTATTATTATCTTGTCAGTTACCAGTAGAGCACTCTGCTCTAACCTGTATGACTATACAAATTACACTTGATCGACTGATTTGATTGATCGTGTGTCCTGAGAGCTGGTCTGGTCTGATATGAATATAATGCACATTGATTAATTATGCGGTCTGATTCAACATCTTACTTCAGAGGATTTTCCTTCCAGACAAGAATCAAGCAGAAACACTGAATGTGATTGTTTAAGGGTAGTGAATATCAGCAGAATCACTTCAAAGATGAATCATCAGTGTTGGTCCATGTCTTTAGACTGTGAGCAGGGACTCACCGGACAGTAGCATGGGGTCCTTCTCCAGAGACTTGCGGACCTGATCGGACTCTCCGGTCAGAGAGCTCTCGTCAATCTTCAGGTCGTTGCCTTGGATCAGGATCCCGTCAGCAGGCAGCAGGTCACCTACAGGCACAGAGGTCAGAGGGTGCATTTCGTTTATTGCTCGAAAGAGCTTCTTGCTCTTTGCCGCAGTCCTCTCATACTCTCCCAAAGGCTGAACATCAAAACATTATATTAAACACTTCAACCAGTTCATATTGTTTAGCTCTCCTATTAATGCTAAAAGGTGATTTTATTGTAAAATAGAAAAAACTATTGGAATTGGAACTTAAACTGGCCACTCTGTAGTTGTTGTTGTTAAAAAACAGAGTATAACAAGAAATCAACAAGATCCAAGAAATCCACAGCACACTCATGTACCACCCAGTCAGTGATGTTTCAGACCAAAGTTTAACAAAAACATGAAGGAGGCAGCACATGTAAAAATCTTAGAGGTAACTTTTTAGCTTGTGTTTATGATGCATCACTTTCTGTGTATGTGAAGACTTCCCATCAATGATACACTATATGACCAGAAGGACAGCCCTGTCCACATACTTTAGTGTATTTTTGGGCTGACTCCATTTTTCCTGGTTTAGTCTCGGGCCCTTAGTTCCAGTGCTCCAGCATACAATTATATTAGTTCAACATGTTCCGGGGTTTTAGTACAACTCTAATGGCTTAAAAATATCTTTCATAAATGTGTAGAAACAATCAGAATGAACATTAAAAAGACAGAAAAGGGCAAAAAGGAGGGACCATCCAGTCATGTTTGAGTCTGTCTTTAAACTTGTGAGGCAGTTATTAACGTCACAGGTTTGATATTTCAGTCTGGTTTCTGTGGTCTCGTACCGTATTTGATCTGAGCGATGTCTCCTACCACGATCTCAGCCACAGGGATCTGGATGACCTGGCCTTTACGAATGACGGTGAACTTTTGTTCCTGCTCGATGCGACTTTGCAGCCCACGAAACTGCTTCTCCTTGGACCAATCGTTGAAAGCCGTCACTAAGACCACGATGATGACCGAGAACAGGATAGCGGCGCCCTCGATCCAGCCAGCCTGGGACTCGCCCTCGTCCTCAACGCCGCCTGCAACCTGACCACATGCTGCAAGAAGACGGGGACACGTTGAATTAAATTTAATTAAATATATCGAGTCCAAACAGGTTGGAGCAGCTCTGTCAAACTAAAACTGTACAACTAATTTACAGCTTTAAATAGTTTTCATTTTAATACTAGTTTTAGCAACTAGTTTTCAACACAAATGCTTCACTTTTCTTTTTTATAATCAATCCTTGGATCATTATTCTAATAATTTCCCTAGTTTTTGAACATCTTTGCACAGGGCCTTAAAAGGACTTTATAAATACTGAGGTCAAATTATATTGCTGATAGGTAAATGAATAATAAATTCTATATGAATAAATCAAAATAAATAAAACAAACCAAACAAATAACTAAAAAATAAAATAAATAAAAACTGATTGTTAAAATAAAATAATATAAAAGTAAGAAATTAGATTGCAAAATAATTACAGATTTCATTTATTCAGTTAAATGCTCATTTATATTGTCTGTAAAAAAAATTTCCCCAACATATAGGTCTAAGTGGTGTTTCCAGGAATTAAATTCTGGTGGAGAAATACTGAAACCTGGAATTATTTATCATGTTGTTGGCCTAATAGTGATCAAATTTAAATGTAGAGTCTAAAAATATTGGGATCATCTTAAAAAAAGTACCCAACAATTAATTGTAGAACCTAAACTCCCCCCAGACTGTACCGACCTTCACTGTCGCCCCCTGGTGGATGGTAGAAGGACAGGCCCAGCGAGATGATGGCAGCAATTTCCAGGATAATAAGCGTGACGTCCTGCAGAGCCTCCCACACCAGCTGCAGGAATGTCTTGGCCTTCTTTGGGGGGATGAAGTTCTGGCCATACGCAGCGTGACGTTTCTCCAAATCAACCGGGTTACCAGAGAGACCTGCAGACATGAACACAAGACATTAATATTCACGTCAATACAGAAAACTTAAAAAAAAAAAGGGAAATAACGGAAGTGTGTCTGTATTAATAAGCACTGTCTGTTGTAACGTTAAGGGCTGAAATCCAAAAGGTTGCCCTTTGTAGTCATTTTTACAGTTAATCCCCTCTTCTTATGAACTCAAGAATTACTTCTACCCCGAGACACACTAAATTCTTTCATCTTGGGTCCCGAGCTTTCATAAAATTGTAACATCATCACGTAGCAGCAGCAGATGTGGAGAACCATGATGTGACGTCATCCCTCATGTGTTCACACGTTCAAATGGATGTTCATGCACAATAGAGAGCCGTGTCAGGACGTCACTTCTGTAACTGAATGCAATATCTCATTCAGCATTTCTTTCGTCCGTCTTTCTGTAAAAATGAAGTGTGTTTCTGAGACGACAAATCGGCATCCATTACAGCGGTCTTACTCGTCTCTGTCCTGCTGTTATTAGAGACATGTCTGAGCTGGCTGCGACTGCATCTTTTATCTTCTCCCTAAAAATGCCCTTATTGAATCATTATCTGTAAGTCCTCTTTTTTATTACAGCTGTTTTGTGCTTGTTGACTTGTAATATGTGTGCTAACCAAGCTAGCCACTATACTAACACTTAGTATAGCATGGTTAGCACACATATAACACTTAGTATAGTGGCTAGCTTGGTTAGCAGTGAGCTGATCGTAGGAAAACTAAATTCTACCCATTTACAAGTTCCAGTTTCACTTCGGCTCTGTATTCTGCCACCAGCCGTTGGTTTCAGTTAAACATTATGTTGCTAGTAGCAACCACTACTGGCGCAGTTCCATAGCAGTTGGTGCTTAACCGACATTGTGTATATTTTTAGAATCCAGTTTCCTTGTTACTGTACTAACTCATTTTTACAATACCTTTGGTCTAACTCATGTTTATGGAATCTCATTGTTTTCTGATTTGCAGTCACTACCATTGAATTTGTCGTGAATGCTGTTTTCATAGTTTAGCAGTTGGCCAACTCCTGGCTTCATTGCAAGTGTGATTAGCTCGCAGTAAAGCTGTGCACCCACACGCAGAAGATGCACTACAGGTATGAAGAGTCAAGGTTTTCACAGATTTCTATTAACAGCAGTTTTCCAAGATGACCTACTTTGGTTGCCATGAAAGACTGCAGTATTTTCGAAAAACTGTATTTTTTTTGGCGAATCCCCAACACAGATTTGTTCCACCCAGACAAATTATGTATTTTTGTATTCATTATTTCCTCCTTTCTGTCTGGAGAATCGGTTAAAAAGGTCAGACTAATGGTTCGTTCAAGTGCAGCCACACAGATTGGAAAAATAAAATAACAGCTGTAAGTAGTTGTGCCATTTTCCAGGTTTCACTGATCCCTGCATGTTGTATCCAGCAGTGGTTCCCAACATTGTTTAGCTTGTGACCCTTTAAAACGACCCCTTGTCACCAGTTCCATTTTCTACTGGTTGTGATCAGTTTCTAGAAAATATATTTATTTTATCATTTTTGGAGGCTTGACAAGCTAAAATGATACCGTAATTCACAAGAAAAAGTAAATATAATTTATATATCAGAAGTATGTTTTCTGTCGGCTCCCCCTCCTGTCAATCATCCAACCCTTCAGGTTTAACCTGTGGCCCCTTGTGTGGAAGCACTGGTGTGTGTTGTCCGTGGTAGTGATAGTGATGAGTCCATGGCAGCCTGAACTGGCCTGAACTGACCTGAACCCCCCCCCCCCGCACACACAATCTGCTGCTCCACCAGGGCCAAAATGCTCCATGTCAACACACCACCACCTGATCAGACCGACCCCGCCTGGATCAGGTGGCTCACATGAAGGTACTGAAGACCTCCGTTATAAGAATCCAAAACATAAAAAAATAAGTAGAATAATATAAAGTAAAATTGAAAGATTAATCGATTATGGAAGTAACCCGTTAGTTGCAGCCCTGTACTCCGACGACCAACAATCCAACAGCAAGTGGAGTCACTGAGATTCATTAAACAAATGATTTATCCTGTTAATAAAGAACTCTGTCTGATGTTTCTCTCCGTGTCCCTCTGCAGAAAGATCTGTTACAATCCTCGGCTCTCTGCAGACCAAACAATATCTGTGAGTTATTGATTCCAGAGCTGTGACTGTCATTTTCCAGCAGTGACTCACATTTAACTGCTCATTCATTCTCCATATAAAGACCATAAAAGCAAAGGGATTTCTCAGTCGACGCTTACAAGGGGGCACCAGCAGGAGGGCTTCATCTTTAGAGCTCTTCACTTTTGGTTTTAGTCAAAACAAAAAAATAAACTGGGCGAAAATCAGATTTTAAAAGCACAATTTGCAGTTTATTTATTAAACTATCAATTAAAGAAGGGTATTTAGCAGCTTGCGTTTATCTTCACTTTCTAACAGCGGAGGATTTTCTGAGCTGAGCTCGTCACCACAGAACCTCACTGACTTTAACTTCAGTAAACAGTGTTTATTTGCAGCAACCTCTGGGACTGCACAGGGACTGAATGAAAACTAGTTCAACTGATCTGCTTCTTTTGAATACGCTCTCGGTATCTTTCACTACTGCACGGCTGTGTGGGCAGCAACACGGCTGCTGTGGATTCTTGGTGCAATTGGGAGATGTGCAGTGGGAACGTGATCTGAATGTCAACAGACCGCAGTGCCAGGATCCCTCATGAAGGAGGACTCAGCATGAACGTGAGCTCAGACATGTCCCTGCCTTCATATGTTTCTTGGCCTCTTATTCGTTCTCTGATGATTCTCTCCAGACCAGCGGAGGAATGTAACGAAGTACATTTTACCTCAACTTAACTGTACTTACTGTACTTAACAAATTTGAGTTACTTGTGCTTTACTTGAGTCTTCTCTTTCCATGCCGCTTTCTACCTCTACTCCACTGCATCTCAGAAGGAAAGAGGATACTTTTTACTTCACTGCATTTATCGGACAGCTTTAGTTAACTTTCGCTTTAGTTACAAATCAAGACTTTTTTCACACAAAACACAATATTAAGAGTTTAGAAAACATGATGTTATAAATAAAACTACCCAGCAATTTATAAAAGTACAGCTGAAACGATTAGTCAAAAAACTAATTGGCACTATTTTGATCGCTTAAGTCATTCATTCCAGCTTCACAAATGTGAAGATTTGCAGTTTTTCCTTCTAATTAATTTAATTATTGCTAGGAACTGTTAATAATGTTGAGGTATGGACTGTTGGTTGGACAAAACAAGTGAAAAACATGGTGACATGACGTGAGGTGTGGTGTTATGAAACAAGGAGGTAAGGCGAGAGGAGAGGAGATAAAACCAAAATGAGGTGAGGCGATTTTTGGTGAGATGAGGTGAAGTGATATTACAGGAGAGGAGATATATATCGATGTGAGATGTAAATAAAAAGCTTTTAAAATTAAAATTATAAGCTACAGTATTAACACAGTACTCCACCATAGACCAGTGTACATGAACATACTTCTGTGTAAAGGCAGCAGCTTCCTATCACGTCTGACTGACATATCTGCGGTGTGAGCTGGTGCACAAACAGAGATTTTAAAAATACACTGGTTGTCAAAATCATCATCAGCAAGGTTTCCTCACACTGTGGTTTAGTTCAAAGTTTGGTTTGATCCTTTTGAAGCCAGTGATTGATGCTGAAAGCTCCTGTCGAGCTAAAATAAAGAAAAACAGAATCACGGTTTTTTGTTTTTTATGGTTTAATGTTGTGATTGTGACGGCGGGTTTCATCTGGTGCCAGCCGTCGGTTCGCTGTGTTGGTGAACGTCCCCGTGGAGATGCAGATTAAAGCTCTGAGATGATGCTCCACTAACAGCAGAGCAGTCTGCTGCACACTCGCCTGTCACAGATGTTTATGAATTTCAGCTTTCAGCAGAAATGGACTTCATCGGTCAAAAAAAGAGGTCTCTTTACCACACACAGTTTTCACTTTTGCTCACTCTCCCTCTGGCAGATGAAACGACAGCAGCAGGAATTAATGTCCAGTCTCATTGTTCAGAATTTTGTCCACTACAAAGACAGAGGACTGTTTTTCCTTCTCTCTCCTCCATGTTGTCAGAACTGCTTCCCATTTCCTTAATCATCTCTGCGGTTCATCCACCAGTTTTGTCTTTGCCTCCATCTTTCCTATCATCATCATCATGTGGTGCTTTATTCTTCCGCTGCTGTCCCACAGCTGGACTGACAGAAACAAGAGATACTAATGTCACGCTTCAGCTGTAGCCGACCAATTTCAAGTACCAAAACCAAGAGTATCAATTGCATATATAATCAATGCAAAGATGCAAGTGGACGCGAACAATTGCAAGTTTGCCCGCGGCAGAAAAGTGGTGGGGGACATGAGGGCTCAGATGAAAAAATGTTTTTTTAAACGGCCTTCATATGCACTTTTAGGAAATGTAATAGGAGGATCAGTATGAGGTCAGAGTAGATCATTATGGCAGGTCTGCAAAAAGAAAGTGCGTAACGGAATATCAAAAGGGCATCGAGGCTACTACAGAGTCAACGAAATGAAAATAGTCAGCATAAAATGCACGCCGACCACAAGTCATCCATCACATCCGCAGCGGAAACCATGTCAATCAAACAATGCATAAATCACATCTACTGTAGGAAGCACCAGTGCGTGTCACTCAGCCCAGTGATCATATCCAATATCACCGCCCTAAAATCTTGCTAAATAGAAACTGAAGAAATAACGTTAACGTCAGATAAGGATAATAAATCAGCTGTATGTTTAGATGTTTAACTGCCTTGTTTTTTCGTTGCTGCATACTTTAATGTTCAAGAAACAGAGAGTTGAAAAGAGTTCATGAGTGCAACTCGATGTGAGAACATGAATTAAACTGGAGCAGGGATTAGATGATCACTATTTATCAATGTCAAAACAAACTCAAATCATTGAGTTAATTTTTTTTTTAGTCATTCTTTTAACAAATGACGCTTTTAAAAAGTGGTGGGGGCACGTACCCAGTGTAAATGACGCCTATGGGCGAAGTTGCATCCTTCAAAAATAATGCATCTTCGCCTTAATGCGTGATGGCAAACAGGGAGAGGACCCAAGCGCAGACTGAGGAGGCGGACAGATGACTTCAATGGAGATTTTACTGTCTTACTGGGTGGTAGACAGGAGGTAAACATGTAACAGGCAGGCATAAATCCGAACGAACAGGCAGATTGAACCAGCACAGAAACTGGGTGTATGAACTAACAAAGGCCAAGGCAAACAAACAGACTTAAATACACCCAGGAAGTGGAGCCAATGAGACACAGGTGCAGCTAATCAACCGAGGTGAAAACAATCAACGCGATCAAGGAAGGGAAGCAAAACTAGCAGACACATGAGGGAGGGAGAGAATTACCAAAATAAAACAGAAAATAACTAAACACAAACCCCATACCATTACACTCACAGTATTAACTGTGGTATTAACATGCCGTGTCACCACACGTCAAAGAAATGAGAAAGTGGCATTATTTGGTACCTGCCCATTGTATTAACATTTTAATAATCTTGTTGCCACCTTGCAGCATTTTGTTCTTTTCATGATCGGGTTTATCGGCCCGCGTTTCCTTTGTGCTTCCTTACTTAATCCCCTGCCACTCTTATTTAAAGTCTTTTTCCATTTATGATGCACAAGCCAACTTGGACTTTTTTTCGTTACTGTTTTATCTCTACCCTCTGCCATGTGCGCATTGCCAAGAGATCGGGCAAATGGCAAATTATGTTCACACCTGACAATTCGCATAGAAAAATATCTGAAGTCCAGGGGCCACATGTATCAATACATAGGCACCAGAGCCATGCATACACCTAGCCCTGTTTGTGCCTCTCATGTATTACCATAACATTTGAGCTTCACCTTTTCCCTAAAGGAAATCACCAAAACTCATTTCCTCTGGATTATAAAAAGAAATTCGGTCATGGCAGCAAGATTATTAAAGCAAGTTCTTCATGTTTGTAGCCTCATCTGCCGTCCGACTGTGGCTTTCCTCACAGTATTAACTGTGCAGTAATGGCATAAATGTACCCAGACAACTAAATGCAACCTTTTTAATTAACTACATAAAGACAATATAGTCAACAGAAACTATAATGGAAACCTGTTTTCTTGTACTCCAACTAACTGTAGACATCGCATTAACTGCACAAATATAACTGTTTTCTAAAATTACTTTTTGCACATCATATACACACACTGACCGGAGCCTCCGAAAATGTAATTAAATCTGCCTTTAATAGCAAGCTGATATGATTGGCCATTATTGAAGCTCACTGCAACTCCACCTCCTGCTGTCTGCAATATTTTTGGTGAACATCTCATTTTTAATAATAATAAAATGCAGTATGACTGTTTTCTTTTGTTGTTGTTGTTGTTGTTGTGGGAAACAGACAGAGGCATCTGGGCTGGCAAAAGATTGAACAGAGGAGTTTAATTTACAGGCTAACACAGAGCGTGCAGAATGATGACAGTGTCTTCGTTATCCATAGACTGGGGTCAACAGGCGACAGACCTGCCTTTGATACAGACACTCACATCCTCTGCTGCAGAATGACGTAATGACTGAGCCTCATAGGGTGTACCCCGCCTCCGCCCAATGTCAGCTGGGACTGACTCTATCTGCCCCACGACCCCCAAGGATAAACGGGTATAGCTAATGGATGGATGGATTTGTATTTCTCAGCTATTTTCAGAGAGAATTTCAGAGGGTGAACAGATCATTTAAGTTTACTATAGGTGATGTGACAGAGTGAGAAGCCTGAACCAAAGAAAGGAGAGGGAAAAAAACGAAAGTCCGACATGAAGAGGGTTACATACATGTCTTGGTGTCTTTCTCCCTCTTGCTGATCGCTCAAAGGAGCATTCTGCTTCAACTGGCAAAGACATGGATGACCAGAGGCTGTGTGTGTGTGCGTGTGTGTGTGTGTGTGTGTGTGTGTGCGTGTGTGTGTGTGTGTGTATGGGTTAGTTACAGTGAATGAGACAGTCAGGTCACGCAGCTCAAGCTGAATCTCAGATTGGTTGCTGACTTCTCACACCATAGAGCTCAAAAAGAGATCTGACATGCCAGCAGGCTGAGAAACCTCTGAACCTTCATACGATACTAGTGTGTGTATGTGTGTGTGTGTGTGTGTGTGTGTGCGCGTGTGTGCGCGCGTGATTTATAGCTCAGATTTAACCCTGACTGATGATTACTCGTTTGCTAAGTACATATCTTCAAGAACGCTTTATTAGAAAAAAATGATCATCAGTCATCATTATCAGATTGTTTTAACTCTCAGATATTGATGTTGGTATTGACCTCACAAATCCAGTATGACCGAGAGTGGTAATTGCAGCGGGGAGTTGAGGACAGTTCGCTACAATCACAAAACCCACATCACGTCTGTTGTTAGCGAATAGTGTCAGGCGCCGTTCTTCAAGCTGCTGCGTTGTCGTCTGGAAGGAGGAAACTCGCTGCAGCCCAAACTGACCAATCACAATTCTTGTGGTCACTGTGTAGTTACAGTTAGTGCTGAAAGAACAAGTTGATGGGCATGATATTTAACATTTTATAGACTAAACTAGAGGTTGCCAAACATTTTTGTCAAACGTGTAATTTAATTAGTGAAATATCTGTGTGGACGGGCTTCAAAGTGTTCACTTCAGCTCCAACAGCCACACAGGCAGTTAACCAGCTGGGCACCGACGTTAGCTTACTCCCATCTGGAATCAGAGAACTCCCCGCATGACTTAACGTACTGAGCTCTGAGGTCACAGGACTAACTGTAGCTGTGAGTTGTGACAGTCTGGTCAGTTTTGCCATCGCCACATTTGGACCCATGAAAGACAGCTAGGCTACTGCGAGTAGAACCCCCCCCTTTTTCATATTGCAGGAGTGTTGATATAAAAATCAACAAAAGGTAATGGTAATCATTCAGTGGAACACAAACGTAACCGCACGTTGGGTCCCAAATGTTGAAAATTGTAAATGGATCAGATGGAACCGACCTGATGTAGGCATGTTGAACAAAGGGGATTTACAGCATGACGTTCTCCAGTCTGTATTACAGGCGTAGTCGCCACAGATGCTGACAGTGAATCTCTTAGCAACGCTGGCTCTCGAATGTCACTCAGCAGCTGCAACGGGACCCGCCCCACAAAGAGGCCTGAAGCTTGGATGCCTTTTCCACAGTCATGCCCAAAAACTGCTTAATTCTCTTTTGAAAAATCTGCACAACGGCAGCAGCATCGTTATAGCTCATATTTACACAAAAAGTCAGGACAACTTGAAGCTCTGATCTCTTCAGTTTATATATTCGTGCTACCACTTGATATAAGTTGGACGTTTCAACCGTTTGCTCAATCCCTTTAAATCCACATCGCAGCAGGTGGTGTTCTGACTCAGGCTGGTGGAGACATGTCCTGTGCAGTCAGCCTGTTGTAGCTTGTAGTTTATTGGTTATTGTGACAATAAAAGTTCAGCCTGGCAACATTTTGTTACATTGTCCTAAACAAAAATGCGTGGCTATATAGTACATGTTTCTGTTTTTTTCCCCCAATTAGCTGATCCTGAGCTACTCCACAGTCTTCGCACGTACAACCTGGTAACTGCAGAAGAACCTCCTGGAATACAAGAACTTCTGGTTTGGGAATCAATGGACTGGATTATCACTAGTTGTGGCCCTGGTTACAGGTTTGAGGAGGTTCAATTGGTCACATCCAACACAGGAACTTAAACTTCATCTGTCCAATCAGTTTCATCTGATCACATGTTGTATGTATCTCTAATCTGAGGGACAAATATCTGTACATGAGAGATACAGCAAAACATCTCGGCAGGGTCCAATATGCATACAGCTGAACATCTGATCATCAGTTTCAGCTCCCAGTCCTGGATGTTTGTCTGAAGAAACTAACTCCTTTACATGAAGAAATAAAAGTGACACTACGGAGACAAAAAGCAATCGTCTGCTGTCTTCTTCTCACCTGAGCGGTGACAGAACACGCGGCTGTTCATTAGCATTTTCCTAAAATAGTAGTTTATTTTTAGGCCTGTATGTGTCTCTCTGTGAAGCTCTTTGAAACCCAGGTCCCGTTTAAATAAAGTTTACATCTGGCTGTGTGTCTCATGCTCAGAGGGCCGCGTGTCCTCTCAACATGAAATAAACTTGTAAAATGATGAGAAGGACGATCAATGACCTCCAAAGAGGCAGCAGACCGATTCATCAATACACATTAACCAGCGGGATGCACAGCTGCAGCTGAGCCTTGTGTGTGCGTTTTATAGGATGAGAGTGTGTGTGTGTGTGTGTGTGTGTGGTCAGGAGGAACTCGGGACAATGACCGTGTCCAATCAGAAGCTGATTCTACAGACCGAAAGCAAAAGCAGCTGAAGAGGAAACATGTCATTATCACAGCCAGAACAGCGCGCTGATACAGAGACACAGTTAAATATAACTGCGTGAAGTCGCTAACAGCTAACATAATGCTTCTGTTACCGAGCTAATCAGTTTAGCTAGCTGTGAACTGGCTATCTGACAGCAGAACAAGTTTTCTGTTGTGTTTTAGGATGTGCGAAACATGATTCATCTCAGCTTCAGCTCAGGACAGACACTCACTGGGCTTACATGGCCACAAGAAACCAGATCAATGTGAGAAATCAGGTCGACGTGAGAAACAGATAACGGCTGTGTGAAACAGGTTTCCCTTCTGTCACAGAGACACAGTAATGACTTGTCCTGGTTCTTTATAAGGCAAAAGACAACACTCATAATCATCAGTTAGAATCCTTTAAATTTTCATAATTTCAGTCCCCCATTTTTGATACTATTTATGGTCAACATAAAAGTCATTCAGTGTATTTACCTCTCCATTTAGGCAACTAGTTATCATTTTCAGTGAAGTCTGCCTTTTCTGCGCCAGATCCAAATGACCTCACATGGACTAGAGATTTACGGGGAAACAGAGCTGTGTTAAGGTACTGCTAATGAACACACACAATCTTTTGCTGATGTTGCCTCCCATTAAAAGCGGTGGACTGGCAAACCACTAAATCACTAAACAAGCATCTACAAAACAGGCAACAGACAATTCTGCAATTTTATGTCAGTAGATAATGTTTAATGATAATTTCTAATGATCCGCTGAGAGTGAGCTGTTCCATTAAGAGCTGCAGGTGACAGGCTCTACGGTGATTTTTGAGAACCAGCACACCTCCAACACATGATGAAGGTAAACAACCCTCTTTCACTGCATGAAATCAGGCCAACTAAAGGCCAAATGCTAATTACTGACTTCCTTTTTTTTTTTTTTAAATCACAACTAAGTGAGGCGATGAATCATCTCAATTCGGGGTTTGTTTGGCTGCACTGTAAACAGATACACCAGTTCTTCTTCCTCTTTTGCATTTCTGACAGAGTAGCTGTTTGCTGCCCCCAGTGGTCGATACATGATTTCTAACATAACTCTGGGACCCATTTTTGGGAGCCATTTTTTTTTCCCCACAGAGCTTTCAACCATTAGAACCGTTAAGAAGTCCTGAGTATGAAATCGTGACAACTTCTGAGCTCCACTGATGAAGACTGTGTAATACACTTGACAGCTCTAAACAAAACCTAGTTAGTGGATCTTGGGTTGGGACTGTTCTGTCAAATCAGAACCTCAATATCAGCCGATGCTGATGTGTCTGTGAAAAGCTAAAACTTTCTGATAATATTGGCCTCTCATTTGAATCTGGCTGCAATACAATAATATACAATATCTCAATATAAATGTACACTGTGACGCATAACCATAAATACAGATTTAAAGGGCCACTCCACAGATTTGGCATGTCAGTTTACTCGTCGTGGTTAGTTCTACTCAGCCTGTGAAAACAGTTGTGATGACATCATCAGGGTTATTTCTTCCTCCAGAGCCACAGAGGACGTTACACAACTGTTTTCACAGGCTGAGTAGAACTAACCACGACATCTCAGCTTGGGCTTTGTAGACTAAAAATGTATAACGGAAAGCCGGCCTCAAAAACCGGAGGTGTGGAGTGTGAAAGACGTGGCTGTGTACCAGGCAGGACAGGCGTAATGAAAGGCAGTAACCAGTTGCGTTATGGGAAATGTAGCGTCCAGTGGTTTTGGAGATTTCTCTGTGTCTCACAAGTACTATAAAATGTTAGCAAACACAGACAACTGATGCTGATGAAGGACATGATACTGAAGAGAAAAGGACCGGCAGCAAACTGTACCTGCGTTGAAACAGGACTGACACTAGTTAACTGTAACACTGAATCATTGTGTGCGTGTTTGCCCTCAATCTCACATTTAGCCCCCCTCCCCTTTTTTTTCTCCCTCCCTGCCTCCCGCTATGCAGTGAAAATATAATTACAGTTTCTTCATTAAAGTGAGTAATTTCTTGTGTGGAGGACGCGACTACAGCTGTCCTCTGATTACTAAATGGAACAGAGCAATGATCTATGGAGCCATTAGGGGAGCGGGCTGGAACTAATTTCAATCCTGGAATGGACCGATGGCTGCAAACGCACACACACACACACGCACACACAGAGAAGGATCAAAAGATGAGAGAGGGAGAGAGAAACAAAAAACAGCAGCATGTCGGCCATTTTCTGGCCTCACATGAAGCTCTGACTGAAATCCAAACTGATCATCTATCCCCACAACATACGGAGTGTGTCCATTTTTTATTTTTATTTTTTTACCAGAAATGTTGTCCGTTCGTTTGTATGAATTATCGCTGTTTAATGGCTCACACACTGTCACCTCCAGATATGTGTGTGTGTGTGTGTGTGTCTGTGTGTGTGTGTGTTAGGACTGTACCCAAATCAGACGTCTACTCTGATTTGCGAGTTTGGTAATTGTAATAGGTAGGAGACTTATTTTATCTTAGTAGATATTTCTTGTTTTTCTTAAAAAATAAAATAATAATAATAATAATAACCTTCATTTACTTAGCGCTTTTCACAGACAGCAGTCACAAAGTGCTTCACAATACAAGGCAGTAAAATTAGCCAGATAACAATACGTATTACAACAGAGTACAGTCAGTCATAACTGGATCCGTTCCACACTGGTGGAATGATCTGCCTGCTCCTACAAGATCCTGTAACCACCTTTACAAAGCACCTCAGCACGCATCTCTTCACGGATAAAAGCGTCTGCTAAATGACTAAATATAATGTAAATGTATAACACCCTTGAGCCTATTGGGGCTGGAATGCTTGTCTAAAAAAAGAGAGTCTTCATATAATGTCAATAATAAGCATTATTATTCATGCATTGTAATCAGTGCATCTTACCCAGAATCAGCTTAGGATGCAGCACTAGAGCTGGGAGTGTCGGAGTGTGTAGAGACCCATGTTTTCAGACCATGACCCAGCAGTTAGGCCATTTTGAGACTTGGCTTGTAAAGATTTGGAGACTGCCATGACATCATGCTGCTCTGTGTACAACGATGCAGCGAAATAATGTATGTATCAGGGGGCCCAGGGCAAACGTTTGCTGTCGTTCTCAAGTTAAGGAGTTAAAACTGGATTTTTATTAAACAAAGGTCATCGGTTGGAGTTGAGTCGGAGTTATATGGCATGCGGCTACCAAGGCGCTCCGCATTATGGACTCTTTTGTCTTACCTTCTATGGGTGATGTTTTCAGTCGGCGGCAGATGCCCTGGACGTCTCCGTATGTGTCCTGTATCTTGCTGACGGCCTCGGCGCTCCGCAGCTCCATCAGGTTCCTCAGATCTGCCACGGTCACCCCAAAGTCCCCGTCATGGTTGCCCTCTGCAACCGAATTCCCCGGAGGGTGGTCCGCCGTGTTGTTGGCCATGTTGGTCCTCTCCACAGCGGTGTTGTTGTTGTAGTTGTTGTTCCTCTGAGTGTGTCTCTTTGTTAAACTGATCTAAATGTCAGACCGGGTAGTCAGTTCACAGGAATTGTGGGTAGTGTAGTTCTCACAGGAGGCAGGTGGAGGAGATGAGGGCTGAGGTTAACTCTTGACCTGGACGTGCAAGCTCCTCTCGGGAAACAGGGCAGTGAACATGTTCTGTTGGCTTGTCGCTGCAGAGGAAACAGAAACAGAAAAAACAGGATTTTTATAAACCAGATGCAGGCAGGAAACAGTCTGAACACACAACAGTAGCACCAGAAGACAGATAAGTTTAGGACTCTGTTTGATTATTACTAATTAATAGCACAGAGACTAATTGGGCTAATTAGAGGAGAGTTTCTCATTTCAGATTATTAAAGGAGTCCGCTGAATCACTGAGGTCGTTATGATATAAACCGATTATCGGTGTGCGCTGCTCCTAATGGGGCGGCTGTGGCTTGGTGGCAGAACGGTCGCCTGCCAATCGGAAGGTCGGCGGTTCGATCCCCCAGCCGTGCGTCGAAGTATCCTTGAGCAAGATACTGAACCCGATAATGCTCCCGAAGCTGCGCCTTCGGTTTCTGAATGTTCCATGTAAGTCGCTTTGGATAAAAGCGTCTACTAAATGTAAATGTAATGTAAATGTCCTCTGGGACACGTAATTGGTTGGTAAATATCTGCTCTCCCTGAACCGTCTGCTCTGACTTCATGACTCTGATGGAAAAAGAACAGTATGTCTCTTCTCTCATTTATGGATAAGTCACATATCTTCCTTCACATCATAAAACCAGAGTGCATCACAGGAAAGTAAATCAGTACATCAGTTTTAATCTGTTTAATTTAAGTTTGAAGAATATATAAAACAAAACCATTTTGTCTGCCTGACGGTTCAGCATCCCTTCTACACCTGCGTAAATCTACACAGCTATACGGTGAGCTAAACACACTTCCAACACCGGCTGATGACAGGAGTTGGCCCTTCAGTTTATTACTGGAGCACTGCATAACAAATTCAAGTACACTGATTACAAATCAGAAAAAAGTTAAGATACCGTGACCGAGACCAAAGCTGTTGGAGAAATATATGAGTACAGCAGCAAGGAAGCTGGATGAAGAACCAGAGTTCAGGACTGAATACGCTGCAGCTCTGAGAGCCAATCAGTAACAAGCAGAGGACGATACACCAACTCCACTGGGTCAGTGTGTGCGTGTGTGTGTGTGTGCGTGTGTGTGAGACACTGTGTGGCCAAAGTGTGGCATTCCAACCCATCATCACAGATTACGTAAGTGCACATCAAAGGCCGTCCTCCATTTTTCACTGTTTAGTATTCTGTCTCACACACACACAGATAAGTGCTGCTGCTGGTGCTGGAGTCGGGGTTCTCCTGAGTGGCGGTTTGTGGTATAGGTTACACAGACAAATGCGTAAGTCTGTGGTTCTCAAACCTGGGGGGTTAGGGGAGCACAGAGCCACTTTGAGAGCATGTAACGTTGAAGCATTGACATACACTATGTGACATTGAGGGAAATGTTCCTTTCAGCTGAAATTCTATATGTGCAACATTCAGCACCTGGTCCACAGAGGGCGTGGCGTCACGGAGATGAAAGCTTTAATGATATGATGTGGGAGGAGTGTTTTCCTTTTTCTCACGGGCTGCATCACTGATTTTAAAACCCCTTTATTAGGTGCACAACCAAATGCAGTCCCACACAACAGCCCTGCCACAACTATCCATAACTATTTATCTTTTCAAAGCTCATAATGTTCAGATTTTGGGGGGATTTTGGGGGGTTGCCTGAAATCGCTCCCCCCACTTCCTGCTTGAATCCCTTAAAGCATGAGGGAAACTGTAGTTTCAAAACCCAGAAAATGACTAAAGAAAAAGGTAAGAAATACATCCTACAGTATCACCGTGGTTATTTCCCTGAAACAATGACACTCCATTCATTATTCATTCATATACAGATATTTACTTTGTGTTCCAAGGCTGTACAACTCAAGTAATTCAAAATTGTAATCTTCATAAAACCTGGCCTAGAACATTTAAATGCAAATTTATTGCATTTTTGAGGAGCCCAATTTACTCAGCGGGGGCACCAAAACATCCGGGGCCATCAGTGTGAACCCAACAGGGGTTCTGTTTGGATTGTTCCACTGTACCGGTTAGTACCTCAGAGCGTCTGTGGTGTCTCTGTCGGTCCCTCAGGAGCTACACCCCCGGAACTAAATCAGGAAGTACTGTAAAGTCAGGACTCATTAACTATTCATTAAATGCACTCAGTAAACAAGATATAAACTCAGGGACTAAAAGTCGCGTAGGCACATTCATGTTTTGTGTTTCCACCACATCTTCGGAACCGTGAAAATCAGGTTTATTAGACCGAAGGAGGATTTTTCTAGGTCACTTCTGATCGAGGCAGTTTTTGGACACCACCAGACAACGGCAGAGTTCTCGTGTTGTCCTTTATTTGCTGTTGTTTCCTGTTGATGTTTGGTTTGCCGTTGGGGAGACGACGTGCTGAGGCGGACTGAAGACGCTGCTCAGTTCCTCGGTTACTGGAAATGTGAAAATCACCATAAGGAACCCAATTTCTGATTAGTCTCTCTCTGTTAACCTCGACCCTCCTCTGTTATTAACTGTCTTTTAGATTTGTTAACCTTCCTCATGTCAGGTTTCAAAGAGCCCTCAGAGTGTGTGTGTGTGTATCTTGAATAGACCAGGACAAATGCCCTCCATCTGTGTTCAGTAATTATCCGTCTGTTCATTGACCAGAAGTCGCGTCATTATTACAATGAGACAACAGAGAAATAAAATGAAATAAACTGCCCACCGACCTCACCACATTAATGTTTGTTGTACATTATTATGCAAATAGTTGGTGATGTCATTGTGATGGAACGTGTTAATTATAGATGATTGGATTACTTAATTACAAGGCAGGTTTTTCATTAGAACAGACCAAATAGGTACATAATTCTACATGAATGATTCACATTAAAAGCAACAGAATCGGTTAGCACCTGCGTATAAACAATTTTAAGTAAACACAAAGTTTCCCGAGAACTGACAACAGCCATTTTATCTCATGTCATTAGAGGTAAAATAACAGTTTTCTGAAGCCTCTTCAAACAATCTGTTTTCCTCTTTTTTTGGATTCTAATTATTTCCGCTCTTCGTTCATTTTATAAAACAGACTCACACACCGAGACAAAACCCACTCTTCCAAATGTCACTATGAAATCACAGTGCTGATTACATAAAGAAGTGACCCTTCGAGTCGTAAAGAAAACACTGGCTCTGAATCAGCTTACACATCGATACTAAAATAGTGTTTAAATATTTCTCAAAAAATGTCCAATGCTGTTTATATTTGTCAGCAGTGGAAGAAAATGCGTGTGAGAGGAAGGAAGGGCAGCGCAGTGCTCCTGCCTTCATTAGCGGTTGTATTTTGATTAACCACGACAGAGTGCCTGCTGACCCGTCAAACAAACACGCAGCAAACCCGGCTCCTGGCGTCTCTAGCTGTAGCTACTCTAGCCATTACTAGCTATACTAACTCTAACAAGTCGACCTATTGAAGCGCGGCTACATTAAAGGAGAGAGGGCATGCACTTTACATGACTGACGTGACGTGACGTGACATGACATCATTACTCACGGGTCAGCTTTAACTCTGGCCGCGGTGCTTGTTAGTGGTAACGCGGAGATGGTGTGCAGACGGGTGAGTGGTGCTAGTGGCTTGTAAGAGTCCAATATAGCCGCACGTTGTGCCTTTTAATTATTAATACTCAGCAGAAAACACTTACTACAAAGTTCTTGAACTCCAGGAAGTCTTATAGGCTGCTGGATTGGATCACAAACTCTGGCAGAACCAACAAATCCAGCACACAAAAATTATTTATTCATGAATTTCATTACATTTAGCAGAAGCTGTCATCCAAAGCGACTTACACACTGACACACCGCTTCGGAAGCAATTCGGGGGTTCAGTATCGTGCTCAAGGGCACCTCGACATGTGGCTGGGGGAAGCCGGGATCGAACCGCCGACCTTCCGATCGGTGGACGACCGCTCTGCCACCAAGCCACAGCAGCCGAATTTCGCCTGATGAAAGTTTGTAAATTAAAGTAAAAGTGTCGGACTGCGTGCTGGATTTTCTGGTTCTTTAAAACCTATTAACACCCAAAAGAAATCAGAATAGACAGAATCTCATAGAATTGAAGAGAATCAGAACTAAACTGCATTTAAATTCCAGTTAATTTCCAGTCAACTTGAACCTCTTGAACTTGAACAACCAGCCTGCATGGCCTTGTGTTGTGTTTGATTTGTTAGTTAATCTGCGCAGTGCAACAAAGCTTCCATATACAGTTCACTGTTCAGTTTGTTAGCTTTGATTAAACCCAAGGCCATCGTGGTGTGAAGTAATTTTACTATACTTTAGTACAAATAGTGGTATTTCAGGAAGGTTTTATGATCATCGTGATTATACCATTGATCGTGATATTTCGGGCCACAATAATCTGATTGGAGACTGGCACACCCCCACTGTGAGCTGAGGAAGAAGTGCTGGGAGGACTACTAAAGAACGAACTACACAACTGCCCTTTATTGCTTATTAACTGCGGCACCACACCCACTTCAGTCCAAAAGGTGAGCATTTCTATCTTTAGACCCTTATGACACACCTGCTGACACCCACCCACACACACCCACACTGTTCACTTAGCATGACACGCAGTATTCGATTTGTATGTAGAGGAGAGAATACTAAATGATGTGTGTTTGAGAGGGAGAGGAGGAAAATGATTTCTAAAAGGCACAAGATAACACACACAGAGAGGCAAGCATTGGATCCAGACGAGTTCTGATCTCCATCTCATACTGAAGACGCTGCTTCCTGGTTTCAGGGTTTATTTTTCACCATTTTCAGTCCCTCAAATCTGGTCCTGTAAGAGTCATCATGGGCCCAAGCATCTGAACTGACAGTTAGTAATCCTGTCGAGTGATTCACAGGCCTGCTGCTCGCTGCTGGGGAAACGACAGAGCCAATCAGAGCCCTTGTGGACGTGGCTGAAGTGGACGGTGACGATGTCGAGCTGCGTTACAGTCGCACAGAGCACGACATTTCCGACATAGCTGCAGCCAACAGTCTCGTCGCCAATGCTCATAATATAATAGATTACATGTAACCCCAACACACACATTCAGCAGGTTCATCAGGGCTCGACAACAGCGGAGCACTTTCCCCTTGTCGAAAAACAAATGTCTCCTGAATGAGCTGAAAGGTGAGTCAGACAGCGCAGGTACAGCTGGATGATGATGGGAAGTCCTCCACGCCGTTGACTCTGATCACGACTACAAACACGCTGCTGCCTCTCCATGGAAAACCAGCTCTGATCTGACAAACCGCAGGTCGGATCGGATCGTCGTGTGTCGGGCCGATCGGGTCAACATACGCCAGCTGACTCTCCTTTGCAGCGCTCCGCCGCTGAGTTTACCATGTGGAGATTTACACGTCACGAAATTAAAACCGGTTGCACGACACAAGCTATTTCTTACATGGAGATAATTGATTATTACATATTTACACCTTCCAACTGGCAGGTTGATTTTAGGTTTTAATACTGAAAATTACAAAACATTTTGGCGAAAATGATAAGACAATATTACCAAATAACTTAGGTTCGGTGGAAGTTTTGAATTTTTCCCTCTAACTCTAAACTAGGTAGATGAATACTACTAAAGCTGAACACATTTAAATCTACATATGTGAACTGATAAATAAAACAAACACATGCCTACAATTTGAAAAGGCTTGTCAGGTAAGTTTAATATATTGTTTGACCCCTAAAACCGTTATTGTTGGATGTTATGTTACAGCTCGTGACGCATTGACTTCCTGTTTATATAGTTGATTGATTTTGATTGAACGGTGCTATAGATGTTTCCTAGCAACCGATTTACAGTCCCTACTAGTGAAGAAATTTTCACGTTGGAACCTGATTTAGTAAATCACTCATTTGAAACTAGCTAGTCAAGAAATGAGGAAGAACACAAAAGTGAAACTAATATGACACACTTATAAAATCCCTGCGTGTCTATAAGGATAAAAGTAATTTAACAACGTCGAAGTACAATTTTTCAATTCAAACAGAAGTGATCTCATTGCACTTCTCTTATAAAGCTGGTCTAGACCGTACTCTAATATTATTTACAGAGACTCAACAAATCCCACCATGAGCAAGCACTTGGCGAAAGTGGTGAGAGGAAACGTCCTTTAAAAGGAGGCAGAAACCTCGAGCAGAACCAGACTCAGGGCGGGCGATATCCGCCGCTGCTGTGTTGGGCTGAGAGAGAGAGGGCGAGCAAGATGCAAATTCCACATAGAATTCTATAACAATAATAATAATAATAATAATAATAATAATAATAATGTAAATGGTAGTGGGATTATTAATAAAACAATAATAAGGAAGATAGCTTAAACATCATTTCCCTGACTCCCTGACAAGACAGAGAAAGCAAGAAGAAAAGGAGAGACTGAGACAAAGAGAGAGAGAGTGCATATGGACAAAAGGATGGAGGGGAAACTGAAACTTATTATTCAGTGTACTTCTGTGTAACTGTGGTTTATCAGTGAAGTGGAACAACGATGCAGGCTGAATTAGGCTCGTGCCACGTGATAAGCGCAAGTCTTTCTGCAAAGACCACAGAGAGAAAGCCTCAATGAGAGAGTGTGTTGAAGCTCAACAGGAAGGGATGAAACTGTAATTTTCATATTGTACATATTCTCTTATTTTCCTATAATATATATTTGAATATTCTGTAATATCTTAATGTCAATTTTATATTTATGATTCTTGACCTGCAGTACATTCTTTATATTTCTCTATGTTAATTGCTTTGCACCAAAATACCAAAGCTGATTCCTTGTATGTGTAAACCTACTTGGCAATAAAGCGGATTCTGATGTCAGGAGTTTAGTTGCCTCTATATATAGATGGAGTTTCAGTGTGTCGGTCCGTGTGTGTGTTTGTGAGACAGTGTGTCTGTACTTTGTCCATCTTATCTGTTTGTTATTGACTCCAGATGAAATTAAGCTGCAGCCACCATGTTGCCAGCCACTCAGCTTATATATGTGTGTGTGTGTGTGTGTGAGTGAGATACAATAAGCCTGTGGGTGTGTGTGTGTGTGTGTGTGTGTGTCGTGTGCAGAAAATTACTAAAAAGGCCAAGCAGAACAAACTGATTTATATGTGCGTGCGTGTCCCCTCTGCTGTCTGCAATCCTTGACCTGGCGTGTCTGGATCCGCCTGTGGACTCTCTCTTTAAGTCTTTTAGAGCTTTTCTTACTTCAAAGGATTTTTAATTTATGCTGAATTGATTTGAAAATGTTTGTGTCATTCAAACATTCCACATTTTGTTACACGACGACACTCACAAGCGTCCTGTCTCATGCCGTGTTCACATCATGCACAGATGGAAAGACTCCCATGTTTAGGACTCGTGAATGTTCATTGTCGTTGGATTATCCTTCCATATTCTGACAGAAATGTGGTTGTACAGCACAAAAGTGGAAAAGTCGAGGAAGAGATTTCTTTCTGTTGTGTTGGTGTTTCAGGGTGGATAGAAACCTTTTGAAAAACACCTGAAAACGTAAAAATGTACGCACGTCTTTTCACGTGTAAACAGAAAATAATAATCCAAAAATAATCCACCTCAGTGAGCACAAGATGTGTGCTTTGGCAGAGCGCACAGCGCACTTTTCAGGATTACATTTGGTTTAACTAAACAAAACCAAGAAGCAGAATGACTCACACTGACTAACATCACATCCACGATGTTGTTATTATAATCTGATGTACATTAACACAGCAGACTGATTGGATGTTTTACATGCTAGAAGTGTCATTGAAACATTTTAAAAGGCCTTTTGCTTTTGTTATAGGGGCCAGAATTCTCATTAAAACTGCCATGAGGACAGTATCAATCAGCTGTTATCAATAATCCAGTATTCAAAAATCTAATTTAAAGGCTTTAAAGCTTTGAAGTACATAAGCAAAGGGTTGACATTCTGTAATATTCTTTATTTTGAAATATTTTAAATTTGAAGTGTTAGTTTTATGCTGGATTTAGCAGTGTTCACAACATACATACTGTTTGCTCAGGGAAAAATTCAATTTAAAAACGTTTCAACGGAGTTCTGTATACGACAAAGAAGCAAATCAGAGTTAGTTGACCATGGTGGTAATATTTGTCAGTTGTAAACTAGGGCTTATTTTCATTATTGATTGATCCAACTATATTTTTTAACTAACTGATTGACCTTTTAAGTCTAATCGTTTCAGCCCTAATGACATGTCATGTGATCTGTAGGGACCACTGCACCAGTAAAGCTGCGAGGACCCTCGACAAGAGACTGCATGAACACCAGCGACATCATCAGCCGTGGACACCCAGACCAAAACCGGTCCAAGCATCGACTGGGGAGAGGTCAAAGGTCGTCGACAAGGACTCCGTGGACGAGCGCAGAAAGACCAAGAAGGACATTCGCATCCAACACCAGAGAGCATCTTTGAGCAGAGACAGGGTTTGTTTTGTCTAAAGGTTCTAGTTTGTGGTAGCTTGTAAATTCAGAAGGGCGTAATAAGCTTAACCTTTTCAGTCATTGCTTCAAACTCTTCTGACACTGATTGGTTGTTTTATGGTGGTGTGTTCTGGTTGCACTTGTAGACCGAATTAAAGATTAATCAATCAGTATGGTTCAACGTACTCAACGTATTTTGACTCCGGTTTGTTGTGATAGTCAAAATGATTTCGCAGTTTGTTTTTGAAAAAAATATCTGGCAATCTAGTAAAAAAAAAAAAAAAAAGAAAAAAGAAGAGGGGATAAAATATAAGACTGGATCTTTTACACATTTTACAAGCTCGCTCCCAATCTTTAGTTAATCTGTCCTTTCATTCAT
>CM022473.1:27049408-27095874 GCA_011952105.1 Coreoperca whiteheadi
TGGCAATCTAGTAAAAAAAAAAAAAAAAAAGAAAAAAGAAGAGGTGATAAGTTTTACGTTTTATTTTAGAAGGTATATGTGTAACAGTTGTTAATTTCATCTACTTGTGTGTGCTCTAAGCAGCGGGGGGGGGGGGGCAAGAAATAGCGTGGGTAGAGTTGTACAGTAAATATAAACTGCTTGAGCTAGCATGGCTAGCAGGCTAACAACAGCATTCCAACAAAGTTGTAAATTATACAGCTTCATATCAGACACTTCACTGTCATTGAGCTCTGCCACTGTCTTTACACTCAATAAAGGCAAAGAGTGGCCTACCTTCCCTGCTGCCTGGATTATTTCGCCTTTCAGCTATAAAACAAGAATATAACAACAACATTCCCTGAATGAGAGGTCAGCGCCACCCCACCTCTCAAACTGGCTGCACATTGAAGATCGTCACAATTTCACGTGTCAGAATTCAATCTGATTGAATTCTGCGCAAAGGGAACGACGCAGGTCAGCCTCAGAAATATCCAAAGGTACTTGTGTGCCCTGAATTCAGCCTGTCAGGCAGTCCCACTCACTAAGTTCAGAATATTTAATCACAAACAATTTGACTTCTTGTGGTCTCTTATTTTATATTTAGGTTTAACCAAAATAAAAGTCTGAATGGTTGTCTGTCTATGTGTCAGCCCTGCGATGAGTTGGCCACTGTCTAGCGTGTACCCTGCCTAAGGCCCAAAGTCACTGGGATAGGCTCCAGTCACCCGCGACCCCCAACGGGAACAAGCGGAAGAAAATGACTGACTGACAAAATAAAAGTCCAGCTGCAGTCACTGACATCTTTCTGTCACGAGACTGCATAAATATAAAAAATGTTTTAGATGACTGAGATTTTCAAAACCTCTTCTCTCTCCCACGCGCACATGACCAGTTTCAGTTCATGAAAAAGGTTCGGGTCTTCTCCCTGTTCACTATATTAAATCCCCCTGTTCAGCTACTGTTATCCTCCTTCCTCTTCTCTGCCTCTGCAGACACACCTGCTCTGCATACTAAACCAGCAGCCTGCACCGCCCTCCTCACCACCACACACACACATCGTCGTCTAGACCAAACCCACACCGGCTCAGTGTCGGCTGTTTGACGTGCCCTGCATGTTGAAATGTCTGTGTGAAGTCTCAGTGGCAGGATTCATGGGATTTTGTGTGTGAGTGTGTGTGTGTGTGTGTGAGTGTGTGTGTGTGTGTGTGTGTGTGTGTGCGTGCAACAAGAAAAAAAAGTTTCTCTCTGTGTGTAAGGGTGTAGCCAGCTGCGAGTTGCATTGTGGGATTGTGTGTGTGTGTGAGAGAGAGAGAGAGAGTGTCGCAACCTGCCAGAGGAAAAAAAAAGAGAGAGGCCAGGAATGCAGGAGACCACACCCATATCTGCAGTCATGTGACCAGAGTGGAAAAAGGAAATCCCCACACTGCAGAGAGACGAGGCAGAGGTTTGGGCTCACTGTGGAGCCACACACACACACACACACACAAACTATGTGGTAAATGACTCATCACAGGAAACCGAACAGGTGTAGGCTTGCTGCCAGTTTCCTGTTTGTTTCTTTATTCATTTTAACCTCCTCTCTTAAACCACTGGGCAGTCAGTGAAAACTCATGCTGTTTGTCCAACATTTTGTTCAAACCTGCAGAACTTTATTTAAAATTCTAAAGGAGATCACAAAGTTTCCAAACACACCAAATATGCGAGTTTTAATTTCGAAGGAAATGTGTCTAAAATGATGCACAAGCAGAAACCAGTTTAATGTTTCCCCAGTCACTGAAACTCAGAAGGACCATAGCAAAGAGAAGAAAGACGAGTTTTAATCGTGGATTTTAAAGGCTCTACCCTGTAAAGATTTTTTTCTGGAATCCAGGAAGAGCCAATACAAAGCAGCCCGTAAAACTTGGCTAGCTCATGCTGCGTCCACAACGCCTGCAGGAAATTAAAGTATTTTTGGGACCAGTGTGCATCACGTGACTGACCCAGAAGTTGTAATTACACAGTTTGGCCACTATGTCAAATTGGCGTCAAAGCCCGGCGCACTTCCTGGTCTTACATCAATCTCACCCACACAGAAGAGGCGTGAGTTTAGCTCGATAATAATAGCATGGCCAGAAATCTGGGGGTGGTAACTGATGATCAGCTAAACTTCATTAGTCATGTCGCCAGCACCACCCGGTCCTGTAGATTCATCCTCTACAACATCAGGAAAATCTGACCTTTCCTATCTGAGCAGTCTACACAAGTCCTAGTCCAGGCTCTTGTCCTGTCCAGACTGGACTATTGCAACACACTGCTGGCTGGACTCCCTGCTTGCACAACCAAACCTCTGCAGATGATCCAGAACGCGGCGGCAAGAGTGGTCTTCAATGAACCGAAGAGAGCGCACGTAACCCCTCTCTTCATCAGGTCACACTACAAGTACAAAGCGATGCTCTTGGCCTACAAGACCACCACTAGTTCTGCACCATCATATCTTCGCTCCCTGATACAGACCTATGCTCCTGCCAGGTCCCTGCGCTCTGCAAACCAACAACGTCTGGTGGTACCATGCCAAAA
Organism: Coreoperca whiteheadi; assembly: GCA_011952105.1. Classification (NCBI taxonomy): domain Eukaryota; kingdom Metazoa; phylum Chordata; class Actinopteri; order Centrarchiformes; family Sinipercidae; genus Coreoperca; species Coreoperca whiteheadi. The sequence goes on from CM022473.1 coordinate 27,051,986, forward strand.
AGGAATATGCCAAAAAGTGCACTCTCGCGCACCTTCTCTGGATCAGTTCCACACTGGTGGAATGATCTACCTGCTCCAACAAGATCATCAGACTCTGTAGCCACCTTTAAAAAGCACCTGAAAACGCATCTCTTCCGTCACCACCTAACTGTCAATCACTAACTCTTCTTCCTTTCTACCTCTTTTCATTTAAAAACAAACAAACACAAAAAAACCCTTCCTATCCTTAGCTTTGTATCCTGTGCTGGGCTTTAATCAGACTAGTTTCTGATGTACTTATGCTTTTTGTTACCTTGTGTTGTTATAATTGCTTCCATTGTCTTCCTCATATGTAAGTCCCTTTGGATAAAAGCGTCTGCTAAATGACTAAATGTAAATCTATCAATGACAGCAGCTCCTCTCTGCTTCCTGATTGGTTGAAAGCCTGAACAGTACTGGAGTCAGAGAGCAGCTCAACAGTGTTCAGTCAGTCTGTGTTTGTTCAAGGTTTAACTGGTGTCTTGATGATCAATGCTTCATCAAACACTCTCACTGACTCTTACTTGATATTGACTGTGTTGTCTTACTGGGATCATACACAGCTGTTCGAAAAATAAAATGACTCTCCACCCGGCATCTGCAAGCATACAGTACACAGGCATTGTAAATACATATGAAGACTTCCAGAAGAACAAATAGGAGCAGAGATTTGTACATATTCATTTACAATGAACAAACACAAGGTTTGATCTTAAAGACCACAAAGACAAAAACCTGTAGGAACAGAATTTGATCTGTGGAGTGAGACGGACAAGTGACAGACGTCTAAAACACATAACAAAAAAACCCAGCTCCATGTGCACTGACCATCATAGCTGGGTGAAAAAAATGGAAACCCACGCGCACACTACACAGCCCACGGACTCTTTGGTTTCATGTAGAAATCTCATTCCTGGGATTCCTGACTGTTTCCTGACGGATGGATGAATGAACACTTTAGACAACCTGAGTCTTTTGTACTACGGTGTGTGTGAATCTGAACGCTTGACTCAGCTGAACTCTCCTCTGTCTTTGGTTTTCGCCTCTTTGCAGCAGAGCATCAAACTACGGCAAGCTTGGTGGCCAAAATCCTGTAATGTCTTTACAGGCCAAGTTACTGCTTCTTAACAGGTTCAAATCTGGAATGTTACTGATACTTTCCCCATCCAAGTGGCCGCAAGGGTCCGTGTTATGTAAATGTAGTCATCTGCCCATGTGCGCGAGGGTCTTCGTGGGCCGTCCACAAGTAGCCCAAACTTTCTGACGGCACGCCAACAAACGTGTGAACACGTCCGCCTATGCAAACAATCGATGTAGATACTGTCTGTGGTTCTACGGAAGTTCTACGGAAACGCGGCATTTTCAATAGCTGACTCAAAACTCAGGAATTCACTTCCTCCTGCAGTACGTCTTTCCTCCTACTAGCCGAATCCTGCTTCTATCAAATCAATCAATAATAGCAGTTTGACTTGAGAGAGAAGCAGTTAAGAAAAAAGAAGTGGTCTGGGCTCCAACTAAATCATGAAAAAAAAGTGGTTGCTCACAGTTTTGAAAACTTTAAGATGAACGTGTAAACACATCTTACGCTGCTTATGATGAAACATTTTAAGGCGATAAAATTCAGTGTGTAAAGTTAAGTAGGGCTCTCTCCATCTCCATCTCCACCCATCTCCCTCCACTGGTTTAATGTAGGCGGTTGTGGTTGTAGCCATGCGATTGTGATAAGACATTTTGCCAGTAGAAGTAGGACTTCTATGAAATATTTCTGATTTTGATCATAATTCTCTGGGATTAAACAAAGTGAGTCTAAATGGAAGTCTATATCGAGGATCAAGTTAATCGCCTCTTTATTTTCTTTCCAATAGTCTTTATTTTGGGCAAACCCAGAAAATGGGAGTATGATGTCCCATCAGTCCACATCCTCCCCATCACAGTTCAGCGGTGTCCCTGTACTTTGATAAAATAATAGGAGTTTCAAAACACCTTATTTTGATCTTCCAGTTGAATTCTCTCCATGTTGAACTATTGGTAAGTTTGTGCCCCTCCTTACAGACTCTGTCCCACTTTACATCTGGGATGATAACATTAATTTCCATTTCCCATTTACCTGTGACCTCCAGGGTGTCACCTGTTTTTATGTCTTCTATTAGAGTAAATTGAACGTTTTTGGGTTTTAGACTGTTGGTTGGACAAAAAAAAAGGTATCTGAATACGTCAACTGGCGAATTACAGACCAAATGGTTAATCCATTAATAGAGAAAGTTAATCATCAGATTAATTGATGATGAAAATATTTCTTAGTTGCAGCCCAACTGCACAGGAAACTACACAGTGATTCCCTCCCATAAGATGAAGTGAGTGGACAGGGTGAGGGCAAAGAGACAAAGATAAACTCTAAACTCAGAAGGGCACAGGAGACAGCAGAGCAGAGGACATGTCCTTCATGTCCTCTTTAAACCAAAGAACGGCACCAGGGAGAAGGCAGATCTGCTGAACCAAACAAAGCAGCAACATATGGAGAGGGTCCAGAGATTAAATAAAAATAAGCTCAACCTGGTCATCACTGCAGAGTCCTGATCCACACTGATCATAACCCAAATACACTGAAACAGACCTGCAGCAGCCTTTGTGTGTCAGACACACGAGGAGCAGTCCGATAAAAGCCTCCGTTGTTGCAGCAGATGAAGGAAAATGCACAGCAGGGCTGAAAGATTTGGAGCACTTCCCCTTTAATGTTTTTGCTTTTCATGACACAGTATTGTCCATTGGGGTTTTTCCACAGTAGGTGAGGTAGTCGCACCGAGCCACAACGTGAACGGCCTGATCCGCTGAGCAAATGGCGCAGAATATGTCCCTATCTGACATCCTTTATTAATGAAGAAGAGCACCGACAATGAAGCTCCGCTAACTTGGTTACAAACACATTGCATTTCCTATATACATCTTCACAGTTTGCCAGTGGAAAGATTTAAATGTAGAGCAGCAACAGCAGGAAAGGTTTGGTTTGCATTAGCAGTGACTTAACGAGGCTCTGATACGGCAGAAAGCGATCAGTCAACAATAAAACAAGGCTGGTATCTGAAAGCACAGGAGTGAAACTAAACTCCAAACCACAGAGATTCAGGTGGAAGCAACAAGAGTCCTGAGAGCTGAGACTTTTAAAAAGCAGAGCTTTCCCGCTGGTCCCCAGGAAAGGCACACATGAGTTTAGCAGCCGAAGACACAGCTAAGGCGAGGGGACGTCACAGCTTGGTCGAGGTCGTCCACGCTACCAAGCAGGACCACAGCAGCACGGCTGTCCCCTGCTGTGAGACAGTAGTGGACACGCGTGTCGTCACGGCCTGGCTTGGCTCGGCTCGGCACGGCTACAGCGGACCCTACGTGTGGGCCACAATAGGTCTGGTCTACCTTCTACAGGATGATTAGGATGAATTAATCTTGAGTTTCATTTTTAGTACGATATCCAGGAATCCTAACCCTAATCTATAACAAGGGCCACTTGCTTGTTGTTGTTTTTTCCTGAGCTTTCAGCCACATCTCGTGGCCTTCATCAGCGGATATATTAGATGTAGTTGCTCAGTTGCCATGGAGATGCTTTAGATTAGAACTAAGGGTTGTTAGTTTATTTTAGTTCTGCGGTTCATACGGTTATCACATGACCAAAATTCCAAACGTATATGATGTCCATTGCAAATAAGTTTTAGATAGATTTAGACATTACCAAACTTCTGCATCCTGCCAATTACCGTACTGCTTTCTTCTGGAGAGACGTCTTGATCTACAAATTTGTTTAAGCTTAATTACTTATCCATGCATGCCTACTGAGCAGTAGTACTATATCAGCTTTCTTAATGCCCAGTTCAAAGTAAAATTCAATGAGCTGATATACTGGGGCGCTGCACTGGGAGCAGCTGAGCGGAAATAGACATATGGCTCAGAAGGAATGGCAGAAGATAAGTATTGCGAGGTATCGCAAAACGTGACGTGAGGGAGTGCAAAAGTAGCACTCAAAACAATTCTCACGGTGACCTGTAGAGGGCTCCGTAGATCGTCTGCGTACAACGGCGTTAAACGGTGGGTTAAAAATGTATTACTGTAATGGAATGTATTGTAATCTCAAGCACAAACAGACTCTAGTTTGAGTGTCTGATGAGCATCAGAGTCCGCAGGTCTCAGGTGTCTCCTGGTCTGACCTCACCACCAGATGACCCTGTTTACAGTAAACACTGGCCAACATTGCAGCAACAAACACCTGAACTTTCTGATACCTGGGAACTTTAGATCCCATCACTATAACCCATGTAATCCTTCTGTGTAAGCTGGTAAACTGATGAGTGTGCTGGACTTCCACATGTACACTGATTAAATCTGCATGTTAATGTATAATGTGTGTGTTGTTTGTGTCCATGATCAACAATGAGCACTACTGGAATAACTGCAATGCACTCTGACAACAGGCTAAGCAACATGCGGAGTCTAAAGATCACTGGTGCACTATGTGGTCAAAAGTATGCTTTTACCATATTTACCACTTTCACAGTAGACAATTAATAAACCGCCCATGGCAACCCCATCCATCATATAAACAACCGCACAAACGCTCGTGGGTCGTAGTACCTAACCGAGTGATATCATAGCTAGAGATGTGTGCTTGGACCTCAGTCGGTAGCTTCGTATCTCCCTACAACTCTTAAGCACGGCGTATTTGATAAGCGGCGCCCAGTTTTGAGCCCAGTCAAATTGGAGGGTTTGATCAAATCCCTCTCGTAACTATACACCGCCCACATATTCTGTTTCACTCAGATAAACGTCACATTACAGAAGATAAGGATGGTTTAAGTGCCGTTTCACTGTGACTTTAATATTGCAGCATGAAATAAAATTTTAGACTAGCGTGCTGCCAACTTTGTGTCAACAGTTTTGTGTTTGGCCCTTACCAGTTTCAACCTGATAAGGTCCCCGTGCTGAAAGCAAGCTCCAAAAGGAAATATTTTTCCCAGTTTGGTGTGAAAGAACTTGACTGGCCTGCACAGAGCCCTGACCTCAACCCCATCCAACACCTTTGGGATGAACTGGAACGCTTACTGGGAGCCCGGCCTCATCACCAAACATCACTGTAGGACCTCACTAATGCTCTCGTGGCTGAAAGCGGCCAGGTTCCAAAGTCCAGCGGGGAGACTTCCCAGAGGACTGGGGGCTGTTATAGCAGCAGATTAATGCCATGGTTTTGGAATTACATGTTCATAAAATCACAGTTTTCGTCATGTAGTATTTGATGCAGACTCGAGCTGAGGAATTAAACTCAATTTGAACATGAAATGTGAAAGGCAACTTCGCTCCTGGTTCACCTGTTCTGTTCTGTAAGGGAACCCTCAGAGTCAAACTATTTCACACGAATTCATGCATTTTTTCATGTTCCTCCTCCTATTCCCTCTCTGACCGGTCGGTTCTTTGAAGGGGAACTCCTTTGAAGTGCGTCAGCATCTGTGCGGCGAGGACCCTCCCAATTAGCTCTAACAGCTAATGAGCTCCGCAGGGCTGTGAAGGGCGGGACGTCCCAGCTTTGATGAGGCCCAGGTGAAAATACCTGCAGCTGGGGTCGAAGCCAGCTGACCTCCTCTGGGCTGCATACTAACAGGTGGAGCCCCGAACCAAGAACCCTCTGAGGCTACAACACCCCTGCTGCTCCGATAGACAGGGCCAGAAGGTTTACACTGATCATCAGTTCTTACTGAAAACCCTAGTCTGAGTTTGATTTTCCATTGGACTTCCATTGAATTTCTTATTTTGATTTTTTAGCAAAGATCTTAAAGAGGAATTAAATAACCAAATGAGGACTGGGCCATAACTGTTGCTTTTTGTTAGCTAAACCAGAGAGTGAGATTAGCCCGGCACCAAAGGAACTGTCCCATTGCACTTCTGTTCTACGAATGTTCACGTCAATTAAAGACCGCACGACAGCCAAATTCAAGCACGTGTTTCCTGTTTCTGTGTAATTTCTCTCACAGACCGATGACAGTCTCTGATCCATGTGCTCAGTATGTATTTTTTACGAGGCCTGCCACTTAAAAAAAAAAAATCAATCAAATTCAAACAAATTCTAACACGTAACTCTGGCAGATTAATTTGATCACAAACCGTGTATAGCTCTGCAGGTGATGTAATAGAAGCAGCACAGGAGGGAAGCGGATTGGCTGCAGTGAGACGAATAGCAATAATGTCTTTGATAAAATGCTGTATAATTTTCAACTTTGTGGCTTGCTCTCACAGTTTTGCCTACAACCCTACCCACGTTTTTACGCTGAGAGAAATCCGGTCTTGCCGTGTTCGATTCATTCGTAGGCAGCTGTGGTTTACAAAGTCAGTTAACTGACGGACATGCATTTTAGGAACACCCCCTGCTAGAGAACGAGGCATGGCCTGTTGCAATTGCACACCAAGAATTTTGATTTTGAACTTGAACAGATCATTATACTATAAAATGTGATGGCCAGGGGCGCCCCGGTGGCTCACCTAGTAGAGTGTGTACCATTTAGGCTGAGTCCTTACACCAATGGCCCACCCATTATTGTGCCGCCCATCATTTAGGTTTGGGAGCTTAATGACGTCCAGCAAATCTTAACATTCAACATCGCTCAATGTGATTCAGGTAACGTTACATCTAATGTCAAATAAAATGGGCAGAGCAACAACCCATAGGGTGATTTGGAGCGTTCTTCTCTAAATGTCGACTTTTTTCTTTGAGAATGTGCCTGACATGGCTTTACATCACAATCACTGAGAACAGTTTCATCACAAAGTAGATTAACAGAACTGTGTTAGTGCTGAGTGTGTGACATGGAGAGTGTCTCTAACACGTTAGATAACAGCGGCTGTCTGCAGCTCGTTGATAAGCAGGGCACACCGAGTGGGACACGGCAACATTTCCTCATGGAGGTAAATGAAGCAGAGGAAGAAGACGCCAGAAATATGACAGCACAGGGCTGCAAGCTTCCTGACAAGTTGACACAAAGAGAAAAAACATCCTAAAAGTCAAACATCAGGCCCCGTGCCTTCGTGATGACATCAGGGAGTTCCTCACTCAACATGTTATAGACATCAGAGAAGTCAGCATCAGTGACATGGAAGGGTTCGAGAAGTGCAGGACAAAGTGTGCACATAAGTATATATTACAAAACAAATCTGACCTCACACTAGCTGCCGTTACAGGCACACTTTGTTTGTCATTATGACTGAAGATTGGGAGATTTCTGAATCAAGCAACAACATGATAACAGGACACGCTTCTTTTGGAAGTGGAGAAGCGTACGTCCACTCACACTTACGTCACGGCGGAGGGCACGTGCAGAAAGAACGGAACCAGACAGTAATTAGGTGTATCGTTCACATGGTACAATTTTTCTTTTGATCTGTTTTCAAAAAGGTTTGAGCTACCCCTCTGCCAGTGATTGAAATTTCGATCGGTTTGGGCCTGTTTATTCTGACTGAGGTGTTTATATGGAGCATTTCTTTCTCTTTGGGCTCTTTTAAACCCATCGGAATATAAGGCTCCATGTAAATGTGTCTACTGAGTCGCAGTTTGTGACATTACAGTACAACAGGTATCAGGTGTCACCAGGAGAAGCTTGATTTGCCCTTCCGACTGGTTATTTTGGAACTGATTCAGGTTCACTCCCAATCTACAGGTAACCTCTGAACACCTGTCAATGGAATATCTCTATTCGTTGTTTGGCATTTTCATAAATGCACCGTCATCGTCATCAAAGACGGAGTCTTTTTCAGTCAGACGAGGCGTAGGATCAATCACCTGACAATCAGACAGAAACAGTTATCTGTTTTGTTTCCAGAATTGTATCTTTTTACATGTAAAGCGGTTCAATCAGAGTCAGACAGGCGCTAACTCTCATTCGCACATTCAGGTGCATGTCTGAAATGGTTAAAGTTAAATAGAGCAGAGAAGCAGCTTGAATCTAAACACGGGCGTACAGCACCTGAATGAATGAAAGCTAGCTCCTGTCTGACTCTGATTGAGCTGCTTTACATGTAAACATACAGTGCTGGTCTTAACAACGGTGCAGGTCAAACTGCAGTGATCCATAAACAGCTGTAGGAAGCACCTCAACTCAATTGTTTGAATCTTTAAAGAGCAACCCTGTATTAGCCTGACCAATTCCCCTAAACACTTTCAGAGACCACAAGCCCCCAGTCCCACTGCACTGGGAGCAGTCAGCAGCTTCCTGTTCCGAATCAGCAGTTGACCGCTACAGCAGCCCAGATTTAAAGTCACTGTGTTTCTGCTGCTTATCAACAGGGAAACGCCGAGCTGTTATGACGGCAATCAATTTCTTTCCTTCCGCCTTTGCTGTGTTTTACGTTCCACAACCTGCCACCACTCTCACTTTCCCTCCCTCTCTTATGATTTGTCATTTATTAGTCATCGTCACCACCAACTACAGCTAACAGCCTGCAGGTTGGACGTGTAACTGCAGCAGAGCCAGCAGACACAATGATCCCTCGTCTTCGCTAAACTTCATTGACACAAACGTTTCATCAGTAGCCTGCTGCATTTAAACAAACAGCTGCTTCAGACCACATGATGTCCTCACTGCTGTCTGTCACTTGTTGTTGGTGAGCGTCTGTTTGTGACTGCTGGTCACCAGTTTCTGAGTTTGAACAGTGTCATCATGATTTCTGAAACTTAAGACCAGTTGCTGTGTGGCGCGCCCCTATGTGGGTGTCTGAAGAGCAAGCAAACTGGGCAACAACACCACCAACCTTATGAAAGCAGCTACACGTGTACAGGGTTTCCCACGTTGTATTGCAAAAAGCAGGGGCAGTTACACTTTATTCAGGGAAAACTAGTAGGGACGCTACATCGCACAGCGTTGCAAAGGCTATTTATTTAATAAGCGGGTAAATGAATGACTTTGCGATGTCTGGAAAAAAGAAAACCTTCAGCACTGGGAAAGGTCATGACAACCAGCCCAGTCAGTCACAGTCGGGTGGAAATGTGTTTGGAAAAACTGACTAATTTCCTGCACCATGAGTCATACTTAATTTTATATGGATTTAGGTGTTACATCTATATAAATATATAAACAAACAGTGGAGGATGTGGACCTCACATCCTCCACAGGACAACAGAGGTGTTAGCAGAAGTAATGCTGCTCCGGTTGAAATATTTAGACTACTAGGTTAATTCATTTCTAACCTTTTTATTTCTGCTGATCGACGCTCAAACTCTGGGACATGGGCATGATTCTTAGTTTATTTTATGTTTCATTATGCAGAGTTTAGTAATACAAAATGAGTCCTGCTAAAGACATTCGGGAACAGAGCAGCTTTTACAAGTGACAAACCTGGTCTATCTCAAGTCTGACTGTGTGTTGGATCTGAGCGTAACGTTTAATAGGGTGTAGGCTTATCTCCACAGGCAGCTGCTCAAATCTCCTGCTGTCCAAGTGCGGTTAACTTATCAACTACAATGATGGATCAAGGCCTTCAGTTTCACTGTGGACGTATAGAGCTGCAGTGGACAGGGAAATAAAAATCAATCAGTCAATAAATTCTCTACTTCTTTAGAACTATCTACGCTCCAGTAAAGTTCTGGTGTTACCTGGAGGTCAGAGTCACTGTGGATTGAACGGATAGACACGTCAGTAGAGTTTACACACTGCTAACATCTAATCTCACATCGGATGTGAATTTGAGATAAGAATAGTTTTTGTGAAACCAGTCCGACAGTCCTAGTGAAAGCCCTCGCCTTCATCACAGGGATCTCTGCTGTCCACTCCGACTGTCTTTAAAAAGATATTCAGGTGACAGTTTTGTTGTTAACTAGCAGTCAGAGAGCAGCAGGCTGTTTCCAGCTGGATTGGACTAAGCAATGATGGTAGTGGGTGTCGGGTAAAACAGGAAACAACAACGCAAACACAGGGAGGAAACGGTGGATACATATATATATATACACACACACACACACAGCACAGGCTGTAAGAAATATATTCAAAGCAACATTGTCCCCGCCAATCACAGGAACTAATAAAAGGGCCAGTAAAAACTAAAATATCTATCTGGCCATCAGCTGAAGAGGTCAGGTCTACATCACAGTACAGGAGTCATAATGATGACCATTATTCATCTGTACAGTCGAAGTGCATCCAGCGCTGTCTCAGGAGAGTCTTGAAAGAGGACGGAGAACCCACCTGTCTAATGGATTGATTGTGCTACCGCCTCACACTGCAGACTGAAACGCCTTTTAGTTCCATGTCCTCACAGTCCAGGAGTCAAACCGGGAGATTCAGACAGCAAACGCATCTGTAACTGCCTGGAGGAACTTCATCGGTGGAACTCCTTGTACGCTGCAGGAACTTAACAAAACATAGTGTAACACCCAACCAGTCAACCTTTGTTTACATTTTGGCAAATTGGCACCATTCGAAATATGCAGAATAAGCTATTAGCAGTTCCTGTTGGCAATGCTTTCATGATTGAACTGGCAACTATCGCTAAAAAAATTTAGTACCTTAAACTTTAAGGTACTACATTTTTTGAAATGCGGGTACTTTAAGGCTTAAAGTACCATCATTTCACAGGCCGCTGCTGCTGCTGCAACTGTTGCAGGCCCGAACTACAATAACCAATGTCCCGTTGTTTTCACCTTTCACCTCACGCAGCATCTTTGCCTCATGTCGCAACCTCCACGCCCCCTCTTCAACTCTGCAGTTTGAAAACCTCTAGTAATGTATCTATCACCTCTAATTCTGCTTTTTATAAGGACGTACATTTGGAAACGGAAAGAAAAAGGACTACAACATTACTACTAACATTAGTCGACTTTCTGGACCAAGCTCTGTTGTGCACAACATTTGTCAGGACCTTTTCTTTCCTATTGTGCAGTGAAACACCCATCAGCCTCTTCCAGTCCTCGGCAGTGACACAGCGCATTATTCAGCCTCAGATGACTGTTGGTGGAGCATCTTGTGACTGGAAGCAGAGTGGAAAAAAAGCCTCACAGTCGGCTGTTTGTTGGGCTGAAAACCAGTTGGACAACGTAACACCAAACATTCCTGGGTTTTATGAAAAATAACTGTTCAGGCTGACAGAGAGTGGAGTCTGAAACACAAAGCTGCTATTCATGTCAGCGGGTGGGAGGGGTGTATCTAACAATCCAATCAGAGAGCGTGACAGGGTCGAATTCAGAGGAGGAATGCGATGTGCGAATGTGACAGAATAAGCATGTTTCTGTCTCAGGGTTCAGTATGCGGATCTACAGCAAGTACAACATAACAACCAGAGTCCTGCAGGTCCCCGACCTGAGGATGCAGCGGCACCCATCAAAGTGCTCGTCATGGTAAAGGAAATAAATAACAAAATTTGATTTACAGTTATAAACCAATTACATGCAGTGGGTCGTGGGTAAATAGGAAAACACAAATACAGAAAAAAGAAACGAAAGTAATGTCTTCTTAGAGTTTTTCAAGCAGTATTTTTAGGTGTTTTCTAAAGTTTTTGTTGGCAGGTTATTTTGAAACTTTGCATGGACGGAATATATACTGCTCAAAAAAATAAAGAGAACACTTGGGAGTTTCATTGTGTTGTTTAAGCGTTCCCTTTTTTTTTTTTTTTAGCAGTATATTGTATTACATGATTAATAAAGCTTGATGACGGAGAATTGCTCAGGAACAACTTCTAGAAACTGGAGTTAAAAACAATACTGATTAGTTGTTGTTTTGCAGGTTGGATTTGGTCTGGTGGGAAAAACAGACAGAGCTATGCACAAGTACATTTGCTTGGTGAAGACCAAGCAGGAAACCTCCGGGGCAGAAAAAAGAAGCCAACACGAAGTGCCAAAATCTGCAGTTCCTCGAATAACCACTTGAGGCTGGCTCCAAAACCGAGTCAATCCCCACTGACCCCCATGTTAAAATGCGCAACTTTACAGCAGAAATAATCATGTTTACAGCCTGGTACAAAAAAACGGTTTTGCACTCTATAGTTAATTTTCCTGTTCATGACAGCTGTATGGGGTGTGAATTTTTTTATACCTCACTCGTTTAAGGGCGGGCCAAGACGGCAATGGCCAGAGCCAACGGAGCCACCCAGTGTGAGTTTCACAACAGCTCTTCAGAAACCTATGGGTGACGTCACGGACACTACATCCATGTTTTAGACAGTCTATGGTGAAGACGAGTAGAAGCACGTACAGTAATTATGTGTAGGGAAGGCTTTTCTGTGTCGACACGGAGGACAGTGGGCGCAGCCTCGGCTCTGATCACCGATTATCGCAGCAGGATCAGTGCTGTTTGTCAGGTCTGTCTCTTAACACCAGTAATCCTACAGCAGAACTGTGTGCGTTGTATTAGACAAAAACAGGACGGAGTGTCTTTTATTATGGAGGTTCATTTATTGTAATGTCACACTTTCATAAGCATTCCGAACCATATAGATCAAATCTGCACAAGCCCAACAAGCATATTGGTGTATAAATCATCGCCCAGAGTTTTGGTAAGAAATGTCAGATTGGTGCATCCCTAACTAATCGTTTAGTTAATTTTTTGTTGAACTTCTTTCAGTGTCTGTACTCCAGATGTTTGACTCCCTTTAGCATGTTCAACCACTTCAACTTCTTTCAGCGCTTCGACTTCAGCTTTTACTACCACAGAAATACACTTCCGAAGCCAAAGACACTTGCATCTGTAGCAACTTCCATTTCTTTCACTACCAACACACACAAATCAGGAGCAATTTGGGGCTCAGTGCTCAAGGACTCTTGGATACCACAAGGAGGTATAAGAAGAACCACCAACCGTGCAATGTATTGATAACCTGTTCTACCACCAGAGCTACAGCCACAATATTGATTAGAAGATGTGTTATAGCATCAAGCGCCCCCCCATGCAATTCAAAGCAGAACACAACAGTAAGCCGCATGAAAGCTGTTGGTGAAAATGGGCTGTATGGAAAACCACACACAACCACACACACACACACACACACCTCCCGTGGGCCTTTCCTCCACCCTCTTCTGCTCATTATTATTTTTTTTTTCTTCTGGTGAACTTTGAAATAAAAATCCACTTCAGTTTCATTGAGCACATGATCTCACAGAGCTGAGGCCAGAGGCTTGCTGACTGTACTGCTATGAGTCCAACTATAAAAAAAAATATATATATAAAAAAACACTATCGCAGGTCAGACGAACAAACCCCTAGATCTGATTCTGATCCTCGGAGTCAGGTGTCACTGAGTTAGAACGACATTTAGAGTTCAAGAAACTCATGTGGATCAGCTGGGAAAAAAATTCAACCTTTTTTGAAAATAAATAAATGAATAAAGTTGAGATTTTCCCAAACACCAGAGGAGATAGCAGGTCCCCGTTCCTTTTTGATGTTTTAACAGATTTCATCTTGTCCCAGTTTGGAGCGTCTTGGCCGTGACAGCAGAGCGTGTGTGTTCGGATCTGAGCTGTGGGTTTCTGTGCGTACAGCCTCTGCTGAACGGCGGCGGGCTGATTGTGTGCAGTCGCCGTAGCCAAACGCAGCCACGCCCAGTTCTCCAATATAAACACTGCATTCCAGGACCAGGACTGAGGTCTGAGCAGGATTCAGACCTGGTAGACAGAGGTGGTGTCTGTGTGTGTGTGTGTGTGTGTGTGTGTGTGTGTGTGTGTGTTGCAGAGTTCCCTGTTGGCAGCGCTCCCGGTCAGCTCCACATCACACTGACATGGGGGGCAGAAAACAAACCGCAGCAGGGACTCTCTGAAGCGTCTGCAGTCTGAACAGAAACCAGGACTGACTGTCAGCAGGGTTTCCCCACAAAACTGTTCAGCCACCCAAACACCTGACTCACCCTCATCTCGTGACCAGTTCTGGCGAGGTTCTAAAAACATGTAGGAAAATGGGTCGCTGCGCTGCCAAAACAAACGTATTAAATAAGTGGAATTTCAAATGTACGTGTGGGTTGGGGGGGGTTCCCTGAATAATATATTAAATAGCAAAAATGGGTTGGTGTTAGGGGGTGTGCTCTCTTTGACACATACAGATACATGGTCCACAATGCAATACAGGAACAATACAGATACATTTGTAACAGTATGATACACCGCTGTTTAAAGTCGATTGAATTATATTGAGAATTATTAATATTGATTAACCTCAGATTCACTGAGATTTTATATTTTTTCTTGGTCATAAATTAAGCTGGATATTCCCTTATATTCCCTCAATTTTTATTTTAAGCGCTGAATCAAAAATGCCACAAAACTCTTGTCTTCTGCATCACCAACGACGATTAATGGCACAGCGAGCAGCGGGGGTTGGGGCGCCACTGGCACATTTTATGACACCCTGCCCAGAATTTGGTTTAGACCTTTGGTTATGTGTCCATGTAGACAAATCAGCGATGACTGACTCTTGCATCAGTTAATCTTTACAAACACTGGCGCATGCTGCTCTGACAAATTGAGGTGGACGTACAATGTGATCTTTCAATAAATCACCTGCTGAGCTGAATCAAACATATCTCATCTCATTATCAAAGTAGTTACTAGATGATGTTTGCAACAATCGTATCATTCCTTAAAAAGGTCCACTGTGTAGGATTTAGTGGCATCTAGCGGTGAAATTGCATTTTGCAACCATTTGAATACCGCTCGCCTCACCAATAGCTCCTCCTAAATGTTACACACCGGACCTTTAAATGAATGGCCGTCGTTGTGCGACATAGCTCCATTGTTTGTTTTGCATGGAGATTTTAATACAAATTTAAGAATTTATTCTGATGTCAGTGGAGTCGCTGTATATTTAAGGGGAAGCACCTCCACTAACATTGTGGGAAACTGTTTGCTATAATATAATCGGAAAGTTTAAAAATGAAATGTAAAGCACACACGCGCAGACACACACACACACACACACACACACACACACACACACACACACACAGAGCACCTGTTGGCTAAGTGAATACAGGGAAGTGAAATCCTGACTGCTGCCAACAAAACATGAGGAAACCATCAAGCCTTCACTTCCTGTTGGCTCTCCATCCGCCCTCCATCTGCTCACTTCCTCCTCTGACCGATGCCGTTCTCTGAATATCTCTTGGGAGGATACACTCACACACACACACACCTCCACACTATGATCTAGAACCCCTTACACACATGCAGTCTATCCCTGAAATGTTCAGGAACATGTCAGTGCTGGGCATGAACTCGGTAACACTGCAGGGACAAGCACGTAAAAGGTTACGTCCGTTTGACGAAAGACGCTTTCACGTGCAGCAAGCGAGCCAATCACGCGACTCCGCTGATGGCGTATTTGAATCCGGTTGCCTTCCTTTTCAGTGCTTTCGCAGGTGATTTGATAATCGTTGCTTTTCTCGCAAGCGTGTTGAACATTAAATACGTTGCCAGTGATGTTGGAGGGATTCAACGGATTCAACTCAACCCATTTGAGTGGGTCCCCATTCAATCTGTGTTTTTTTGACAAACTGTAGTGTTAAACTCGTGTTTAGGGATTGGTTACATCAGGATACCGCTACGGTTATCGATACTCATCGGTTCTGTTACACTACTAAATAATTGCTTGTTCCATTTCCCCCGTCGCCGTGCACGTGAACCTCCGGCCTTCCCCCAGCTTCTCCTGTTGGGTTTCAAGGCGGTTGGCTCCCATAAGTGTTGCATGGCCACCATCTGCTGGACCGTCCTCTGACCCATCTATTCCAGGCGCGAAGTGTTCCTCACTGAAGCTGCATGTGTGAATAGTGAAAATCACCAGCAGAAAGGCTTGAATGGGTATCCCAGTAATTTCCTGGGACTTATGTGTGAAAATGGCTTATGATATAAAATGGCTCCAGAGCCTAGGAGTGGAAACCTGGTCCTGCTGTTGCAGTTTACTGGCGTGTTCTTATTGTGTGCAAAAGCCTTTTATGTTTTTCCATCTTTATCTGACTCAAATAAAATAAAACAAATAGTCAACAATTTTCCACGTTTTCCTGGCTGCATCAGGGTTGGGGCGACGCGGAGATAAACCCTGCGAGATTATATTAATTTGTCAACTGACTTAATAGAATTTATGCATCAATGTGCTGTGATTTGTCAGGTTATAATTTGCTGGACAGACATTTCTGTCAGTTTCTCAAATTACTTTCCAGAAAATGCATCATATCACAATAAATCTTGACATAAAATTCAACATAGAAAGACTTTATCCATATGTCAGTCAGTCATTTGTGATTACACAAACCCAAAGGAATGACAAACATCATTAAAGTTAGGGCTGCACGATAGGGAAAAAGATCATATTGCGATTATTTTTGACAGATTTTAAGATTGCGATATGATTTACACTTAGTGGGAATGATCGTTTTTGCAGACCAGGGCATCTCTGCAGCACTACAGTACTTCATTATAAGGCTACCACACATTTTACCTTTATCAACAAAACTGCATCTTCTGCGATTTGGATGATATTGCGATCAACTGCACAGCCCTACATTAAATGCAGCCACACAGGATTAGATTTTGACTAGAACAGATTTAGGATGCTGGGCTTCTAAACAGTAGACAGCGACGAAATAACGAACCACTAACTGAGTCAGTTCACGTGCAGCTCTGTGCTGTGGGTTTCAGTTCTGGCAGCCGATTGGTACAAAAAACAAACAAAAAAAAACTGTACCTCTCCGCTGTCTGAGACGCACGCTCTCTCCTGCAGCATCCCTCTCTTTATTCTCTCATCTTTATCAGTTGTTAGCATGCTGCAGAGGGATGCCAAGTAAGCTACCAGCATTAAGTACACACACAGTGGACTACAGAATCTGCACCAACACAGGTCTAAATTACACAGCTGCTCAGTCCTGGACCTGAGTCCATTTACTGCAGTCTGTTAAATATATAATATATCAAGCTGAACATCAAGGAACTTTCAGCCAGCGAGCGGTTGCTGTCCCTGCCTCCATTACTTCCGATGTAAACACGGCCGCAGCCCTCTCTCTTCTCTCCACTGCCTTTTTAGTGAACTTTATCAATATCGTATAATCAAATTGTTTACATAATATGGGATTCTCTAAAAATGATTATTGATAATCAAAAGCAACTGTTGACGCACATCTATACTGTTACAACCCACAGAGCAGCAAATACACTCACATGTAACATTCCCACACACACACACACATCCATGTGTGTTAGTACACAGCATCACACACACACACGCAGCTCGGCTCACTGCAGCTCAACACATTCACAACAAGCTTTAACACCTTCTCTGCTCCAACGGCTTCATCAGGATTAAGACACACACACACACACACACACACACACACACACGCACACACACCACAGCAGCACCTTCACCTTCAGGAGGTGAGAAACGTTAAAGTCAGGAAAAATTAGCTAAAAACACACAAATTCCAAACATTCTCATTTAGGATTCCAGATCATCAGTATATGATGAATGATAATAGCACACATACAGATTGAACTATTTATTTATTGTCTGAGTTTGTTTGGTTCTTGACTCTTTACTGCATCATATTTTTGTTTTATCTTTTATAGTCTTGTATAATCTGGATTTCCCTTATAACCTTGTGTTTCATTAGTTTATTAGTTTTACTTCCCCTCTTTTCATGTGTTTTTTATAGCTTACTTCTTGATGTTTTCACGTGTTATTTGTGTGACTTTCTTCTTATGGTGTCAGTACGTATTGCAGATGGAAGGATGCATGAAACCAGGAAGCGACAGCTCCCTTATTACGTGTGTAGGAAAACAAACTGCAGCATCACGTGTTTTTTAATGTTTGGCTTGTTACTGTAGATTAATCGTTGCTTCCTCTTCAAATTACAAATCTGGTCTTCCTCTTTTCTGTTTGGGGTTCATGTTGATCCTCTCACCTCGGAACCTGACCCATGTGTGTCAGATGGGTGTGGTTTCCACTTGAATGTGGTATTAAAAAAAAATTTTAAAAACAGCACAAGGTGCTTGTGTCGAACTACATTAATGTCAAAAAAACCACACGTGGGCCTAAAGGGTGGGAAACAGTAGCCTAGTTTTACACCTCTGTCCACATCTCTAATTTTTCCGTGATTCGAGGAGGTCTGCTGTCATGCTCATTGACGACTGTTTCCATGGATGGAAAAAATACTGACCAATCAGAGTTTTGTGGGTGGGACTAGGACTGGTTGCGTCGTCCTTCTGTGACAGGACCAGAAAAATGTCTTCCAGGTATGAGAGGTTTGCAGCTGTACAGCTTGTTGTACTTTAATTACAGCGGTAACAACTCTTAAATCAACATATTTCTTTGATTGATATGACAAGCAAACAAAGAGTCAAAATGACTCCCGCTCCAGTCAGAGACTGGTAAAAACATATCTTTACATAGTTTGGCGTCACTGATTCCAAACTGAACGGGTGACCTGACGAAAGACTGGAGGTATCGAATTACAGACATTGCAAATTTCATCTTATCATTTTCAATAAATAGTCTAAATTCTAAATAGCAAGACTCCGAATGTCTACAAACACCAATGACATCTAACCAGACACTCAAACAACCAATCAAGCCACAGTCCAGTCATTAAGGTCGATCCTACTTTGTTGTACTTAATGTTAAAATAAAATAAAACATTTGAGCTCGACTGAATCATGCATTTCACTGAGTGAAAGGTCGGGAACTCTCGTCAGTTACTGGAAATACATCATACAAAAGGGTCAGGGTTTTGATAGATCCGGTTTCATTAAGGATTCAGTTCCCATAATTTCCAGATTCATCAAGCTCCGACGCTAATCTCTTATCAAACCTTTTATCAATCCTCACTGTTTTTTTATTAGCAGAGAGCAAATGTACAAAACAGCTTCTGATTTTTAGCCAGTGCTGACCGTCGCTTTCCCCATCACTGGCAGCAGATTATACCAGTTGCATACAATTAGCGTTTTATTCCATAAAAGGTTTAAATTAAACATTTGGCTGTTGCAGCCGGTGTCTGCACTGGAAAAGAAACGGCGCTCTGGGACTGTGGGCGTGTCACATACATTTCGGGTCTCTCAGTTAAACTTTAGGCGCACGATACTGATTTGTGTGAACACTGTATGAATCAGGACCTCCAGTACTGTGATCGGACGTATATTTCATCAAACTTTCATATCGTCTGCGGCTCATCTCGTTTTCAGCTTGGAGCTACAGGTTGTCACCACTAATTAGGCCACCAATACAAACAAATGCGTCTGTTTACTCAGCCAACAAAGATGATTACAGATCTAAATTAAGTCTTTGAGTTTTAGTTATTTATAACATTAGTTACCTGCAAATTAGCGCTGCGCGATATTGTAAAGAAATCATATTGCGATTATTTTGACAGATATTACGATTGCGACATGATTCACGATTAGTGGGAATGATCATTTTTGAATCACAATTTTCATTTTCACAGAAAAAAAGTATTTGAATCATGATGATGGGACATTTGCTGGGGTCTGTACCAAACAAACATGTTTTCTTACATCTGGAGAACAAGGCGTCTAGGCCCGGGGCATCCCTGCAGCACTACAGTACCTCATTATGATGCAATTTTGTTACACATTTTACCTTTTATCAAAAATATTGCAGATTCTGCGATTTGAATATTGCACTTGCCACACTGCGATTTCAATAATGTTGCGATTAATTGTGCAGCCCTACTGCAAATGATGAAAGCTGAACCTAGTTGGATTTGACGAAATGCAACGGAACCACAACACTCGTCTACTCACAAATACCGCATGTGTAGTTAGTAAAGGTTCAGTTCATTCTTTTTAAAAATGCCGTTGTTGAGCGTTCGTCCTGCTGCTCAAACCTTCCTGTCTGTCACACCCACACACACGCACAAACGCCCACGATCCCACCCACCAAACACCTGCCAACCATAAAACACGCACGCACACACACACAGAGGCGTTATGTAAGTGTGTGTCAGGAGGACACTCTCAGATGGTCCAATTACAATCATCAGTTCTGCTGACGCCTCCACGTCATCTGGGAGGATATTTCCAAAAGGCAGGTGCAGGATGAAGCCGCAGCAACGAGGGGTCTCCAGTGAGGAGGGATCCAAATGCCACGATGGGCGCCCCCGGGATCCATTATTGTCACTTCTACCACGTCCACGTCCACTGACCAGAGGAACAATGGTCGTCATGTTTAAATCCTCATCCGTGTTTTTAACGTGCGTTTGTAGACAGTTTAATCCATGGTTAGGTTATTTCACCAGTCAGTGAAGCCTGAAGCATTCAGTACGGCTGCTATGGTTACCTGCACTTTAACATACAGCACTGAACAGGCCTTGAATTTGCATGTGTTGCACATTCTGCTGGTGCACATGAGATGGAGTGAAACAGAGGCAAAATCATCAGTATACATTATAATCAGTGTATTACTGAAAGTTTAATAGTAAAACCAATTCTTGCATTAAGACTTAATAATTAGATTTTAGTTAAGAACCTGACCTGAATTTGCAGTATGGGCACTTGAAATTGAAAACGCCGGATAAACATCAGTCCCCATGTGGACCTGAAAAGACACCTGCCAGCCAATCAGAAAACAAGTATTTGTTCCTGGCCATGGTTTGCTGTAAAATCTTAAATAAAAGCCGCTATTCAAACAACGGCCCGCGTCCTGAACAGCAGCAAACACACACAAAATCTGATTTAGTGCATTTTATTAAAGGGAGGTTTTTATCCTCATTGGGGCTTTCCGGGTTAATTAAAGGTTACATTAATAAATAGATAAAAACATAAAACATCACGCACGGTCCTATTTCAGCAGTTCTCCGTTGCAGTGGGGTGAATTCTTTCCTGGCAGCAGCTCTATTATAATCGCAGAGCTTCCATATATTAAATATAGGACTGAGCCGTTAATAATTGATGTGGACTTACATAAGAGACAAATTGTGTGCTGCTGGATCTAGTTCTGAGGCTGGGATTCCCTCCTGCGGTGGGGTCTCCACATTTCACTGAATTTTAAAAACCTCTGTCCACACCAGCAGAACGGCCAGCGCATTTGGTCGTTCCGCTAGGTCCCAGCTGTGAACGATGCGGGACTCTGGCTGCTACAGGAGCAGGAGTCTCTGTAGGTGTAGGCCTGTATGGTGCCGACACAGCCATGGATCACCTACACCCATCGTCTCTCTTCCGATCAGAAGGAAGGAGCCTCTAGACTGGATTTACTCACTCACAGGACTCAATGGTTAGTGTTGGATTGTGCGTCTGTTATGACACTCACACTCACACTCACACACACACACACACACAAGCATGTCAAGGTCACTCATTACAAGATACTATCACACTATGTTACCCAGAGTACCGTCAGACAGGATGAGACATGATGCAGTATATACTGTGAGACTATGTAAATAGGTCATTTTTATACCACGATTTCAATCCCTTTAATGTCTCTGTTTGTAATAGTGCAAAGGATAAAAGTGGATTGACTGCACTACATATATATATATATATATATATACATATATATTAGGGCTGCAACTAACAATTATCAGTTAGTCAGCCAGTTATTATTTTTATTAGGCGACTAATAGTTTGGTCTACGAAATGCCAGAAAATAGAAAAAATGTCCATTACAGTTTCGCAGAGTCCAAGTTCTGTCAACAAACGGCTTGTTTCCGCTTAAGTTGATATTATGTTATACAGTAATATTGATTCCTATAAAGGGAAGATTCCTCATAATGCGGGAGTCAATCATAGACAGCGTTTACTCACAACAGCTATCAAGTTCGAAGTTCAAGATTGTCATTTCAACCGTAAAAATACAGTTCAAATGAAATATTGTTTCTTCAGGCTAAGTATAAAAACTGATAACATTTCATAAAAGCATCGAGGCAAAAACACAAGATAGATTGTTCAAATAAAGTGCATATAGCAGAGGAAAAGGATTTATATGATCTGAAAAGTAGCTCAGTATGCTAGAAATCATCTCTTCGTTACTTTAGATTTTGTTCATGGTCCCTGATGAATACGTGTAATCAAAAAAACTATTATTTTCAGTTTCATCATTTTACAGATAGCTGTCATGAACCAGTGTGTAAAACACACACACACACAGTATCATGAGTATCATCGTTCGACAGTTATAAAGTGACAGGAGACTGTCAGGTCAGAGTTCAGCAGCGAGGGAGGAAACTGTTCCGCCTCTGGGTGACAAAGATCCCTTCAATCTTTTAATCAAGTCCCAGATGGTTTGGTTTTGACTGCATCTGGGGACTGAAGGTCTGAATCACTGAGATCACAGTGACACACATGTGTGCAGACCATAGTCTGTACGAGGATATGGACCCAGTCTCCGTGACGTCACCCATAGGTTCCTGAAGAGCCAGTGAGAAGCTCAGTGTGGGAGGCTCCGGCAGAGACTTGGAGCGCGGGGGGAGCTGAGGCTGGCCGAACGAAGCCGCGACGTCCTTAAATTATGCATAACTTTAAGCCTTAATATAATTTAAACAACTGAGTTGTCAGTTGTACAGTTGTCATGAACGGGGCTGTCAATAGGTTTCCTTCTGCTGTAAAGTTGGGCATTTGAACACGGGGGTTAATGGAGACTGACTCGCTTTTGGAGCCGGCCACGAAAGGGGCCATTCGAGGAACAGCAGTTGTTAGCACTTCGGCGTTGGCTTAATTTTGCAGCCCAGGAGGTTGCCGCTTGGTGCAGCCTCATGGTCAGTGTCGCAGGCTGGTCTGGGGTGTTGACGCTTCAAATGCAGAAAGAGAGCTAGGTTAATGCCTAAATATACATCGGGGGGCCTATCCGAATTCACAGAACCGTGGTTACACTCTAACTCTTGCTTTAATGTTCAACCTGCTGAGGAACAGCTCGTGTTCACACCCCCCGAATGTGGCGTTGCTGTGTACTTCGGGGACGTGGAGTAAAATACACAGACACTGACATTTCAGAGATATTGTTTTAGTTTAGAGGACAGAATTACTGGATTTTCTCTGTAAAAAGACGAAGAACTGCTTTTAAAATGAACACCATCGACTGGGACCAGAATCAATGAGTAATAACAGTGGATTTAGTGGACGGGGTTAGGGCTTTTTATAGAGCCGCCATTTTGAAACCAACATTTGACACAAAGAGAGAAATCCATCGGCGAAGAGGAAACCCAGCGACCAGTTTCTTCAAAGACAAGAGCCTCGGTCACCCGCAGTTCACTGCAGCCACACGTCAAATCCTCATCTGCAGGCCTTGATGGACAGCAGGTGAAACACAATCACAGCCACGATGGGCTGATTGGACCTTTCAACAGCCAGCGAGACACAGAACTAAACACTAGACGTTCGGCATCGCCTCTTTTCTGTCTGTTTGACAAGAGGCCTTATGGGAAACGTAGGAGAATCACTGCCTTATGATGAAGAGCACAAGGCAGGTTGAGCCCAACATTGCTACAACTGAAACAGAATGGGAAAAAAAAAAAAAAAAAAACCTAAATGAATGCTCTGTGTGGGGGAGCGATTTGTTCAACAGACGAGAACAGACAAATCACCCGGATCAATTTAAAAATTCTAATAAAAAAAAAATTTAAAAAGACACCATGAGCTCACGTGCAACTACAGATTTTCAGCCACAACATGAGGCCGAGCTTTTCTTTCGTTTAACTCTGTGTCCGATCTTAATCACTGGTGCAAGCGAAAGGAGCAACTGACACAAGTCCAGCTGCAATTTACATAATAAATTAACAATTTAAAGTCATTTAAATATACCTGACACTTGCTGGCACTGTGGCGAAAACATAAAGATTTGCAGCTTTTTGTCTGTTCGATATCATTAAAAACGCAACACTTTGGATTTTATGAAAGTTTGTCAAACGAAATACGAAATTAGAAGAAGTCATCTCTACGTCAGCCACTGGTCAGCTGTGATGGCATTAGACATTTTTTGTGACTCTTCTAATTGTTTAGTCAAAAACTGCTAATAATAAACATCGCCGAGCTAGTATTTTAGCTAAAAGCCAACCCTTTACAGTCCCTGCAGTAAAACCACCCGGAGCGTCGGTAACAGAGGAGAGAGTGACACCTGGGATTAACACAGAGCCTTCTTCAGTCACGATTCTGACTGACTGTAAATAAATTAGGAAGTATTAAATGTATTCTTCCTTGCTGCTGCTGGAGGAGTCTGAACCTCCTGCAGGACATTAAGAGGACAGCTACACTGAGTCAGCACCCGTCACTACCTGTGGTCATCAGGACCTCAGCAGCAGCCTCAGACACATACAGAGCACTCATCTGTCTGCAGGTTAACCTGACTGTATGTTCATAACATTCATCAGAGTGAAAACCGTATCACTTTCAGCCATTACTCGTTAGGGTAACTAGCAGCAGCAGCATGTAATGAAGTGCAACTACTTTGCGTTTGCTTTGGACCAATTTGCTGGCTCCATCTATCCATTGATTATCTATGCCATTATCCCGCCCGCACAGGGTGTCCCAGGGCTGCAGCCAATCCCGGCACGCATTGGGGCACACCTGGACAAGTCAGCAGTCTACCACAGGGCTGACATGCAAGCTATAAATTCTCATATAGAAGCCAGAATTCAAATAATCTCAACAGCACAAACGAATAAAGGCCGGCTGCTAGTAAAGGGAGGGTTGGAATTACATGTAGCCTACTACATGGTTCACGTGAGAAATTCAGTATAATGTACGCCGCCACAGCACAGACTCATGTCACTCTGCTGCTCTGCCTTCAGAAGTTCATTGTGGTAACATCAGCGTTTTTCCACAGTGTGTCAAACTGGCATTACGCTTCACCGCGCTGCCGGTAAGCAAACATTTTATTACTTCTTTATATTCCCATTATGTTTATTGTCTGCACTAAAAACACCAAAGCAAATTCCTCGCATGTGTAAAAATGACTTGGCAATAAAGCGGTTTCTGATTCTGATACACGTGCGTCGTTCACACTTGGTGTGTGAGTTTGCGTCCGCTAGGAAGCATAGTCACATTTAGCAAACCCACAATGTAAAAGGAAAACAGAGAAGAAATCAGGAGACATGAATCAAATCTCACCCCGGAGACGGTGTAAACAAACCACTACATCCATGGAACAACCGTGAAAGAACTTGGATTTATCAGTGTACATGGACGGGACAATAACAAGATGGACAACGATATTAAGTGCATTGGAGAGGAATTTAGTTTCCTATGCTCTGCTAGAAGATCAATCAATTAAGTGACTTATTTCACCTCTAGTTATGGCGGATGTAGGCCACCTTGCCTACAGCAAAGGCCACCTCTGCTAACTTCATAAAAAAATAAATATACTTTTGTAAAAACAATTACACCGTTAACCTTCAGGATGAAGGAGGCGCCATTTCTCACAGCAAATGCCATTTTATGTAGTGAAGCTAATTGTTAAGGCCATCATCCATTAACTAATAATATCACAAGACAAGATGCATCAGGACCTGGGTGGCAGAACACCTCGGCTGAACCATTTCACGGGGGAAATCAATGAACAGTCATTTTCAGGTTTGAAAAGTTTATCGTCCTGTGAAGAAACCCACAGGTCGTTGTAAATCTCTTATGCTAAGTTTGAAATCCATCTCTAATATTTTACCTAATGAAGGTCTGAGGACCGAAAACTTGTCAATCAAGTGAGAGTTTTTGGATCCAATGCTCCTGTCAAACAGATTCTGGGTTGTGAACAAACTTTGACGCCATTATATCGCCCTACAAGGTTCATGAACTTATGTTGCTATGTGGCTCTGTCAGGTCTCAGCACCCATATTGATCCGGTACATCAGAGCAGTGCGTCACCAGCTATCTGCTTTCTCGCTTAAATTCTAATTAATGTACACAAGTTTGGGTAGCAAATGACAGCCCTGCGGACTCACATCTGGTGGCATGCGATGAATTAATCAGTGAAAACAAGCACTTTTTTTAAATCAAAACTAGCCATTTTTCCTTTGGGATCCGGTGAACAACAGAGTGGCTGTGGCTCCCACCTCACAATCACCCCAAATTCAACCTGTTTCTATAAAAAGGACATTAAAGTTTTCTTTCGCTACTGATTTTCTTTGCAAAGAGCCTCTCGGTTTGGTGAATTTAGGGGCAGATGAAAACAGCAGGAGCAATGCCCTCGTTTGGAGGTCACAAGCTGAGGACTCACCATGAGCCAAGATGCGGGATCCCCCCCCTCCTTCCTAACGCAATAAGGCAGGACACACCCAGATAGAGAGGGGGAGGAGGAGGAGGAGGAGGAGGAGATGGATGAAATGAGACGAGAGGAGCAAAAGAAGCAGAGCTGCTACTGGTGCTCTGCTCATCCACCCATCTTATCAGATGACGTAAGGACGGTTCTTCGCGAGCTGAACGCGCACGTTAATTACAATAAAACGAGCTCGACCCCCACCCCCAGTTCACTGACGCCCGTTATGACAGCCTGAAAAGCATACTATTTACAATGGGAGCGCTAAATGTGGGCAAACCACACCAGCAAGCTGAACAAGCTCATCCTGGAGGCGCCGCATTCATGACAGCATTGTGAGGACACCACAGTGACACCAGACTTCACACATTTCAGCATCAAAACAGGAGCAACAACCGCAGCAACCGGTGTTCGCTTTTTAAATGGCCTGGTTTTTTTTTATCTAGTTACCAGAGACCGTGTAACTTAATGATGACAAGGGGTTATTTTGGTTACCACGGGAAATGTCACCCGGGAAACATAACATTACAGACCGAGACAATGAGCAAACTGTTTCCAGACACTCGGAGACATCCGCAGGCGGTCTGATGATCCTGCCTCGCAGCCGCTGCAACGGTCTATACGTGCCGTTCCGTCGCCCGGGGAGACCCGTAACAACAGCCCCATTCACAATCTGACTATTTCAATTACGTTACCTTGTTAGATAATGGACGTGAAGATTTAATATGTCTTTAAAAAACATATTCTGAATCACTGGAAACAGCTTTTCAATTCGGCATGTTCCCACTACACGTACAAACATCTTGTTTCACTAAAATTTAAACTTTACCAACTGACACGCACTCACCGTCTCCAAGCTGAGAAACAACACAGCGGTGTGCGACAGGAACTAGCGAGCACTGCGTACCAAGTCCAAAAGTTGATATTTTACCTAAATGATGTGCTATTCGATCCATTATAGGTGTGTTCGTTTCTAAACGGCCGTGCAGTGCCACACTGCGTGGTTCAACAGGCGCTCTGATCAGTCGAAAAGCGCTGTTAAGTTGGCGTTTAACCTCCACATTTGTGAATGGAGACTTGACAGCGTTGGCTGTAGACGAGAGGCAGGCACGCATCGGGGCTGTAACCTTAGCTAACTGTCGGGACGTTTGACGGGAAGAAGCTGGTAGAAAACGTGCCCTGCGAGTTTTGCGCGAGACGCCGCTGAGCCTAATCTCGCTTATTCGACGCCACGAAACAGATGTTATAATGTCCCCGAGCAGGACAGTTGTGCGTTCACACCTGTGGAAAATCCCAAATTCGCCCGTAGCTGTTAATAAGTGGGTGTCAAGGTGGAGAAACAGCAGTTGTGAACGTTACCCGGATGCGAAGCAGTGCGGACAACTGGGGACACGACAGACCGCTTAAAAACACGTTCAGAAACATCCCTTACGGGCCACCGGCAGACAGACGCCGCTATGTTTCTTATCTTTCAGCCACAAGTGCACTGAAAGAAATCGGACTTGTGGCGAATAAAGTTTGAAAACACAAGAGAATAGACGTTACCTCAGCTCGAGGGGTGGAGGAGGAGGAGGAGGAGGAGGAGGAGGAGGGGGTGCTCCTCGTCCAAATCACGTCCTGTGGTTGTTTGAGCGTCTTCAGGTTACAGGGGTCTGTCCATTCCCCCACAGCAGGGCTCCAACTTCGCGACTGCAGCGGCGGCAAATGACTGACAGAGCGGGTGCGGAAAAGACCTTCAACGTCCCCTCGGTTCCGGCGTTTAACACCAGTTTGTCTGGCAGGAATTACACTCGCGGAGGCATCAGCTCTGGTCCTGCAGCGGCAGCCCCGAGGAAGGAGAGCGAAAACCAGATCCAGAATCGGTCAGAAACCAATCCGTGCAACAACAAAAAAAAGAAAAAAAGAAAAAAGGAAGAAACAAACCCCCCCCACTTTCTCTCTCCTGAAATAAAAGCAGAGGAGGGAAAGGCTCTGGTAACAAAGAGCAGATCCAGTAAATGAGGACTGCTGGTGTGTTTGTGTTGGAGAGCGGTGGGTGGGACTGTGTGTGTGGGGGGGGGGGGGTCCGACACATTCAAACAGGACCAGAGAAAAGACCCAACGTCCGGATCAGCGTCTTTTCCTGGCTGGCAGGGGAGCTGAGAGAGGGAGGGACCAGTCCGGGATTGCCCTGTTTTTAAGGTGGATCTATGAGTTAATTAGGCAAACGGGCAGAAACAGGGCCCTGCTGTCGACAACATCAGCCCCGGGGAGAAGATCCTGAAGCCTGAGGCCCCGGAAACTCGAGCAGGAGAATCATCTGAGAAGAAAAAGAAAATCCACATCTGGATCTGTTCTGCAGAGACGTATGGAGGCTCACTACCGCCCATGGCAGGCAGTCAAATGACGAGATCTCATTTATGAACACACAGTATCTTCTTCTTTTAGCTTGTTTTTCTAAGAGGGAGGATTGCCACTGATAGGGGGGAATATTGCGAGGATAAAGATTAAAATAATAACATCCCAGGAATAATACTCTGAGAATAAAGTTGTGATAGGTCATGAATAAAGGCAATATTTCAAGATTGCGTTCATAATATTTTAAGATTAATGACATATTTCAAGCCATGTTATTTCCAGAAAAGGGTCCTAGTATTTAAAAAAAAAAAGTTTAAGTTAATATATATAGCCTACTATATGAAAAGGTCATAGCCCAATACTTTGCACAAAAAAAAAGAAAATCAATGATATTTAAAGAGTAAGTTGAGATATTACTTAATATTTTGATAATAGAGTTGACATATTTCAAGAATAAAGTCATCCAATTTCAAGTCAACCTATTCTGAGAAAAAAGTCATAATAAAGACAAAAGTTCATCATATTTTGGATGTGATACCTCAAGGTGTACCTGGACCAGTGTATGGAGGCCCATTCATGCCAGAAAAATAAATGAACAGATGAAAAGTTAGGAATGAAATATCGACAGCTGATAAAACTATGAGTTAGTTTCATCTTCACTTCTCATATCTTGTCATTTTTACAAAGTCCCAAATTTGAATTCATAATATAGGAAAATAAATAAAGATAAAAAAAAACATTAGGTGGTTTGTGTGGTCTTGTGAATGCCAGTGAATCCACTGAGTGCAGCGATTCCATTGACCCTGACTGGTTAAACTCAGTCATTTCATTGTTTAAATACTGATGTGGCCTTACGAAGGATATTACTGTCGGTTGTGCACTATTTTTAGTGTGGCAGACAATTTTGGAGGTCATTTTGCATTCATTACATTAAATATAGCACTTTAATTCAACAATACAATTAAAAGTATCAAATTGAATCCAGCTGAATCTAATAACAAAGAGTCTACCTTGTATAGCATGTGTATTTGATATGTATTTAACTTCGAATAGGAACAAATACTCATCCTTTCAAATGTGTTATGGGAGTTGATGAGTATTTTTAACATTTTCAGCTGGAATGTTTTTTTTGACCTGCTAAAAACCATTGAACGGCTCCTGTTAAGTGTACATCCGTCTAATACGAAAAGGAGAGATCACATCGTTGTAAATAAGAAATGGAGATGTGCACTGATGAGACTGTGCTCGTGTATGGGGAATATTTCTGGTCTAAATGCAGAACATGAACAAAGAATCTGAAAAGAAATTTCTCTTTGACTGCCAACTGGCCACTCAATCAGCTCTGCCTCCTACGCTATGCTAATGACAGAGAGGCAGAGAGGTGGTTAAAGCTGCCATTTAACAGCCCAGTACACGGCTTCACTTTCAACGAAAACTGACTGCAGATGAAGGACAGCTACGGATTCTCATAACTGTTCCCAAAGCCACCACCAACCACAGCTTAGCATCCTCACTGTGAGTCTCACATCAGTGCTGTGTCTCAATCCCAGAACTGTATAGATTCATTTACATTTTATTTATTCATATAGCCCAATATCACACATTTGCCTTATGGGGTTTTACAATCTGCACAGCAAACGACATACTCGACCCCTGATTCGAATTAGGAAAAAGTCTCTTTTAACCCCTTTAACAGGGAAAAAATGGAAGAAGCCTCAGGAAGCGCAACAGAGTAGGGATCTGTCTCCCAGCCCTGCAATGTGTACTGAATAGACCAACATAGAAAAAGGACAGTGTGGACAATCAGCATGACAAAATTATCAATAAATTGTAAACATATACTGTATGAAGATTACGGATCCAGGAGGACATCGGGCAACTTCCAGGTGCCGTCAAACAGATCTGAGCCACAGGACCTCCTTTCCGCCTGTATACGATATCCCCTGTATACCGTTTAGTCATGTTTGTATTATACTGTTTTTGCAGTTAGTATATCGGACCAAATGATCTTAGTAATTGATTTAGGTGGAAATGTAATTTCTGCCTGAATTACGTTCATATGAGACGCAAGTTCTTGTCAAGGAAAAATGAAAGTAACTGAAATAAATAAAAAATAAATTCAATGTAATTTTCTGAGTTATTAAATGCACTAACCCCACTTAGTTCAATTGTTAGAGACATGGTACTTAAACCTGCATTAGTTGATAACTTGGTAACTTGGGGGCAGCAGAAACAAGCTGTGAACACAACACTGAAATACGGTGTTGGCATCATGTTAAGGTGATGGTTAACCTGTTAGCAAGCTTATTTACGCTTCCAGCAGTTACGGAGCAACATTATCATTCATTCGGAGTCGTGTTTGTGTCCAATATTCACTCTCTTGTTGCTCTGTTTTTGGTCTCTACCAACTCTTGAGGGAAATATCTGGTTCTTCAGCTGTTAAATGCTCCACTATGTTCACCAGCTAGTCTCTAACTTTGACCCCAGTTCGGCGCTGGGCAGGTAGCGTACAGTGAGTTGATCAGATCTGCTTGTCGGTGAACGTTTTTTTACCTTGCAGATCCTTTAAAAAATGTTTCCTCATTATATTGATAAAAAAACAAAACATAAGTCATGTGGCATTACGTTTCTCCCAAAACGTATTTTCTGTTGCAACTTAGAAATATATAAGCATAATTTCTGGGGGACAGGGCTGGCAGCTGGTCGTTTTATCATCCATCTCCATTTAGGAGACGCTTTTACCCAGCGACTTACGAATATGAGAACATTCACAAACCGAAGGCGCAGCTTCGGGAGCATTTTTGGGGTTCAGTATCTTGCTCAAGGATACTTCGATGCAGGGCTGGGGCATTGAACCGCTGACCTTCCGACTGACAGGCGACTGTTCTGCCACCAAGCCACAGCCGCCCTGCCACAATCACCACATGCGAATATTTGATTGGCCAAGGGTTGCAGCAAAAGTTGGGCCAGGTTAACCTTGATAGGTGTGAGAGTGGTCTGATAGTGACTAGAACGACTCTGAATAAGTAGGCTGTGTTTTTTCACACAGTGCTGCTAATGTTGATCTGAACATGACCTTAGCTACAAGTGTTAGCATCATTTAGGAGGACTTCCAGTTGTAAGGTAAGATTTCGTGTTAATGTGACCCCAGAGGTGTCCAACCATGATCCATGCAGAATCAGCACTCTTCATTCGATTCACTTCAACGGGTGATGTCACTGCTGACCTTCCCTCCTCTCGCTGAACGAGTGCTCATTAGTGGGTGGAGTGTTCTGTCCGAATATAAAACTTGCAGGCTGTTGGCTCTCCACAGCACATGGTTGGACACCCCTGTTATTAATGCCTTGGGTCATAGTTGGTTCAAATTGTTAGCGGTTCATAGTTGGAAAAACATACTCTGAAAAAAAAAAAAAAAAAAAAAAAAAAAAAAAACCTGTGACATGAACAAACTACGGAGGGAGGAGTTTAAAGTTTGAATTAGTTTTACAGTTTTGTCAGTCAACTTACAGATAGATTATCCTCATTTGTTCATGTGTTTTAGTGAAAGCTGTGAATGTACCTGATAATGTTGCTGTTTCGAAGAGTGTCTAAACTCTTATTACCAGTTGTGGAATGTAACTAAGTACATTTACTCAAGTACTGTACATAAGTACAAATTTTAGGCACTTGTACTTTGCTTGAGTATACGCTACTTTATACTTCTACTCCACTACAGTGTTGAGGGAAATATTGTACTTTTAACTTACTTCACTACAATTGTTTGATAGCTTTAGTTCCAAGTTACTTAACAGTAGAAGATACTTGCACACAAAAGATATGAAAATGTAAAAGTTCAACTGAAACAATTAGACGATTCATCGATTGACAGAAAATGAATTAGCAACCATTTTGATCGTTTAGTCATTCTTCATGCAAAAACATTTCATAGTTCCAGCTTCCTCAAATGTGAGGATTTGCTCAGTCAGTCACAGGGGCCATTTATCTACACTGAGGAATTTTACTTTTAATACTTTTAATAAGTACATTTTCCCGATTATACTTAGCTTATTGTACTTTGAAACATTTTCAATGATTTTTACTTGTAAAGGAGTATTTTTACAGTGTGGTATTAGAACTTTTACTTAAGTAAAGAATCTGAATATTTCTCCACTGCTGTTTATTACATTTATGTAACATTTAGACCCCTCCACCCCCCCTGCTGTAAATCAGATCAGAAGAATGAGCCAGGTCACCTGCCTGATTCGCCCGCAGTCCTTCACCTTCCCTTCTGAACACTGTTGTCACAATACACCTGTGTATCTAATGTCAATACATCCTGCAGAGTCTGTCCGAGGCAGGACAGGCCGGAAAAGAGACGAACATTTAATCTGAAGGGACTCACCACAAGGCCCAGCATCTGTGAAGACAATGGGGACACGGAGACTGGGGGACATCCACCAAAACTCAAACTGTAGGAGATAAAATATAAGAGAGCGCTCGTAGAATCGGGGTTTGATGTTCGGTGTGTTCCACCTACAGCACAAAATACATCAGGCAATCCAGTGATGGCCATGAAATCAGCTTTATTTATTTATTCCTTTATTGTAGTTATTTCTTGTAGATACTCCAATTACATCCTTACAGCATAGCTGCATTTCTCCATTGTCCCAGTAGTAGAGAGTTGTGTTAACATTCATCTCTGGTGTTACTGGATTGTTGTTCGATTTGTGAATAATGTCGCAATTAAGACGCTACGTTTCTAAAAGCTCTTTATCCTTGTTCTAAAACACTGGCAGAAGGAAGCGCATTACCAGCAGCAGAATAACTGATTGTCTTGGTGACTCAGGCATCCTCTGGACTGCCTCTAACTTTTCGCAGACTTTGAAGTAGCAGTTTTGAGCATCAGCCTAATTATGTTGACAACCCGAAGCTGCAACCTGAAAATGTGATACGCAGCATAAAATATGAAATGTTGATTAAATATGTATCTGACACATCGAAATGACAGCTGGGGCCTACTGACTGTATACCGTTTTCTTCACCTTCTACTTGATCCACATACTGGAGGACTTGATTCACAATGACGTGAAGAAGAGTAGCCACCCTCGCGGGTCGAAGAGTTGTGTTACAGACCGATGTTTCTTTGCAATCACAAATGATCTTTGTTAAAATGATTCATGAGTTCAGATACCATTTTGCAGAGAGCGCAATAACCAGACACTGGTGACATAATCTGCCTGCAGTTTGTCATTTTAACTGGTGAAAGAGACGGTCAGCACTGACTAAAAATGAGTCCCCGCTAATGTTATCAGAATATTTTATACAACGAGCCATTGCACTTATTTTTCTTGAATATCCTTACAAGATGACAAACCTTCTTTTGTTTCCTGCTACTTTTCTAGCGTGCGCACGTGCTAAATCGACAGCGACCCACATTCTCACACATGTAAAAGTAAACAAACTGGCAAACTTTGGTTAACCGGCAAGTTGTCCTGGTAGAAGATCCCTGTGCAGTTAACTACAATAGCTAATCCATGGGGCTACATTCTGTGTTTACTATCAATCAGACCTGCGATCAGATAAGCATTTGAAATGATGTATGTAAAATATTGTCTTATATATTTCTGGAAAGCTACAGAAGGCTTGCGCTTCTTGCCCTGATGTGCACTGTTTTGTCAGAGTCTCCCGATTCTCTAAAAAGGAGGTGGTGAGTGCAGTTAGCATGACCCACAGTCAATACGACCACAGACATCACAGAAAGAGCCAGACTGGTGCTTACCCTGGACTGACACTGCCACTAATGCTAGGAAATTTTCCTAACTTGGCCAGTTGGAGGCTACTTTTAGCTTAAAGATGTTTTCTGGACGGGGCCCCTGATCCATAACCTAAACCATCTAAAGCATTTATTCAGTTGCTGGAGGCATTCCAGAGCCTGGAGGGAGACCGTCCTGAGAGACTCAGCTCAGGGCAAAAAAGTCACCTCTCCATCTGTTCATGGCTTCAGCGGCAGCAGGAGCTCTCTCACACACACACACACACACACAAAGAGGC
This sequence comes from Coreoperca whiteheadi, assembly GCA_011952105.1. Classification (NCBI taxonomy): domain Eukaryota; kingdom Metazoa; phylum Chordata; class Actinopteri; order Centrarchiformes; family Sinipercidae; genus Coreoperca; species Coreoperca whiteheadi. The sequence continues at coordinate 27,086,557 of CM022473.1, forward strand.
AAAATTTTCCCAAAATGTCTTTTTGACAGCCACAGTAGCCACAGTAGCTCTGAGTCTCATATCTGACCAACTGCAATGAAAAAACAGGCGGGAATGTAGGCCAGTTTTCCTGGACCACTTGCCACTTAATGGATTCCTGTTCAACCAGTACATGTGACCTGTCCTACCAAGCACATAAAAGTCCTGTATGACTCAGTCTGCTTTATCAAATCTATCTTTTAACTTTTTCTGCCTTTCAGTCTGTTCCTCTCAGTTCCTTCCTTCTGTGGAAATGAAACTTGTGGCTTGACCTCATCCTTCAACACCAACATTATTATGAGAATCTTATTAGATATGTATGAACGATTTCATTAAAAGAAAAGCGTTAACGGTAGCAATCATTGTAAGCTGTATTTGTTAAAAAAGCTTGGTGCAGCGCAGATTGAAGAAAGGCTGCTGACTGATCTTGTTGTCTGCAGTGTAATAGCGTCATACATCACTGTGTAATGCGTTATTGGTGCTCCTGCCCTGCAGTTTCCCCGATACGACAGACTGATTCCACCTGCAGCTCAGAGTTACTGCAGCACTAAGCAGGTGGCTGAATTTCATGGAAACTCAACTTTATATTTTTGGTTGTATTTTTAGCTGTGTGGCTCTGAGCACTTTGGTTCAGAGTGAAACATGTCAAAAACTATTAGATGGATTGTCATGAAATTTGGCTCAGACATTCAGGGTCCTCAGAGGATAAATCTTCTGGCTTTTCATGTAGTGCCCTGGAATTTGATGGACCACCCCAGATGCCACCCGTAACTTTCTGGCACATTTTTAGTTACTTCTGCGTCCTTGCAAGATGGTGTTTGTGTGCCATGTGCAGTGTTGCCAATGTAGCGATTTTCTTGCTACATTTGGAAACTTTTAAAACCCATTTAGCAGCTGTTAAGATAGTCGACTCGCCAGTGTTCCTCATTGAATGTTCACACATCCAGGCTCACTGAGGCCTCAGGCTTCTGGATCGACTGTTCAGAGAGTGGGAGAGAGCATCAGCAGTTTCAGTCGACCAATCAGCAGCCAAAAAGAAACATGTCTCAGCAGGGAATGTGCATACCTGTGTTAACAACCAATCATTGACTCCCATTCTTTGCCTGGGGTACTCCTTCTCCTTTAGTTTTAACTAGCACAGAGCTTAAGAGAGTTAGTTTATTCTGGTGGCTGAATCCTCTCAAGATACTTCAGTTACAGTCTATGCAACAGCCTACATATAGGTTTTGAAATTATATGTAAATTTAGATGTATACTGTACAGATGAGACAACAGCAGCTTGCATAATAACAGATAATGATAAAACTAGATAGAGTCAATTGAATTTAGTTTGACTATATTTTTCAAGTCATGGCCTCCACGGCTGTACTGCTCAACAAACCCAAAATGCAGTAGTGAAGACTAGAAGCTGACTTTTTGACTCTATGACAAAAAAATAACTACGCCATAGAAATGTGTATGTTACGAGAAAACAGCTTTCAACATTTTCAGTAAAGCATTTACTTCATTCTCAGCCATTGGAATTCATGTGATTTGGTGTAGTCAAGCTTCGCAAATCATATATTAAAATATAATATAGAATGGTTCAGGAAAAAGAAGGCAGAAAGAACACATTTGGAGGTGTATTTTTGAACTTCTTCCTGTTATGCATATTTATTGTGTTTCCTTTTTCGCAACTGTTTCTGTAGTTACTGCTCTCTGTGTTTGTCAGGAAATCTTCTAACCTTGGACGTACACAAACGGTTTTACTGCGTAATGATGAATAAAACCACTTCAAATATTTTGGGTGCACTCACTTCCAGTTTCACCTCAGAGACAAGACGTTAGATGAAGTGGATAAAATGGGGATTTAAATATATTTGTTCAAATTGTCTGATGTGTTTTTCTGCTCTGTTGGACTCTGAAGTAATGACGTCTGGAGGTTCAGAACATGTATGAATTAATCTTTAACCCAGATCTTCCAACTAAACTGACTGAACTGTCATTGTCAGCCGTGATATGCAGAGGATTACTTCTGTTAAAAGCTAACTGAATGACCATGACTTCCACAGACACCATCGTGATGATAACCCTGCAGCAGATAGTTGGCTGCTGAGGTATTAACTTTATGGAATATAGTGCCCTCAAAAATTCTCTCAATGGAACTGTGTCCTGTGCTTTCTCTGTGATAGTGCTTAAACGATGATTCATTGTCCGAAATTTCAGTTTTCTGCTCACTACAGAACTGCTGAGTGTTCATTATGTAGGGGGTAGTGAATGAGTGAATGAGGGAGTTATTACTGACACATCCTTGGTGAGTAAACTATTTTCTGAAAGGATAATGATGGACAAAACTCTGAAAAGGTTGTAAAGAGCAGAATTGTCCTTCAATGTTTCATAGTAATGTGTCCAAATTTTAACTCAACATGTTAACACTTCACCTGAAGGCTTTTATCAAGGTCTCATATGTGGGAGTTTTTCTGTGAAAAGAGCAGGAGCCAATCGAAATCCGTGATTTAATCATGAAATCATTGATCCGCCTGTTGGAATGTGATTCAGTTTTCCAAGAGTATCTTCTCAGTATTAATGTTAATTATGAAATGGAGGCTGTGATTCAAAACCATCAGGCTTATGTAACGCTGTGACTTCCTGGGGTCAGAATCCACCTACACTGCAGCTATCTGACAACACACAGCATTTAGACAACTACTTGAGGTGGAAACACAGAAATCTCTCCATATATGCCGCTGACAAGAGTGACTGGATGTTGTATCCATGGCTACCTTCTCACGTAATCTGTATTATTTTTATCACAAAAGCTTTTCTGTTTTTTCTCCAGAGCCTCCTGCTAACATGATATACACAGATTCAGTTCCATATGTGAAGGAACTAAAACCAAACAGGCTCAAAAGCACAGAGAGCGCAGTATGAACTAAGTGGAGTGCTTGTGACTTTAACAGGTGTACAAGTCACTGATATGATTTCCATTTGTTCTCTGTTTGGCAGCAGATATGAACATGTGATGAAGATAGACAGACATAAAGCTGGTTCACCTACAGCCCATTTCCAAGTAACATACCTTCTGATTAAACTGTTCTTCACCTGCACTGGGGACAAATCCCTGGACCTAACTTTGGGCTGTGCTCAGGAGGTGATGCTAGATGCAAGTTCCAGGTACTCTCAGGGGTTGGCGGCAGTGCTGTCGATTGTGATTGGTCAGTCATCTGTTTGAAGCAGCGCAACCAGTCCATTAAACAAGACTGAAAGTCTACAGCCAGTCTAGTAGCCATGTGAAGCTGTATATAGGCAGCAGTGCTAAATGCTTACGTCGGCATGCTGACATGCTCACAATGACAATGGTAATATGTTGATGTTAAGCAGGTATAATGCTTCCCATGTTCAAAAACTTAGTGTAGCATGCTAATTAGCAGAAAAGACAACGAAAAGCTGTGCCTAATGGACATGTCTGTATTTTTGCAGGTGTTTAGTCACCAGTATGTATTGGGCTAACTGAAATTTTGGACTGATGAATGGCGCTACATTAAAAGTCAAGATATCATTAAAGTTATTACTGGGGCTGTGTTCTGTAGTCCACAACCTTCTCCACTGTCTTGAGAGGGTTGAGCTCCAGGTTGTTCTAGCTGCTCCAGGTCACCAGCTGGTCCATCTCCTACCTGTAGGCGGACTCATCCCCATCTGAGATTAGTCCAATGAGGGTGGGGTCATCCGCAAACTTTAGGAGTTTGACGGACTGGTGACTGGAGGTGCAGCTGTTGATGTAGAGGGAGAAGGCAGACAGGAAAGAACGCAGTCTTGAGGGGAACCCGTGCTGATGGTCCGGGAGTCACAGACATGTTTCCCCAGCCTCACGTGCTGCCACCTGTAGGAAGGGAAGTCTGTGATCCACCTGCAGGTGGAGTCAGGCACACTCAGCTGGAAGAGCTTGTCCTGTAGCAAAGCCAGGATTATGGTGTTGAAGGCAGAGCTGAAATCCACAAACAGGATCCTGGCGTAGGTTCCTGGGGAGTCCAGGTGCTGGCGGATGAAGTGAAGCGCCATGTTTACTGCATCGCCTACAGAGCCAACAGGTCTGTAGGCGAACTATAGGGGGTCCAGGAGTGGGTCTGAGGGGAACGTGGCATGGCAATCCTTCAAATAGTTGTTGAGATATTTCATTCAGAACCAAAGTGGTGGACCGATTGACTGACCGACACTGCGATCCATAGAGCCGCGGTGCTAGCTTGACTAAAAGGAAAAAACGTGGTCATTAATATTTGTTGAGAGGAGAACAGTCCAAGGGGTCTGGAGTCAGCAGTTTAGAAACCAAAAGGTGGACCAGACGATTTCTCGGGGGTTGAGAGGTCGTATTGCAAAGCCCCATGGGGCAAATTTGTGATGTGTGATTTTGGGGTGTATAAGTAGAATTGACTTGACTCAGCAATACAACACACAATCAATCAGAGCAGGAAAAATTCAAAAGATTAAACAAATCAATGATCACAGTGCTGCAGCAGAGCAAACCGAAAAACAACGAAGGGATTCGACTCGCCACAGACCAGCTTGTGCCAGCTTGTCACAATGTTAGCCAATTCCTAGTCTCACATTTTCCTTGTCTGCGTTTTCCCCCTGCCGTGTACTAACTCTCCTGGCGATTCAGAGCCTGCCACTCCCACCTGCCCTGCAGTAACCCCTGTGTTCCCGCCATTCCCCATCACCTGACCTCCCCCGCCCACCTGCACACCTATTCCCACATCCCACTCAGCCCAGTAGCTTATATACCGGCCCACTTTCCTCATTCTCCACCAGATCATCTATTGTCCAGCCATTTTCTCAGTCCGTCAGAGTTTTGCCTGCCGTGACCCCCTGCTTGCCTTTTGGACACCTGCTCACCAGCCTGATTCCCTATTGGATAAGTTTGCCTCAAAACCCCTGCCTGCCTGGTTTTGGATTTTGACCTTCAAGCAACCTTTTATTTTAACAGCCTGGTACCAGACAAGAGTCATGCTTTTGGGTTCACACCTGTTTTACTGAGCCTTTACATAGCTCCAGCAGAGACCTGGAAAGAAAATCAATAACAATATCGATGCTACTTCATCGATTCATGTCTGTCAGGTTGGTAAGTTCCTAAAGTGGAAAACGGCTTAAATAGCTGTCATTATGACACTAAGTAGCTGGCGTTTGCTTTAATACAGTACCAGTAAAGGATTATTCTGTTTTTGTTTGTGGAGTTTTTTTCCTATCATCTCTATCAGTAATATTAACATCACCACATTAATAGTTAATAAATCTGGGAAAAACACTTGTCTGAGAAAACAAAAGCAAACGGTAAAATTATACCCAAATTGTCCATCCATCCGTTTTCAGACTGACTTCCTGCTTCAACTTTGACCTGTAACTTACCGTATTTGCTCACTGTCAAAGGGGTTTAGATAAAACGGATAAACTGTTTTTTTTGTTTCCAACCTGTCTGATCATCTGATTGCTCGTGTTTCTTGACCTGTCAGACTTCTTTTTAATGAGTAACTAAACCCCCAAACCACTTTTTTCAGCTGAAAACCAACGTATATGGTTATTTAGTAGTGTTGTTGATAGATTCAAATCCAAATCTTGACATTTTAGTGCAAAGTATTTTAAATTCTACATATTGTGTTGTAAATATGCATAGTGACTGCCCTCTACTGGTTGAAACCCGGCTTTTGCTATTTAATTTTGCTATTGGCTGATCTGGAGGCAGCTTTCATCACCAACTGATTTGAATTTCCAGGGTAGAGACACTTTGCCCAAAACCTTTGGGTCTTGTAGTAAAACGTTATTACAGGGGGCTATACAATAAACTCTAATTATGTTTGTTGCAGGTTGTTTGCTTATGTTGTTAATACTGTCAATCAAATGTGACCAAACCACACACACACACACACCTGATGAAGCAGATTAGCTGAGTTTGAGTGTTCGTTTTGCCCTAAACATTCATTTTGATTACTGCTTATTTAGTCATGAATATTTAAATTTTACAGAGAAATACTGAACACTTTACTGCTGAAGTTTTCAGGGGCTTATAGGCTGAAAATAAGCATCAAACCTCCTGACATTTCACAGTTTTGATCGAAATTGTTCTGACTGGGATCGCATTCTGATTATGAGTGAAATAAAAATCTCTGTATAAACACAGCTTGACTGAGCTCACTCTGAACTGGCTGAGCTACATTTGAAATTATTTCGATGTAACCATAAAAATGTCAAATATATGCAGTTGAATCACGGCCTCAGCAGTTTCCACGCTTGACAAAGAAGAAATACAGCCTTTTCCCGGTCACCTGTTGGGGGGTTTTCCCATCTGCCTCAGCGCCGTGGCTCCTGCAGCCAGCTGTCAGCTGATGGATAACTAGGGAGAGAAGTCCCTGGCCTGGGTAGCAGGGCGAGGCTTCCCTCCCGGCCTGTTGCTCTGCTGGTGGTCCCTGACATGGAGTCCAACCCTGTCATTACTGCTGCCCGTGGGGGGGGCTGCTCATTGATACCATTAACTTTTCATCAGCAGCTCTGGCTTTCAACTCAGCTGCTTTGACTTCAACAGCCCATTATGTACACGCTCATTACCTTCAAAACATCTTGCGTTAAAAATCAAACCTGCTGATTGATTGGAGGTATGGCCGGGAGGCTTGTATCTGTTCCGGTGATGCGTTTTACTGTCCAGATAGGGACAGAATAGATGTACTAGTCAGTCTCACAATTGGCTAGCACACTCGAGCATATATCATTTTAGATCAGCTGTATGCCGAACAAATAGAAGGAAGTTTGGTTTTATTCCAGATGCCATCAGACTTGTGAACATCTGGTAAACGAGATGGTCAGTTTACTCTGTTTAAAGGCTGGTAAATGCCCTTGTTGTCAGGGTTTTGGGTTTGTGTTCTGTTAGTTCCTGTTTTATTTTAAAATGTATGCATTCCCTCATGTGTCTGTTAGTTTAACTTCCTGTCTGTGATTGCTTTGATTGTTCCCACCTGAAATTTGAGTCACATGTTCAGGTGTTTTCACTAAGCTTATGCATAAAAGCACATTGCGCTTCGACTCCACAAATCCGAAAGGTTTATCTCGTAATTGGCAGCACGGATTCGTATGAATTTCAGTTAGCACGATCTAGGGTCATGACTCAGTTGATGCATAACATTTATCAATTTATTAAACTGGGCATGGCTTATTACAAAAAAAATAAATAAAAATTTCTAGACATTTCACATTCCAAACTTCATTGTTTTTTTTGTTTGTTTTTTTAAAATCACCTGTACATCCTACAGATTTGAAATTTGTTCAGCACATCCACAGATGGGAAACTTACTGCAACTTATGGTCAATTCAGGAGTCCATCAAAATATGCAAATTCAATTGTATATCTATAAGTCTTCATTGAAATGCTACCAAATTTGACACAGACATTCTTTGGATACTAGATATCATGTTTTGAACGGTGTTCAGATATGTCAAATGATGAGTCTGATTAATGACATTCAGTGTATTAATGTAATCAAACACTTAAGTTCAAACAGACAAAAATACCCCAGTCTGGCACATGTGATAGTAACTAAGTCTCCCCAGTGGTGCTGTCAGTCAGCTTCAAAGGTCCAGCATTCGAATCCCCAGGTAGCTAGGTCCTACTGATGCAATTCATACATGTGGTGTGTTCAAGTGCTCATTGAGGTCATATCAAGTTGAAGGTTGCTTATTATAATAATAATAATAATAATAGTACTATTAATCAACTTATATATATATATATATATATATAGCGCACTTATCAAAACAAAGTGCTCCACAGAGAGAGAAATTAAATACCACTGTGAATGATAAAATACATGAAGGGCAAAAATAACTACAATAAATTAAAATCCAGTAAAATAAACAGACAGCTCAAGTAAGATCAGGATATGCTTTGCGGTAAATATGCGTTTTGAGAAGAGACTAAAAAGAAGAGACTGACTCAGACAACATAATTTCTTCGGGCTAGTTCTTCCAAAATCTTGGGGCCCTGATGGCAAAAGTTCTGTCCCCCTTTGTTTTCATCCCGGACTCAGGAAGAGACACAAAACCCCTGATCTCAAACTATGTGAAGTTTCATAAGGGATTAAAAGGTCTAAAATATAATCTGGAGCCTGGTCATGAAGAGCCTGAAAAGTAATCAATAGAATCTTAAAAAAATCCATCCTAAAAACAAACAGGGAGCCAATGTAAAGAGGCTAAAGCAGGTGTGATGTGATGTGTGTACCTCTTGGTCCTGGTTAAAATCCTGGCAAACTACAGTCGGGTTCTATTGTGACCCTGAAAAAAAAAAAAAAGATTATTTATTACTACTTTTCTTTGCTAAAAGTGTTTGCGCAGCAAAAAACCAAAGACCTAGAAACACCAAAATTGGTGGGTTGCAAATTCCACCCACTAGTCAAGCAAACACTCATTGACCTCAAGGTGGCGCTGTAATAAGTCAAGTTTACGTTTTTGCAATTATATCGAAACAGCTTGGGCTACAGAAAAAAAAAAATCATTTGAATCTCTCGAGTCATCTACATCGGGTCTATAAATGTTATTATTTGGCCATTATTTTCTCAACTTTCTCACAGTCCTATTCAAAATCTCATCAGGAATCTCTGGGCCAATCGTCCCAAAAGTCAAGATCATCTACAGACTTCACTTAAGTTGTTACGTTAGGTTTCAGTTATGCAAGCCAATCAATTTTGATCAAAATAGCTACAAATGTAGCCATGTGAAACACGTCTTCACTGTAGGTCATAAGCTACATCGAATGTTTCTGAAAGTAGATTTATATACTTCAACAGAGCATCAGCTGAATTATTTAAAAGAAAGTCAAGAGTTTAGCTTCTTGTCTATTAAATAAGGAACAAGCATCCAAATGCTCGCAATCTTCTTGGACCCCCGATCATTGTCGCTTGCGGCTTTATTTATCATTAATTAATTATTATTATTATTATGCTCTTCCCATCAGCTTCCAGACCTGGGGTTCCCAAAGAGAAGGTCCACAGCGGGACCCTTCTCAAATGGTCACTGCTCAAGGCCGACAAGGGCAAACGATCCAGACACACTGTAAAACCAATTAGCTACGGAGTAGTTACAAAGAAGTCCATCATAACTACATTTTCTATTCTGCGACTGACGCCCAACATTTGTCCAGCGATGACTGAGCGAGGTTTCGGTTCATCTCATTTTAATATTGATGTGTTTGATCCTCCTGATGCTCTGCAGCAAGGCAGCAACACATCAACACATCCAGCCTGTTCTGATTCTCCACCAGGAGAAGTGTGAAATGGCAGGTTGGGA